>CM064503.1:33141715-33305345 GCA_032716605.1 Paralithodes platypus | reverse complement strand
ACTCTCCCTCCATTTTACACTCAGATTCCTTCCAAATTCCTCATCTACTCTTCTCTTACTTTCCTTCACTACTCTCTTCACCACCCTCTTACTCTCCATGTACCTCGCTCGTTTCTGTCTCTCGAAATCTTCATTCCCTCAAACTACCCAACCATTCTACTGTATATGCTTTCTTCTTTTCTTCCACAGCTATTTTTACCTCTTCTGTCCACCATGCTGTACCTTTCACTCCCCTCCCTCTTCTCCTCACTCCACACACCTCCTCACATGCTGCACAGATCTCTTCCTTAAAACACCTTGCTCATCTCCTCCACTTCCTCCATAACTTCCAGGTCAAACCCACCTAGTCGTCTTTCTACTGCTCTCCTGTACTCTTCCCTGATTTCCTCCTCCTGTAACCTCTCCACCCTCCTCCCTCCAGCTCTCCTCACCCACTTCTTTTGTATCCTAACCTTAGCTACTACTACATAATGATCAGACAGACCCTCTCCAATACCCCTATACACCCTAGCATCCATCACAGATTTCTTCATTCGTTCATCCACACATACATAATCAATCAATAACTTTCGTTTCACCACTGTCTTAGCCTTCATCGTCAACATCCGTTTCCACGTGTACCTGTGGATAATTCTGGGTCGGAAGAAGGTGTTGGCTATCCACAGCCTCCTCCCCACACATACGTCCACAAGTGCACTACCATTCCCATTCACCTCTGATGGTACCCCCCACCCTCCCCTCAACTTTCCTATCACCCACCTTACCATTCATATCCCCAATCAGAAATATTCTTTCGTTCTTGTCAAACTTCTCCAGGCACGCCTCCGCATTCACCCAGAGCTCCTCTTTCTTTATTTCAAGTGTATCCTCTGTCGGGGCATACACACACACAATCACCCACGTTTGTATTCCTACTTTCATTCTCACCTACACAATCCTTGAACCCACAGACCCATACTCTCTTACACATTCCTTCCATTTGTTACTTACAAACAAACACGCACCTTCTCTCGCTGTTCCTTCACTCACTCCAGCACACACACCCATTCCACACTCCCACTCTCTCACATCTGAACCTTTCCATTTGGTCTCTGTCATTCCACATACATCCAGCCTGACATTCACTAGCACTTCCAGAACCTCTCTCTCTTTTGTGCCATCATTCATGCCACTAACATTCCATGTAGCCATTCTCAGAATGTCCGAAGGAATGTCCTTAGTCTGTCGTGGTTCGTCAACATAGGGTCCGTCCGCATCCGAGGCGGTTCGCTTGTTTTTCCTTGCTTAGGTATTTTCCCCGGATGGGGCTCGCAAGCCCACCGACCCAACCTCTTTAGTCGCCTCTTACGACACGCAGAAGGCAATTGTTAGAACTTCCAGGTTATATTCATATAAGGGAATTGGTATTCGGTAACATGTATATTTTGGGTACATTATATAACGGGTAAATATGGGATTATGTTATCTCTCAGTAATGTATGACTCTTTGACTCCTTGTAAGTGACTATATTACTTAAGTGTAATGGATAAGGTGTGTTCTATGCTATTGCCAAGAAGAGAGTAATCTCTCCATCTAAATTTCTCTATTAACTCCCAGAGCACGGCCTTTTAACTCCCCCAGACATATTATGTTCCAGTAAGTCCGAGGAGGCGGGAGCCCCAGGATCATTGCCACTGCCTCGCACTACACTCACAACAACACTGCAGCCGTTAGAATTATCGCAGGAGGCTGAGGTTGCCAGCAACGGTTTTATCGTATGGTAACTTATCGGACTTACTGAGCTCATATGACGCAAAATTGCGTCACAAACTTATTGGAGAGGTATAGAGATAAGTCCATATGACGCGATCGCGTCATATGAGTTTTTGGTGGACTTATTCATATGACGCGATCGCGTCATATATGTCGCAAGGAGTTAATATTCCAGCCACCCCGCCTACCCAGGGGTACGGGCGCGCAAACGCCTTGTCTATGTATCTTGTAGCTTCATACATACCAAACAATAATCAACCAAATACTGTATCATGATCATTTATCTATATTCAGCTTGAAAATGGTGAAAACACCAAGGTTATACGTTGCTTTATCACTGCCAGAGTGTCACCAAGAATTCAAAACCTTGAGCGTGCATGCGTATATACATGAGGGACTAAACATTGATCAATACTCGTCTGAATATGTTCATGTGCATATGTTTAATAATAATATTTATTTTTAATTTTATTTTTGTTTTTGCCAGACGCCGTAATTCCCGAGAAGGGGTGGCCATGAAGATTAGGCGTTTTGTCACGAATTGCTAGGTCAAGTACATACATCTATCTATCTATCTATTGCCCGACGCCGTGATCCCCGAAGGGGTGGCCACGAACGAACCGCCTCCATGCACCTCTGTCCCCAGTCAGTCGACGCCCCTCCCCCCAACCAGCACCGCCTTCGTTCATATACAGCAAAAGTCCGATAATCCGACGACGGATAATTGGAATCTCCCAATAATCCAATTTTTTTTTAAATGAGGCCAAATCCGAATTCACCCGATAGTCCGAATTTCAAAAAGTCCCAAAGTCCCCTTTTTGAGGCATTAGGCCACCCAAAACCCACCCAAATAACACATAATGGTACACACACTATTGTATCACTATTGAGCATCCTCATGAAGATTCTGGAAGGATTAATAAGGGACAAATGGGTGAAATACCTGGAATCCAAAAGATTAATTACTGACCGACAATTTGGATTCAGAGGTGGCAGATCATGTATAAGCAACTTGTTGAGTTTTTACTCTAGAGTAATAGACACAGTGGACAAGAGGGAAGGATGGGTAGACTGTGCCTACCTAGACTTTAAAAAGGCATTTGACAAAGTTCCACACAAGAGATTGCTGTGGAAATTAAAACATGAGGGAAAAGTAGGAGACAAACTGCTGAAATGGATGGAGAGCTACCTTAGCGGAAGACAGATGAGAACAACAGTAAGGGGGAAATCGTCAAACTGGACTCAAATTACGAGTGGGGTACCACAAGGATCTGTTCTAGCCCCAATCATGTTTCTAATATTTGTAAATGACTTGCCTGAGGGACTAACAAGCTACATGAGTATGTTTGCGGACGATGCTAAGCTGCTTAAAACGATCAGAACCCAGGAGGATTGCCTTGAGCTCCAAGCAGATTTGCAAAAGATCCATGAATGGAGCATCAAATGGAATATGGAGTTCAATGCAGGGAAATGTAAGACTCTAGAAATGGGTAAAAGCAAGTACAGACCTAGAAAAGATTATAAACTAGGAAACGAAGTGATTCCCAAAGCAGAAAAAGAAAAAGACTTGGGGATAGAATTTAGGGATAACATGTCTCCAGAAAGCCACGTAAATAAGATAGTGAGAGAATCACTGGCATTATTGGCAAATATTAGGATGTCTTTCAATTATCTTAATGAAAACACCATGAAACAAATAATAACGGCAATAATAAGACCCAGGATGGAATATGCATCTGTAGTGTGGTCCCCTCACTTGAAGAAACATATCCACAAAATTGAGAGGGTACAGAGAGCAGCTACGAGGATGATCCCAGGTTTGGAAAATTTGGAGTACCAAGAGAGGCTCGAGAGATTGAATCTACCTACACTGGAACAGAGAAGGAAACGAGGACAGCAAATTCAGATATATAAATGTGTTAGAGGTATTGACAAAATCGACCAAGAAAACTTCATAGAGAGGGATGGAGGTGAGAGGACAAGAGGTCACAGCTACAAACTAAAAGTGCTAAATAGTAAATCTGATCTGAAAAGTAAAAGATTTCCTACCAACTCGATTAGTGGGTGGAACAAATTGCCAGCCGAAGTAGTGTCTGCACCATCAGTGCATAGTTTCAAAGCACGGTATGACAAACATATCTTAGGAGGCGGGAATTAACGAGCATGCTCACTCCCGCAAATACAACTAGTGTAAGTACAACTAGTGTAAGTACACATATCATATGTTCATGAAATCACTTTAAAAGTTTACCATTATGTGTCATATTGGATGTATAGCGTTATATTGTGCATATGCATAGCCTATATTGTGTTCAGGTTTTCGTCAGGCCATTAATACACAGGTTCATAGGGGTAAATTCCAATAATCAGAAAAATCTGGTAATCGGAACGAGGCCCGGTCCCCTGCTATTCGGATTACTGTACAGGACTTTTACTGTACTTCCTCACTCCATCCTTCCACCTCTCCTTCGGTCTACCTCTCCCTCTCTGTCCCTCCACCTCGCTCTCGTACACCCTCTTAGTCATTCTCTCGCTTTCCATACGTTCCATATGGCCGAACCATCTCAAGTTGTTCCTTTTCACACTTTCCAGCACATCTACCTCCACACCACACCTCCTTCTTACTTCTTCATTAGTCTGTCTATCCCTCCATGTAACTCCACACGCACTTCTTAGGTAATTCATTTCCACTGCTCTCACTCTTGGTCTGAGTCTCTCAACCAACGTCCATGCTTCACTTCCGCAAGTCAGTGTCGGGATTACCACACTGTCATGCAAGGACTTCTTCACTTCCATACAGACCACCCTATTTCTTGTTACTGCTTTCAGCGTTCCTACAACCCTCTTCCCCTGTTGTACCCTCTCCCACACTTCTTCATCCATAGTCCCATCTTTACTCAACACACTGCCCAGATACTTAAAAGAGCTGACGATCTCCATAGCCTGACCGTTCAGCTTCACCTCACACTCTGTGACTTCACCCCTTTCGAAGACCATAACCTTGCTCTTCCCCGCATTTACCTTCAAATTCCGTTTTTCGAACACTGTTCCAAACTCATTTACCAAACCCTGCAACTCCCATTCATTATCACTCATCAGAACTGTATCATCCGCAAACAGCAGTATAGGTACCTTCCACTCATTTCCCTCCCTTTTCAGCGATACACCAACATCCACTGCTCTTGATAGTATTTCTTTCATGACTCCATCCATATATACAGTAAACAACCACGGGGACATCACACACCAACATTCAGGTCAAAGAACTCGCTCTGCTCACTCTCCACACGTACTGCCACCTTTGCACCCTCATACATGCTCTTCACTGCTTTCAGCAACTTGCCATCTACTCCGTATATTCTAAGTACTTTCCACAAACCTTCTCTATCCACTCTGTCATAAGCCTTCTCCAAGTCCATAAAGGCAACATACACCTTTTGTTTCTTCTCCAGATATTTCTCCACAACACAATTCAGGGTAAAAATCTGATCTACACATCCTCTTCCCTTCCTAAAACCTCCCTGCTCGTCGCCTATCCATTTCTCCGTTCTCACTCTCACTCTCTCAATCACTACCCTACTGTATACCTTCCCTACAATGCTTAGAAGACATATTCCTTGGTGGTTACCACACACTCCTCTTTCCCCTTTGCCCTTATATAGGGGGACTATTATGCCAGTCTTCCAGTCATCGGGTGCACTCCCCTTCTCCCATGCTAGTTTGCACATTTTCCATACCCATTCGATCACTATCTCACCACCGTACCTCAACATTTCCCCATACATACATATATAAAATTGTAAGACTGAGTGCTCCACACATACGTGCAGTTTCACTCTCTTGTCCTAATGGCGGCGTTCCAGGCAACCCTGTTAACCCCTCAGACCCCAGCGGGTGCCCAATCCCTAAAGGGGTTGAAATAGGGGAGCTATCCCCCCGCCAAAGGCGGCTTTCTAGGGCCTTTCCTAGCTGATGCCGAGAGGATTGGCTTCTAGTCATGTGGTGATGGGCTGGTCTATCAGAGTGAGAGCTGAGCGATCTCTGCCATACCCATAGCTTACTCTGACTGTTCCTTTTACTTTATATTTTCTAGATCTCAAGTGACGGCGTCTCTTCCGTGGATTGACCTCCCAATCTACCAAGATTGGAAGCTAAAGCGTCACATTTTTCCTTTGCCCCTCAACTTTCTCTTCATAATTGCTGAGGGGCACAGGGCCCTGGGTTGGGCTTTGGTTTCCTGGGCGTTTCCGCACCCTCCTCAGCTCCCCGCCATGGAGTGGCTTCGGTCACCCAGGCTTTATTGTGGTCGGCAGGGAGGGTTCTGTTGGGGCGCTTGGTTATGGCGTTGCTCGGGGCCTTGGGGCTGTTCGGCCAGGCAGCTTGGGGAACAACAACAACCCCTCAGACCCGGTAGGGCTCTGAGGCACCCATAACAAACTAGGGCCAGGAACCCGGTAGGGCTCTGAGGCACCGGCAGCTTGAAAGCCTCTAAGCTTGTTTTGAAAGCCGTCCGTCCGACGCATGTAAACAACAGCCGGTTGGACCGACGCCGCGCATCTCCGACCACAAGAAGGAGAGGTGTCGCTTGTTTGTATTTACCTAATTTACCTAATTGTAGTTTACAGGAGTTGAGCTAAGCTCGTGTTGTCGTGTGTGGCTGTGTGTTATTGTTTAGTATTGCAAAGTGGCTGATATGGCTGACACTGCCACAAAGTTCTCTCCACGGAAATCGTCATCACAACTGAACCAGTTGACTTAGAGAGCTTTACACAACGCCATTCTACAGGTACGAAACACATCTACGATTGGGGATGCGCGGGAATGCGGAAGCAGTCAAAATAACAGATACGGTAGCCTAGGTGTAGACGTTTTTCGGCCAAAACTCCCGGGTATCAGGGATATATTATACAATGCGTAGCCGGGAACCAAGGGTTAAGGGCCGCTTCACTTGTCAAGTTTTTGGATTTGAGATCAGCACGTATAGTCCGATTCCAGGTCTTCCTCGGTCCACCCCTTGGTGCAGCTCCCTCCACAATCACAGACCTGCATTTTTTCACCCAATTTTGTTCATCCATTCTCTCCACATGTCCATACCACTCCAGTCTACTTGTACGCATCACCTCGCTAATACTCTTTATACCTAAACGTCTCCTCAGCTCAACATTTGTTATTCTATCCCGCAGCCTGGCCCCACACATCCATCTCACCATTCTCATCTCATTACGTTCCATTCTGTTGACATCCTCTACTTTAACAGCCCATGTTTCTGAGGCATACTTTATTGCATTTCTTACACACGCGGCATACACCTTTCCCTTTAGGGGGAGAGGCATTCTTTTCATGGTCAGGATTGGCAGCAGTTCTCTGAACATCCCCCAGCCACATCTAATTCTAGCGACAGTGGCACCCTCGGCCCCACAACCGGCAGAGATGGTATCTCCTAGGTAACAAACTTGTCCACCAGCTCCAATGACTCATTTCCAAAAAACACAGCCACAGGATCATCACTTAAGACAAGCTCTTCTTTGCACACTACGCACTCAAATTTCTCTATTTCTGACTTATCCTTCGGCAGGGGTCCCTTTATTCTATATTCCCCCCAATACACGTATCCTCAGTCCGCGTTTACGTTAATCCGCGTCGAGGGGTCCAAAAGGTACTCAAAGTCCTAAAACGCGAATTTACTCCACAATACCCGGATTGCGGTTGAAGAGTGGTGTAAAAATGCTGTTTTTCGTATTCCCCGCCACCCCCCTCCCTACTCCGCGCCACCCTCCTCCTCCACCAGACTAGGCCGGCGCCGCTCAGCTGTTGTTGTTGTTATTGGCGCACTCTCGTATCTAGTAATTCGTTCTTTGAACGATGGCAGTTTCATTTATTTTTATTAACTTTCTTCATATTACTTGCTTGCGAGATGTTGCAGGGGGAAGATGTTTGTCTCTCGGTTGGCCTACCCAGAATACGACTGGGCGCCGAAAATATAAGTTTTCCAACACCCAATTACTGTCCCAAATTCTATTATCGATATACAATGTTCATGTAAGTTCAAATAAATGCGCATGGAAAAGAAATAGGCTTAATGCCTAAATATTACGAATTCTGTTAGAATAGAAGGGTTGTAGGCGTACATAAAGGCTATACAGTAATAGGTCTACAATAATAGAAACAAACAATAGCCATTGCTTACCTTAAAATTAAATGCTTAACCCAAGTGTCAAGGATACACAGTAGGCGTATTAATTGCGTATCCTGGACACTTGCTAAGCATTTAATTTTAAGGTAAGCAATGGCTATTGTTTGTTTCTATTATTGTAGACCTATTATAGCCTTTATGTAGGCCTACAACCCTTCGATTCTAAAATAATTCGTAATATTTAGGCATTAGGCCTATTTCTTTTCCATGTGCGTTTATTTGAACTTACATGAACATTGAATATCGATAATAGAAGTTGGGACAGCAATTGGGTGTTGGAAAACTTATATTTTCGGCACCCAGTCGTATTCTGGGTAGGCCAACCGAGAGACAAACATCTTCCCCCTGCAACATCTAGCAAGCAAGTAATTTGAAGAAAGTTAATAAAAATAAATGAAACTGCCATCGTTCAAAGAACAAACTACTGTACTGGATACGAGTGTGTGCCAATAACAACAACAACAACAACAGCTGAGCGGCGCCGGCCTAGTCTTTGTTTATGTTTATTATCGAAAATGTGAGGGTCTCAGGCGGGCTGCCGCCCATATGTATTTTTCTCCATAAGTTATGTTATTCCTATTACACGAATTCACAATACGCGACGCGCTTTGCCGCCCATATAGACGCGTTTGGGGGAGACTGACTGTACAGCGCTTACTCCCATGGTGCACCCAGCATCGACAGATGCTACATTGAATCGCGCTAGCGCCCACACCCTTTCCACACACTGCACATGGGTATGCACCGCTCTTTTCCACATTGCCTCGTCTCAATCTACAATGCATAACCTTGGTTTTGTTAATATTGACTCTTAAACCCTTGCTCGCCATGCCCTCTCTCCATCTTCTGAATTTGGCCTCAGTATCTTGCATATTGTCAGCTATTAGGACTAAATCATCTTCATAAATCAGTTCCAACGGGAGTCCGCCTCTAAAAACTCTTAGACAGTGCCTCCGGGACCATAATAAAGAGGAGGGGGCTTAACACTGAACCCTGATGAACTCCAACACGGACTGCGAACTCATCATTCAGTACACCCTTCACCCTCACCGCACTTCGCGAATCCTCATACATCTTCATTATCACACGCACCAGCCACTCTTCCACACCAAGTTTCCTCATAGCCCACTGCACAACATCTCTAGGCACCCTGTCAAAGGCCTTCTCCAGGTCTACAAACACAAAGTAAACATCCCTGCCTTTTAGTAAGTATCTTTCCTGTATCTGCCTGACTATGAAGATAGCATCGGTTGTACCCCGTCCTGGCATAAAACCAAACTGCATATCATCAATGGAGATGCTTTACCTGATCAAACCCTCAAAGACTTTCTCATAGACACTTCATGATTTGGTCAAGCATTTTCAGGCCCCTATAATTACCTCTATCTAGCGCATCCCCTTTTCCTTTGTATATATTTACTATTACGCTTTTGTGCCAATCCTCTGGGATTTTCTCATCTTTAATAATGGTGTTTATCAACTTGGTGACTAAGTTGACACCATTCTCCCCTGAGGCTTTTATATACCTGTGTGAAATTCATAGCTACTGTATGCTGACCTATATTGAACTGCATTATTGTCTATCTATCTATCTATATGCTCAGGCCCAATCCCCATTTTGGGGGTAGCCGACTCAAGACAGAGCAAGAACAGGGAAAACACAAAAACAACATAAAACAAAAAATAAACACAGATAAAAAACACAAACTCTCACACATCCAGGTCACCCAGGAGAAGACCCAGAGACCAGGGTTACCAAGGTCGCTCCAGCACTCCCCCGGCCCCTGACCACCAGGAGAGGTTCCGATCTCGGCAGGCAGACATGCAGCGGAGCCAAAGCGACAAGCCCTCCAACCACACTTCCAGGCACACCCTTCATATTAATCGTCTCCCCGGGCCAGGCGCCTGATGGACTATTATCTAGTCCAACTTGCGCCCGACCCCTTACTCCAAATGACCACGTGTTCACTCAACTATTCACAAGCATTCTCCATTCACTCCTGTCCACCACCACTTCCCCTGCCTGATCTATAGTCATTCCTCTATCATCCAAAGCCTTTCTTACACAGTCTCTCCATCTCAATGGGGGTCTTCCTGCCCTTCTATCTCCCCTTGTACCTGACTCACATATTCTCTTTGTAAGCCTTTCATCTCCCATTCGTTCAACATGACCATACCAGCTCAGCACCCTTCTGTCCACTCTGGCTGACAAATGTTCCTGCTGCCCCACTCTCCTATGTATCTCTTCATTTCTCAATCTGTCTCTACGAGTAACTCCACACATACTCCTCAAGCAGCTCATCTCCATCACATCCAGCCCTCTTTTCTCCTTTTTCTTCAGAGCCCATGTCTCAGCCCCATACATCACTGTTGGCACAACAATTCCTTGATACAGTGCACTTTTTACTTTCACTCCGAGATTTCTCGTCTTCCACATACTTCCCATTGCTCCGAAAACCTTCCTTCCTTCACACACTCTCTGTTTTACCTCCACTTCCATACCTCCACTCCTGCTTATTGTTCCTCCTAGATATTTAAAACACTCTACTTGTTCCAATATTTCCCCATCCAGCCTCACATCTAGATTCACCCTATGCTCTCCCCTATTACACACCATTACTTTACTTTTATTGACGTTCACCTTCAGTTTCCTCCTTCCACAAACCACACCAAACTCTTTGACTACCCGCTGCAGTTTCTCATCAGAATCCGCCACCAATGCTGTGTCATCAGCGAACAGCAACTGATTCAACTCCCAATCTCTACCATTCTTTCCTACTAAACCCAATCCTCTTCCCAGTTCTCCTTTTCACCTCCCTCACCACACCATCCATAAACATATTAAACAGCCATGGTGACATTACACAACCCTGTCGCAAACCTACCTTTACCTCAAACCATTCACTCAACTCACCATTTCCTACTCTCACACATGCTCTGCTCCCTTCATAAAAACTCTTAACTGCTTCTAACAAATTTCCTCCAATTTCATAAATCCTTAACACCTTCCACATTGCTTCACGGTCCACACCATCATATGCTTTTTCCAAGTCCATAAAAGCCCAAAATATCTCCTTATGCTTCTCTAAATACTTCTCGCATAACTGTCTTACTGCAAACATCTGATCCACGCACCCTCTTCCCCTCCTAAAACCGCACTGTTCTTCTCCTATTGCAACTTCCGTACACTTTATTATCCTCTCTATCAACACCCTGCCATACAGCTTTCCAACCACTGACAATAAACTAATACCTCTATAACTTGAACACTCCTGCCGATCTCCCTTCCCCTTGTACAACGGCACAATACATGCACTCTTCCAGTCTATTGGTACCATTGACACAGCAAAGCACACATTGAAAAGTCTCACCAACCAATCTATTATCACATCTCCACCCTTCTTTATACACTCCACAGCAATACCATCCAAACCTTCTGGTATTGTAAGCTTGATTAAACTACAGATGCAACCGTGCTGTATACTTGCACAGTACATGTGTATGCACGTATCCCCACATACACATACACTGCATGTACATACACACACAATGTACACATCTAAGCGTAACAATATGAAGTTTATGCATTTGTATACATATATGAGTACATATACACATACATACACATAAATCCACATATACATAAGCATACACATACTGTGCGCACGCACAACCATATATACGCACATACAGTCCATCCTCCAAATATGCGAGTTTGAAATATGCGATCCTTGAAATTTGTGAGGGGGGGGGGGGGTCAAAATTGGAAAAAATATATAATATTCCACATTTGCGAGGTCGATTTCACATGTGCGAACCAGCCCATAGAATTATAAGGGAAATCCGCCATTTCCTCTTAATTTGTGACCCCCTAATCCACATTTGCGAGGAAGAAGCGGTGGATGATAGGCGAGGCGGTTGTGTTGGCTGAGGAGGACGAGCGGGGTGGGGGGGGAGAGAGGCGGTGAGGCCCAGTATGGGTGCCTTGCCTCGCCTCGGAAGTCGGAACCCAAGCGTCCAATTAATAGGCCTAAGCCAACAAACACTCCTCCAATAACGACTTATAAAATAACATTTTCGGCAATAACGGCAAGTCAGAATAGTTACCCACTAAATAACGTTTGGATTCATGTAAATAACGGTTATTTCGCGGGAAATAACCAGGCGAGCGTTTGGTTTCCTGCCATCTTGATGACCCTTAGTTGAAGTTGTATTTTTACCACCAAATACAACCTCCAAAATTCAGCCACTTGATCAAGAAGTTATAGCAAAGCAAAGTTGTTGTACTATAAATTCGTCCATGACAAGATGAGGAAGGAAGCTGACAAACAAAAAGAAATTGCTGAAATTGCTGAAATTGTGAGCAGTAGCGAGAACGATACACCCCTCGCCGCCTCCCCTCACCTCCCTCTTCCGCCTCCACCTCCACCGCTCCACACTTTCCACACCGCTCCAGCTCTCCACATCGCTCCACTTCTCCACCAGCAACCCCTGCTTTAATGACTGTATGTCTGTATGTATAAATGTGTCCCACAACCGATATAAATGTACAGTCGGCCCCCCAAGGGCGCGGACCCGAAGGGAGCGTTTTCAAAAGGGCGCGGGAGGTACTAGAGTGGCACGAAATTCGTAAACGAAGCGGTTTTCAAAAGGGCGCAGTCTATGGCCCGTTCGGAAAGCGATGCGCAGCTATTGTCGGTCATCTTGACGTGATGTCAGCCTGCTTCCGCCCTCCCCCCCAGTCCCAGTTAGCGTCCTTCATGGCCTTGAGCGTGCTCTAAGATTATGGATTCCCCCACTCCACCATCCCCACCGCCACCGTCCCCCCCCGCCGACCGTAACCCACCAGCTCGTGTGACACTGGTCCCGCCGAAGAAGAAATTGAAGGTGATGACTATTGAGAAGAAGAAGTAGGTGTTGGATATGCTCGAGAGGGGAGACAAACAAGCAAATGTTGCCCGTCACTTCAATGTCAATGAGTCAAGCATACGAACAATAAAGAAAAACAAGGACAAAATTCTACAGATAATGGCAGAAAACATATCAAACATGTCAGGAAGACAACACTTGACCGAGGAATAACGAAGAAGCTACTAACCATATTTATTGACCAGCAAACTTTTAAAAACCTGCTAATGAGTGAGTACCCATTCCATTTACTGTTAATATATCATATAAGTAACTGTATTTAACCATAATCTGTACTTTTTGTATGTATTTTAGGCGTTATTAGGGAAAAATAGGTACCGGTGGTCGGGTTGGCAGACTAAGGTCCTATTTTCCCCATTGATTCTAAGCCCCAAGGGCGCGCGTTTCAAAGGACACAGCGTTTGCCCAGTCTACATTGACCGCGCCCTTGGGGGTTCGACTGTACTAACTAATAAGGAAATTCGGCGGGTGCCGCCCATAAGTAATTATTCCCATAAGCTACGTTGTTTGAAATTTGCGAAATTTGAAATTTGCAAGGTCGCATGTCGCCCATAATCTCGCATATTTGGAGGGTGGACTGTACTGTACACATATCTGTATCTGTATATACATACATCTACATATACATATACACACGTAGATACTCATGCGTGAGTATGTATACGTAAACATAAATAAATACCAGAAAACATAGTCATAATGACACAAAGCATAGAATATTATGGATTGGTGTGCAATATACAGTACTGTATGTTTGTGTGAGTGCATGTGTGTGTGTTGATCATGTGGCACAGACAAAGGCCTCTCACCCTCTCTCTCACTGACTCGCTCACTCGCTATCTCTTGGGCCGCGAGGCATGATACAATCACGTGAGAGGTAAGGGAGGGGTGGGGGGGATGCTTGGGGGTGGGGGAAATGGTGGGCGGGAGTAGGGAGATGCTTGGGGGCATTGAGGCAGAGATCAAAGTGCAGAAAGTGAAAGAGGGAACAAGTTAAAAACATTTCCTACAAACTTTGACGAGTATACTGTAGTTAACTAAGACCCTATGTAACTTAACTCCTTCACGCGTACGGATGCAAATTGCATCCTAAAGAAGGGTGTCCCTAAATGAACATGGATTCAATTTGCGACCTAGAAACTTTAGAAATTTGGTTATAAGAAACTTATGGTGCAATTTACATAAAAAGTGAGACACGAACATACAGTATATATAAAGTTCTCTTCCGTTTGTCCTAACTTATCCCTGCTTTCTTGGCAATAATTTTCCATAAGAAATCACTGTATGTATAAAGTTTTCCACACATGGTAGTAGAGTTCAAGTTTAGAGGTATTAGTTTATTATCAGTTGGTGGAAAGCTGTGTAGCAGGGAGTTGATAGAGAGGATAATAAAGGGTACAGAAGGTGCAATAGGAGAAGAGCAGTACTGTACATACATACATACATACATACATACATCAAATTTTAAGACTGAGTGCTCCACACATACGTGCAGTTTCAGTCTCTTGTCCTAATGACAGCATTCCAGGCAACCCTGTTAAGGGCTGCTTCACTTGTCAAGTTCTTGGATTTGAGATCGGCACATATAGTCCGATCCCAGGTCTTCCTCGGTCCACCCCTTGGTGCAGCTCCCTCCACAATCACAGACCTGCATTTTTTCACCCAATTTTGTTCAACCATTCTCTCCACATGTCCATACCATCCCAGTCTACTTGTACGCATCACCTCGCTAATACTCTTTATACATAAACGTCTCCTCAGCTCAACATTTGTTATTCTATCCTGTAGCCTGGCCCCACACATCCATCTCACCATTCTCATCTCATTACGTTCCATTCTGTTGACATCCTCTACTTTAACGGCCCATGTTTCTGAGGCATACGTCATTGCACTTCTAACACATGAGGCATACACCTTTCCCTTCAGGGGGAGAGGCATTCTTTTCATGGTCAGGATTGGCAGCAGTTCTCTGAACTTCCCCCAGCCACATCTAATTCTAGCAACAGTGGCAGCCTCGGCCCCACCACCGGCAGAGATGGTATCTCCTAGGTAACAAAACTTGTTCACCAGCTCCAATGAATCATTTCCAAAAATTCACAGCCACAGGATCATCACTTAACACAAGCTCGCCTTTGCACACTACGCACTCATATTTCTCTATTTCTGACTTATCCTTCGGCAGGGGTCACTTTATTCTACTACAGCGCTTACTCCCATGGTGTACCCAACATCGACAGATGCTACATTGAATTGAGTTAACGCCCACTCCCTTTCCACACACTGCACATGGGTATGCACCGCTCTTTTCCACTTTGCCTCGTCTCAATCTACAATGCATAACTTTGGTTTTGTTAATATTGACTCTTAAACCCTTGCTCGCCATGCCCTCTCTCCATTCTCTGAATTTGGCCTCAGCATCTTCCATACTGTCAGCTATTAGGACTAAATCGTCTGCGTAAAACAGTTCCAACGTGAGTCCGCCTCAGTGCGGTTTTAGGAGGATAAGGGGGTGTGTAGATCAAGTTTTTGCAGTAAGACAGCTATGCGAGAAGTATTTAGAGAAAAATAATGAATATTTTGGGCTTCTATGGATTTGGAAAAAGCGTATGATCGTGTGGATCGAGAAGCAAAGAGGAAGGTGCTAAATAGAAATCTTGGAATGAAAGCTAAACATGCAATATATCAAGGGATAGTTGTACCAACAGTGATGTATGGGGCTGAGACATGGGCTCTGAAGGCACAAGAGAGAAGAAAATTGGATGTGATGGAGATGAACTGCTTGAGGAGTATGTGTAGTGACACATAGAGACAGATTGAGGAATGAAGAGGTAAGTAGGAGAGTGGGACAACAGGAACCCTTATTGGCCAGAATGGACAGAAGGATGCTGTGCTGGTATGGATATGTTGAACGAATGGAAGATGAAAGGTTTACAAAGAGAGTATATGAGTCAGATACAAGGGGAGGTAGAGAGAGAGGAAGACCTCAGATGAGATGAAGAGATGGTGTAGTACAAGCGTTGGAAGGCAGAGAGATGACTGAAGAACAGGCAAGAAAAGTGGTAATAAATAGGAATGAATAGAGAATGCTTGTGAATAGATGAGTGATAATGCAGTTGTAGGGAGAGGGGGCCAGGTTCCAGTTGGACTAGATAATAGTATGTCAGGCGCCTGGCCCGGGGAGCCGATCTACCTTGTGAAGGGCCATGTCTGGAAGTAAGGCGGGCGGGCATTGTGGTGGTAAGCTCCGCTGCGTGTTTGCCTGCTGAGACCAAACCTCTCCGGGAGGTCTGGGACCTGGTTGTCTTAGCTGGGGACCCCAAAATGGACTTGGGTCTCTGGGTCTTCTCCTGGGTGACCTTGCTGTGTGTAAGCTTTTTTTTTTAGTTTTTTTTTAGTTTTATTTATTTATATATACAGTACACTCTCCGTATCCGCGCCTAAGTCGTACCACGTATTTTCCGCGGATATGCGATTTCACGGATACGTGGGCAGTGTTTAACATAGGTCTCAATGGGAAATAGACTTAGGTCGTACCAAGCTCACCCATCTTGGACCCTCAAATACACTATTTTGACCTACCTAATGACATTAGTATGTACCCAATGATTAAAGGATACTCACTTTTATCCACAATGACTGTTCCACTGCTCCACTAAGCTCCAGGTACAGTCCAAAGCAGTGGACATCAAGTTGTTGTTGTTCTTGTTGTTGTTGTTCCCTAAGCTGCCTGGCCGAACAGCCCCGAGTCCCTGAGGAAGGCCATGGCCGCGATCGGGCTTCCCCACAGAGCTCTCATTGAGTGTAGATTGTGTTGTTGGTGTAAGTGGTTGTGTGAAATGCAGTCTTCTATGATGTGTTTGATGGTATGGGGTGTTGTGTTACATCCCGGGCAGGTGTCGACGACGGAGTCATCCAGTCTCTTCTGATAGCTCAGAAGAGCTGGATGGTGTCCGCATCTCAGCCTGGACAGGTGGACTCTGTCTTCGCGAGGAAGGGAGGATTCGGAAGGACATCAAGGACATCAAGTACATTCCAAAGGTAAATCCAGGTGTCACTTGTGCCATATCATCATCCCCTCCCCTATGAACCATTCTTAGAACCCCTTTAAGAACCACTTATAACTCATTAATGAAGATTATCTACACTTTTATCTAAAAAAAAATTATTAAACATGATTTTCTTCACTTTATCCTCAACCAATGAACCATTCCTAGAACCACTTAGAACACATTAAGCCAGATGAATTTGAGAAGAAAAAGAAAATGACATGAGAGTTCAGTAGCACTAAGTTTTTCTCCCTTATCCAACACTTACACAAGTGATCTGCCTTGTGTGAGAGGGATCTGCCTTGTGATACAGGGATCTGCTGTGTTAGAGGGATCTGCCTTATGTGGGACAATCGGCTTTTTGCAGTCTCCCATATTCGTATGTTCTTATATTTATTAGTGGCCCCTCCATCATTGACGATATGTCTATTAGTATAATACGTGTAGTCCCCTTTCAAGCACCCGCGGTTAGCATGTTTGAAACACCCGCCGCAGGGGAAAGAGTCCTAACATCATAAGTGTAACGCTAATTCTCTTATGGAATCGTCTTTATGATTGGGTACTTACTACGAAAAAACTTTGTAAAAAATAAAAAATAAAAATTAACCTAAAATTTGTTATATTAAGGCTTTCCAACTCGTGGATGTCTTTGTGGATTCTAGCCGAGACGCTGAACCGAGCGTCACCATTCCTCCTTCCTTTCCCTGCGCGCATCCTGTTCAGACGTGTGCCGCCTGTGCTCTGCTTTATTCTTCGTTCGCTCAACTCTAGTGAGTCTTTTGCTCATTTGTATATATATTCTTACAGTACAGTTTCTTACAGTAGATCCTCTGGAAAAAGGCAAACTAGGCCTGTGTATCCAGCTCAGTACCAGTACTTGCACTGCTGCGGTCGTTCACGGTGTTGGCGGCGGCGGTAGCAGACGCAACATTTTTACTATTCTGTATTTTTGCTTTATAATCAAACTTCAAATCTTGTCTTCCCCATGCTTTATCAAGATTACTTTCAAACTCCCTTATTGATTCGGAATCGACTACATACTGGGGCAGTGCGTTCCACTCATTTACCACTCTATCACAAAATGAGTTCTTTGCCTTCTCAAGCCTATTTCTTTCTTTGTAAATTTTCTTTGAGTGTCCTCTCGTTCTTGTTCCCTCCCGCATCAAGAAGATACCTTCACACACATCCTCATCATACTTTCCTGACACTATCTTAAAAGTCTCTATCATATCCCCTTTCTTTCTCCTATATGCCAGTGTCGGAAGCCCCAGTGTCCTCAACCTCTGCTCATAGCCCGCGTTCTTCAACGTTGGTACTAGCTTGCTAGCTCTCCTCTGCACTTTCTCCACTGCTTCTATATCCTTTACCATATATGGAGCCCACACCTGGTTCGCATATTCCAGGTGCGGCCTAACCAGCGCTGTATAGAGATTCCTGAAGATTTCTTCGTCAAGTGACACAAATGTCCTCCTTATCAGCCCTACAATTCTATTGGCTTTGTTTATCTTTTCCGCTAAATGTTCTGAGAAATTTAACTTATTGTCTATCACTACTCCTATATCCTTTTCTGCATTCACTTCCTCCATCGCTTCATACATACTGTATCCTACCTTGTCTATCTTACTTGTCCCAATCCGCATGTACTTGCATTTTTTTGGATGAAAAGGCATTAACCAATGCTCAGACCATCCCTTCATGCCCTCCACATCTCCTTGAAGCAAACCCACATCTTCCTTACTCCTCACTCTTCTATACAGCTTAGTGTCATCCGCATACAGGTATACCTCACTTCCATTAGTTATAACTTCAGGTAAGTCGGTGATAAATATAACGAACAGTAGTGGTCCCAACACAGATCCCTGAGGAACCCCACTTGTAATTTCCCTCCACCCCGAGCCTATTCCATTCACCAGCACCCTCTTCTCCGATCTTTCAGGAAGGCCTCTATCCACTTCACACATTTCTTCCCTATATTATAGCTTCTAACTTTCTCTATTAACCTTTTATGTGGGACCTTATCGAAGGCCTTCATAAAATAACAATATACCACGTCTATTACATCACCATCCTCTAGAATTTGCATCCAATCATCTACCACCTTAATTAGCTGTAGTACCGTCGACCTCCCCGGCAAGAATCCCATCTGTCTCCCACTGAAAAGTTGGTTTGATTTCATATGCACCATTATTCCTTCTCTAATTACCGTTTCCATTAGTTTACACACAACACTTGTCAAACTGACTGGTCTATAATTTCCTGGGTCATTTCTCTTTCCCTTCTTAAATATAGCTGGTATGTTCACCTCTCTCCAGTCCATCGGGATTTGTCCTGTATTAAACGATACCTCAAATAACATTTTCAATGGCTCTACTAACATCTCACCTCCTTCCTTTATGATTCTTGGGTGTATCCCATCCAGTCCCGGGGACTTACTTCTGTTCATTTTTTCTATAGCCCTTCTTATTCTAGCATGGGAAAACTCTATTAGTTCTAGTGCAGGTGCCTGTTTGACGGGAATATTTGGCACTGCATCATCCGACTCTACTGTTAGTACCCCCCCAAAGTATTTCCTCAGCACCTCTGCTTTCTCCTTATCCGTCTCCGCTCTACTCCCATCATCCAACCCCCTTACCAGCTCTGGGATCCCTAATCTTCTTGTTAACTTTTCCTGAATGTACTTCCAGAATATTTTTGGATTATGCTTCACGTTTCTTGCAATCTCTCTCTCCCTTTCCTTTACCCCCCTCCTTGTCTCCCACCTTATTTTATTGTTTATCTGTCTACGTTCCAAATCCACTACTTTAGCTTCTATAGTAGACCCCCTGTTCTTTTTTAACACTTTTAATCTATCCCACATTCGTTTCTTTCTTCTTATCAAAGTCCACAGCTTTCTTTTCATTGGTAATTCTGGGTTCGTTCTTTTCCTCAATTTTGTTTTATCCTTATATTCCCTTACTGGTACACATTTGGATATAACATCCTCCAGTTTGACTCTAAACTTCCTCCACATTCCTTCAGCGTCTTCACCGTTCAAGTATTCCCCCCAGTCAATGTCCAGACACCTTCTCAGCAGCTCATAATCTGCTCTATCATACATGTATATTTTTTTATTGCTTCTATCATCCCTCTCTGTTTTAATATTACAACTAAAACTTATACAGGCATGGTCACTACGACCTATAGGGCTATCCACATTGACATGTTCCACTATATCCTCCTCATTGCTAAAAATTAAATCAAGTACACTCCCCTGCTTCCCATCTCTATATCTTGTCATCTCTGTAATATGTTGCATTAAAAAACAATCTCTTACTTTCTCTATAAACTTGTTTTCCAGGCTACACTGTCCCGCTGGAGTAGTACAATTTGCCCAGTTGATCCCTGGCAAATTGAAATCTCCAATCAAAATCTTATACTTGTTCTCTCTAATATCTATTTCCTCCATTGCTTTCAGTAGGTTATCATCCTCTTCCCTACTATTATTTGGGCTTCTATATATAGAGGCAATTAGAATTTACCCTCTTGTACATTTTACTTCAATACACAAATACTCACAATACTGCTGTCTCATATCCACCTCATTTACCATGAACTCTTTTCTTACATAAATAAACAGTCCTCTTCCAACCAAGCATTCCTCTCCTTGCAATGCTCTAATAGCATTCCTCTCGTACAACTCAAAACCCTCCAAACTATACTCCACCAGTTCCCTTTCAATTCTAGCATTTTTTGGTCTTACTTCTTGTAAGGCTATGACATCCGGTTTTTCCTCTTCATCATGCAACCTACATATCAGTTCTCTTTTCTTGTCCTGGGTAAACACATCAACATTACTAAACATAATCCTTAATCTTTCTACCATTCCTTCAGCAGCTACATCATCCCGCTCCTCCTGTCCGTGCCCTACTCCCCCCCTCACACTACTGGTACTGGGTCTGCAGCTTCTTCTCCTGTCTCTCCCCGAGACGCTTCCACCCTGCTCTCCACCTCTGCCACAACTTCTGTCACATTCTCTTCCCTCCTAGATCTCCTTCTCCCTTCTATTCGTATAAACCACTTCTTCAATTTCCCGTCCCTCACTCTCCAGAAAAACTTCTTCTTATCCTCCTCACCCAACTTTCCATTTTCCTCATCAGCCTTTTCCTGTAGTTCCTTTATTTTTGTCTTTGTTCTATGCTCAAATCCTTCTTTAATCTTATATGTTTCAGTTCTTCATTTACGTTTAGTCTCCAACTAAAATTTGTCACTGTCTCTACCACTATATGAGTTGTAATAGAATAGGTTTAGACTAGCTAAAACAGGCAGCCCCATTGGTATGCCCGCAGAGATGTGTTAAATTAGGGTATTATGTGAAGGTGCCATATAAGCCCATTTGGGCCCGCGCCTCGTGTGTTTTTGTTTGTGTTTCTGCGCCTTAGCTTTGCTATTAACCAGTTAGTTAGGAGGCTATTATATCCGCAGGAATGCTTCAGGCCATCTCTATGAGGTACAGTAGTTACATTATTTTTTTTATCTTAGCAGACGCTCTGGTTCAAGAGTTGTCACACGTGGTGTGTAACTTTCCAGAGTCCGGGTCTGCTCTTCCCCTCGGTCATGGGGTTTTCTCCGCGCGTTGCTGCTATCTTCAGAGGTAAGAGTAACAGATTCAATGTGATGATTACTATGAGCCACGTGGCTAGCCTCAGTAGGGGTGTTCTTAGTAGGCTAGGGGTATTATTTTAATGCTTAATTAATACTATGTTTAGCCCTAAGATGTGACCCTCGTTTTCATGTGGTGATATTATACATGTTAACAGGGTGTCAGAAGACGTTCTGACTGATTTTTTTTTTTTGGGGGGGGTGGCCGACTTTCTCAGATAAGTCAGGACCTCCAAAAGTTTGGTTTTTCTTCCGGCGATCTTTCTGTGTATTGATGCCGGTTATGCGCCTTGCAGGCGAAAAAGGAATTAACCAAATAATCCGGCGTGGTGTGCGGTACCACTGGACTTCCGGCGGAAATGCAGATTCCCAAGGGAAGTATCTCGGCCCGGCCGAGTGAACTCGCCCAGACCGATAGCCTCACGCGGCACGATTGACTTATAACGCCCGGCGGAACAGTCCAGTGAGGTAATTGACTATCCCTCAGGTCCTAATAGATGATCCGATAGTTAATTGATAAGGTTAGTATGGGCCAGTGACACTTTAGTCACAGGCAAGCAGTTCAAAAGATGAAGAAACCATCTGGTTTTTTTCACATACTGTACAAGTACGGCGGAAGGTTAGAGTAGCGGTTGGTCTACAGCTAACTTTCTGGCGTATTTGGGGGTGTTATGATGTGTGAGCCTCTCGTTTTTTTTTTTTGATTGAGGGAGGCAAAAGGCATAACTGCCTATAGAGAGTGCCTCCCCCATAGTTGAAAGAGTGACAGGGCCAAAATCAAGGGGCGTTCGAGCCAAAATGCCTGGACACACAGAGTTTGAAGCAATTTAAGTCATAGGAAGAGGGAAAGACTGATTCTGGGAGAGAGTTCCAGAGCTCAGCTGTTGAGTAGAAGAAAGTTTGAGAGTAATGTTTCACTCTTGGGTTGGAGAGTTGCACAGAGTAGGGGTGGGATTGAGTTGCAAGACGGGTACCACGTGCCCTACGTAAAGGAGGTGGTATGCTCTGAGGAACACTGATTATTATAGTAGCGATAGAATTGCGAGAGATGCAACATTGCAGCGGAGAGAGAGAGATTGCAGAGAGTTGGTGAGTGGACGGGAGTTAATGATACGAAAGGCCTTCCTTTCAACTTTGTCTAGGAGAGCGGTGTGAGAGGAACCTCCCCACACATGTGAACAATACTCAATACAAGGGCGCACTATGCCCCTGTACAGAGCAAGAAGCTGTGCAGGGGAAAAGAACCCCCTAAGGCGGTTGAGCACACCCAGCTTCTGGGAGGCTGCCTTAGCAAGACTGGTAATATGGTCCTTCCAAATGAGAGCAGAAGAAAAAGAGACACCAAGAATATTGAGAGAAGATGAAGGGTTGATTTTGTATTGTTGAAGAATAAGGGATAGTCCGCTGGGAGATCCTGACGGGTAGATAGATGGAGAAATTGGGTTTTGGAAGCATTAAAGTTAACAAGGTTTTCTCTGCCCCAATTGGAAATAGTATTTATATGAGGTTTTAGGTTTAGTTTAGGTTTATCCTTATGAGCATTGATTCCTGGAAATTTTTTATTTCCAGAGCAGAGCACATCAGTCGCAGCACAGAAAGGACGAAAGAAGACGAAAAGAAGTTTTTCTGGAGAGTGTGGGAGGGAAAACTCAAGAAATGGTATATAAAGCGAAGGGACGAAGTAGGGAGGGAAAAGGAGATGGTGCGGGTGACGGGGGAGAAGGCAGAGAGAGGGGAGGTGGAGATAGAGAGAGAAACAGTCCAAGTGGAGGCAGAGGGAGGGGAGGTGGAAACGGAGCGAGAAACAGTCCAGGTGGAGACAAGATAAGAGGAGACAAGCTAGGAAATAAATTGGGAGGGGTACGTACAAAAAAGAAAGGAACGGGCAGGGACGAGAAAAATAGGGAAAATACTGGAAACGCTAAGTTCATGTATACAAATATTGATGGGTTAATTTCCAAAAAGATTGAGTTTGACGAATATGTAAAGAGAGAGAGGCCCGGGGTAGTATGTTTGACTGAAACTAAGCTTAACCAGGAGGTAGACACGAATATAATTAGTTGTGCAGGATACAGTACATGGAGAAGAGACAGGTTAGGAAAGCTAGGAGGAGGAGTGTTGATCATGGTAGATAATAAAATTACTGCTAAAGAATTAAAACTTGGTGATAGCATTGCTGAAGTGGTAGCAGTTGAAATTGAGGATAATGATAGGTCAAAATTGGACATTGTATCAATTTATTTACCTCCTAAGACTAAATCTTGGAGCAACGATGAATATAATGAATTAATTTTGGAAACCTTGCGTATGTTAGAAATTATTTGTAAAAGGAAAAATAGGCTTATTCTTGCAGGGGACTTTAATTGCGGGGAGGTGGATTGGGAATGTTTGGATGCGGGTTCAAATGAAAATACTTGGAGTAGCAAATTTCTTGAACTAACAATGGGGTATCTATTAACACAACACGTTATGGAAAATACAAGATTTAGAGGAGGTGATGAACCATCAATACTCGACTTATTATTCACCAAAGACCCCCAAGAAATAAAGAACCTAACATATTTGAGTCCCATGGGAAAAAGCGATCATGCTGTGATTGAATTTGAATTGACAGTGGAATTTCTGGAAGGCAGAGAGGAGGAACATAGGGAATATAGACTAAATTATAGTAAGGCGGATTATGAATCATTACGAGGATACTTTGCAAATATAGATTGGTCATTTATTGAGCAAGAACAGAATATTCAGGTAAAATACACCATGTTACTAGACATTTACAGGGAGGGGGTAGATAAATATGTACCAACATTTAAGGATAGAAAGCTGGCTAAGGAGAAAGAGTGGTTTAACATGCGATGTCACATTGCCCAGAACAAAAAGGACTCTGCATGGAATAAAGTGAGAAGGAGACACACTGAGGAAAAATGGAATGAGTATAAGAATGCTAGAATATAGGTTTGACTCCTGTAAGGAGATAAAGAAAACCTAATATTTAGTAGTGGCCCCGTAATCATTGACGAACATGCCTATTACATAAGGCATCCTCTTCAAACACTAATCCGCCGTAGTTTGAATCTACCGCGCAGAGCATTTAAAAACTGAGGAGCCTTCATCATGAGCGCACGCGACCTCACTCATGGCTTCAGTCATTATGAATTGGGTTCTCACTACGAAAAAACTTCGTAAAAAATAAAAATAAAAAGAAAATAAGAATAACTATTCAATAAGCTTTCCATCATATCGTGGATGTACTTGTGTGGATCTTTGACCAGACGCTGATTCAGGCGTCATTCTTCCTTCACTGACATATCAAGTAAACCAAAATCCTCAATACATCAACGAATGGGAAGGGGATGGTCGGGAGGGCCCCAGTCGTCAATGATTACGGGGCCACTACTAAATATTAGGTTTTCTTTATCTCCTTACAGGAGTCAAACCTATAATTTATTAGTGGCCCCTCCATCATTGACGAACATGCCTGATATCTAAGACTGGAGGGGGACATTCGTAATCATATCATAACTCTAGAAAAGCAAATAATAAAAACAACCACATAGTATTCTTACTTTGAAAATATATTTAATAAGGCGTAGCCCGTATATATACAAGAAAGGGGTTCAGGCAGGTGCGTGCTTCAAAGAAGCCTGCTTGACAAAAAAGGGTAACTCTGAAGATTCTGTGAACAGATCTGTAGTTACAAAGGCACCCCACTCAACGAGTGGTGACAAAAATAACAAGTTATCAGTTTACATGTGCACATAATAAACCCCAAAATAATCGTGGAGATAAATTGCAAAAGATCTTCACTGTTTTAATAATAAATTGCTTTCGCAGCTAAAACTACTATAACAACCCCGTTGTTTTGTACTAACATTGTACTAGCACAATTTCTCGCTGAGAAATTTTCATATCACATTAACCATAAATTGTATCACAGCTCTCACACTCCGGCGGGGTCTAGGGTGTCCTATGTCAACTGACTGCACCCCCCCCCCCCCCCCTTTTCTTGAAAGTAAACAAAAGTGACTGCAGGGCCACCTAGACCCTCTACCTTAAAGCTATACATGGTAAGGAAGGTTTATCTAGAGCAACTGACAAGTATCTAGTCAAAAACGTATGATTAGACGCCCACAACTGAGTGGACGCAATATCTTCTACTGAAAAAAAATTCAGGAAACGTAAAGAGGCTGCCCATTTGCGTAAATCGTGGGCCCGACCCACAACGCCGGGATTACTTTCTTTAATGACTTCGACCAGAAGAGAAGCTAATCGCCGTTTCAGTAAGCGTTTACCCGTACTCGCTACCCATAAAGCACCTTGGGGGTTTAGAGGAGCTACTCTCAAATATTTGGTTAGAGCTTGCACTGGACATAGATTATGATGCACCTTTCCCCTTTTCAACGCCGGCACCGTGAACTCAGAAAACACGTGTGCACTGTGCTCATTCTTGGCTACAAATCCCGGGGAAGGTGCAATGTAAATACATTCATTAAGTCTACCAAACCTAAGGCAATTAGGTGTGTTGCTCATCGCCGCCAGCTCAGACACTCTGTTCCCGGTGGCCAAAGCCAAAAGGAATACAGCCTTTTTTAAGAGTAATGCAAAATCTGCAGTATTTTGGTACAGACGAGAGTGAAGTAAAGACAAAGCTTTGTCCAGAGACCAAGTAGGCATGAGCTGACGGGGAGGTGGGCGGAGTTTAAAACAAGCTCTCATAAAACCTGTTTCCTCCGCCACCGGTATGGAGAGACCTGTAAGGTCTAAAAAGGGCACTCTAATTGCAGTTAAGTGATTTTTTAACGTTACCACAGATAAATGTTTCTGCTCAAACAGATAATTTAAATAATTAAAAACTAAAGCCACTGATGGCACAGTCTGTTCTGTTCTAATGATCCAAGAAGTAAAGGCTTGCCAATGTGAGTGATACTGTCGTTTCGTAGACTGAGTATATTGATTTAATAATTTATTGGTCACATCTCTACCGTATGGTGCTAGCCACTTGGCCTCCTGAATGTCCATAATGCAAAAGTCAGCGAGGTCGCTAGGTTGCCAATCGTGTCTAAGTGGAAATACCCGACCGGGAGCGACACCGGGTGCGGGCACCACGTCTTCAATTGCTGGTACCACAACTGCGCCGGCCACAGGGGCGCGATTAGTGAGACTAAGCCTCGATAATCTCGTAGTTTGTTCACTACGTGGCACATTAGTGACGCATCTGGCGGAGAAACAGATAGATGGAGCTCCATCTGTTCCAGTCTGTCACTAGGGCGTCTGGCCCCCCTGCCGGCGTTTTCGTCCGGCGGGTGAGGTATAGAGGGAGTTTGTGAGTCTCCTCGGACGCAAACAGATCCACTTGTGGATGGGAGAGCTCTGCAATCATTAGGTTGAAAATGGGTTGCTTGAGCTCCCATTCTACTGTCGTGCTCTGTCTCCGGGACAGAGCGTCTGCCCAGACGTTCGCTACGCCTGGGAGATAAGATGCGTGAAGATAAATGTCTAGTCTGTTGGCTAGAGTAAAAATCTCTTCCGACACGTTTAGCAACCTCCTTGACCTCGTTGACCCCTGTTTCTGAATACAGTGAACTGCGTTTAGATTGTCCATTCTGAAGGCCACCGACTTGCCCCGTAACGCAGGGCCGTGAGCCTGAAGGAAATACAAGGGGACTAGTAATTCTTTGACATTGATGTGAGAGATTTCTAAGTGGGACCAAAGCCCCTGACCCTGGTGCCCCTGATTTGACTGAAATCCCCACCCTATTGTGCCTGACGCATCCGTGTCTACCCATACCGTTGGTGGAGGAGAGGTCCATGACATTATTGAGTGCAACGTTTCCCTCTTCGCCCAGACCGCTAGTAAGGTGTGGATTAATTTCGGGATGGGCCATAATTTTCCCGCCGGTAAGAGTGGGAAATATTTGTTGCCTTCCAATATTAAACGTTTTACTTTCAACCGGCCCAACATAACAGTTAGTTGAATCCAGTTGAGAGAGCCGACCAGAGACTCCCAGACCCTCCGCGTCGTAGTCAGACTGTGAAGAAACATGAACAGTTTCCTGCGAAACCTGTTGCGATTGTCCACACTCTGACTCAGAGTGAGAGCGGCCGTGTCCCAGACCAGCCCTATCCACTGAATTACTCGTGAGGGAACAAGGTTTGACTTTACCAGATTTACCTTGAACCCTAGAGTTTTGACATGATTTAAAATGATGTTGACATGTTTGATGCATAATTGTTGTGTCTCTGCCACCACCAGCCAGTCGTCTAGGTACCACAACACTCTGATTCCTTGTTTTAACAACGGCATCAGGGCTTGCCGGACTAATTTCGTGAATAATCGAGGTGCCAGGTTCAAACCGAATGGCATCCGTTGAAAAACAAAATTTTGGTGCCTGATCCGTAAGGCCAAAAACCTTTGAAATCTTTTGTTGACCGATACGTGCCAATAGGCGTCTGTCAGGTCTAGGGAACACATCCAACCTCCCGGCGGAAGTGTTAGCCTGATTTGGTGTACTGTTAACATTCGGAAAGACTCGTTGTGAATGTGAAGGTTCAGATAAGACAGGTCTACGACCGGTCTCATCTGAACACTGTCCCTCTTGGGAACCAAAAATAGCTTGGACGTGAATACAGGGTAATTTGGGGGGACCGGGATGATGACATTCTTGGCAATCATTTCCTGGACCAGTGACTCCACCTCTAAAGAAACAAAATTCGCCGTTGTCGGCTGACGTAAGCGAGGTCGCCGGAGCCACTGCCAAGTGATGCCTTTGCGTGCCACCATCCGTGCCCAAGTGTTTAACGGCCATGCTTGGTGACACGTTCGGAACGACCCAGTTAGCAGACAAGGGTTCGCCGGCTGTACTACCCTCGGGTCCGCCGGCCTTAAGGTTGGCACCGGGAGTGAGAGAGACTTTAGTTTTTTGATGGTGGGGGTGGGGTTGGTGGTGCTGGACGCTTCGCCGGCTGGCTGGTGTTGGCCGAAGACGGGCCCTGACCTGGCTTATTATGGCCGCGTCCTCTCTGACCTGAAAACCTACTCTGTCTATGCCTGTACTGACCTTGAGGGGAGGGGGAGGACTTAGGTGGAAGAAAGGGCTTAGATCCCCCCGGCTGAGCTTTAGCGGTTGGCCTGGGTTTGGGGAAGTTAAAGGCAGGTTTCTTAGAAGGGGTGGGACTGTGTTTAAAGGCCTGCGCCATATTAAACACCGTTCGCCACACTTCAGGGGACATTAAAGAGGGAGTAAGCACTGGTGACATGACCACCTGATTCGCAATGCGATCAGGCAGTTTGCGTACTAAAGACATTCTGAGGTCTTGTCTCGCTCGTACCGCCTCAATCAAGGAGGTGCGGATGTCACCCAGAGATTGGATTGACGACTGAAGAAGCAGTCGCCGGGACAATTCAACCGATCGTCTGGCATCCGCGTCTGCGATTGCCTGAGTGGACCGAAGCAAAGACTTTGCTACCTGTTGAGACACTATGTATTGAGAGAACAGGCGAAAAGCTTTCCCCCTTAGCCTAAATTCTCGGTCTAGGTGAGTTGGGGTAGGGGTAGTGAAAGGGTCTTTTAGCTCACAAAGATTAATTTTAGGGGCAGCTAAGAAAGAAAACAAAGCTGAAGGGACTCCGCCGGCAGAACACACTGGCATGGAGAACCACGAATGAGTATCTTGAGGGATCTGGTGGGAAGTTTTGGAAGTAAATGTGGTCGCAAAGTTTTGAGCCTCTGTCTCCCAATCCACCCAAGGTCCTGGACCCAACTGCCCCACCTTCAAGACTGGATTAGCTGCTTCGTCTGTGACGGTTTGTAAATCAAGTTCAGGAGTGAGAGCTGACAGAGTCTTAATGTCATTAAACCCATCCAGCTTAGACCAGTCTGAAAACAATTTTGAAGCTGAGGCAGGGGGTAAAGCTGGCTTAGTAGCATACATAAAATAGTCTTGGTGATAATAACTAGGTATAGCCTTTATATTGACGTCTAGTACATTTCCCAAAGTATCCAAGGCCCTTAATTTCTTTGATTTATTGCCCTGGATGACCCACTCACGCGGTACTGGGAGTTCCCCTGACAAGGTAGGTTGGGCGAGCTCTGGTTTAGTGGGGGTCAAAAGGACCCATGACTCGTCTGGTCCGTAAAGCAAGGGCATAGCTACCTTTCTGAGAGGCGCCTTGTCTAGAGGGGGTGGATTGACATCCGTTATAACCCTTACATTCGAAGTGGTCAATGCTGCCGTAGCAGGCCTAGTAACCACTGATGGTGACAGAGTGGGAGGGTGAGGGATCTTAGATAAAGCAATAGAAGTCATCAGAGGCCGTACCGTAGAACTTGTCGTGGGAGCCCCCAAGTCCACTGTGGGAGTTTCCTGTTGTTGGCCAAAAATTTTAGATAAAGCATGACTAAGTAGCCCATCAATTTCCTGCGCAGTGACAAATTGACTTGATGATGTACTTACTGGTGAATCATTAATATCCTGCGCGGCGTCTAAGCCTGAACCTGACTCTTGCCCTTCCATATCCGAAATTATTGAAACCTCGTCTTTCTCTTCCTGTTCCTCGTGAGAAGATCCCGCCGAAGCTGGGGTACCTTGCTGCCAAGATAAGTCAGGAATAGAGGATGGGATCGCCGCGTCCCTGTGGACGTCAGCTACTGTGTGACTAGTTTGAGTCGGAAGTGGGTGGTCAGACCCTGGCCGAGAAAATCGCCAAACACCGAGGCCCTGGCCTACACTCTCTTGGGAGTCTGAAACATTCTCAATCACTGATCCCCCTGAACTCTCCATTTCCAGGGTTAAAATGTTAATGGGTAAATCCTCTTTAGGTACAGGCACCGTACTGGACCCTTGAGACCTAACACAAACTCTGTCTGGGGTAGAGGTACGATGAGAAGCACTAGAAGCTGGCGAATGTAGGGAGGTCTTTCTTTTATGGGAATCCTTTTTGGAAGATTTATGGCTACGGTGTGACCGTGAACTACTCTTTGATTTGGAGGATTCATCGCCGTGACCCTGGTGGAACTTTCCGTCCTACTCTTCTTACTCGATGGTGAAGAGGCAAGACTAGATGGCTGGTGTCTGAGAGGTGACCTAGACCGAGATCTCTCCCGAGACGAGGAGGCGGTCGCCGGGGGTGTAGGCTCTCTTGGACGTTTCGGAGTAGCAGCAGAAGACACAGAACGCTGACCAGTCTCCGCCGGCTTATGACTAGTTACTCGAGAGGAACGTTTAGGGGGAGGGTGTTCGAAAAGCAGTCTATCCCAAAGAGGGACGTTGTCACATTGAAGTGAATTATGAGCTACAATCGTAGTATTTGCTGACATCTGTTGCCTAACCTCTCTTAATGCGACCGCTGCGGTCTTATCATTGTCGCGGAGGACCTTGACACTTAATTGGGAGCAAAAGGAACAGTTGCGCATCACCCACAGACCCCTTGAACGGTCTAGACATTTAACACACTTGATGCAAAGAGTGTGCGCAAAAATAGGGATACCTGCACAGGTAGGGGTAGTGCATAAAGCAAAGACTGGGGCCAAGGTAGCCATGACAGAGACTGGTGGGGAAAACTACTGCCGGGTCTGTATTGGTCCGCCGGAGCTCAGCTCTGGAAAAAAAAAAAAATTCCAGGAATTAATGCTCATAAGGTTAACCCAACATGTTCGCACACAAGTGTTAATAACCCACCGGGTAACGAGATGTAATGGCACAACGATCACAGCTCGCTACGCGGCAGGGTTCAGAATATCTAAACATATCTTTTTAAGAAAGTGAAGAATACCCTCTGACATAATATAACGGACCAGCATGGCGTTTATAGTCTTTCTGGTGGTGACTGTTTCAAGATTCACTTTTGGAAAAAACAACCCCCCACAAAGACGCCGGCCCTTGAATTATTTTAGTAGAATAACACAGGGCAGGCTGATACGAGATCTGATTTCTTAACTAATTGTCACAAAAAGATCGCCGTAAGTTTGAAGGCGGCGATACATAAACGTATCACTAAATTAAGTGGTTAATCGAAATTGAATTGTAAATTCCTTATTTCCTCCACCCAGGAGCACCCGCCGGGTGTAAAAAACTATGTTAACCCTAATTGAACCTTCAATCGCCGTAAGTGTAAAGGCGGCGATACATCTAGTATCACTAAAATGGATCGGTTAACTAACTGAATGACTTAGTTGTTCATCCCACCCTACCAAGGTACACCCGCCGGGTGAGATGTCAAAACGTTAACCCCATAAGTTCCTGTCCCCACTTCTTTGTAAAAGATCGCCGGGGAGGAAAGCCCTTAACAACACCTAGGTTTTTTCTGTGGTTTGTAAAACCGGGTAGAAAAACTTCATAACATATGTTCACATGAACAATGTTAGATGGGTACAGCCACTCCGCCGGGAATCAAAGGGAGCCTGAAAACAGGCACCAACACAGAGACGCAGTCCTGGAGAGCCACAGACACCTCATCGCCGGGGACACAAGCCTGTGTTGAAACCACGTGTGGCCCAACACGGCTCTCGGCCGGGTTTTTTCATGGTGAAACCGAGAAAAAACCCGCCGGAAGGTAACCCACCCCGTTCAGAAACCATCTGAACGTACAACGGACTCGAAGGAAAGCCAAGCACGACTAGCCTAAGTCCACACAATAATCCGTGGAATTAGCCAATACACAACTAAACCAGGAAACAAATATAGTCCGTGGAATTAGCCAATACACAACTAAACCCGGATACACATGACACAGTAGGGCATATTTATAAAATAAACAATAACACTTGTACATGTGGCAAAGCTACGAGCGGCTGGCTAGGCCTAAGTAGACGGCATAAGAAATGTTGAAATATAAACAAAAACACTGGAAATATAACAACAGGAACCACCGCCAACACACCACTGTGTGGTCCTGATGTGGCGGCGTCTACGCCGTGGGACCACCTCCCGGAGCTGCCAACCGCGGATGGCTGCCGACCCTCCACGGCCGGAGACAAGATCAATCGACCAGTGGAGGACAACCGGATGCTGGCCGCGGGGAGCAGTTTCGGGAGCCAAACCGTCACAACTATCCCCTGCCCCTGCCCCTGCCCCTGCCCCCCCCCCCCCCCCCCCCCCCCCCCTGGGGGCACGGGTCCTTGGAGTGGCTTCCGTCGCGCCGCGAATTTCCCCACCTCTCACACCACACACACACATCACACAGTTTTTCCTACACCGAGAAATGACTCTCCGGCTGTCATTTCTCGAAGACTTCTTCTAGCCGGAGACATTGAGAGCAACCCAGGACCCACGTACACATACATATGTCCAACTTGCTCAAAACCCATCACTTCGAGCCGCCACACTAAGGGTTCAGTTCTCTGCAATTCATGCAGGAACTGGACCCACTTCACCTGTACAACACTTGCCTCCAAGAAACACTACACAAACACCTGGACCTGTTCCTCATGCCCCTCCCTCTCCCAGTCAAATCCCTCGCCTAAAACCCGTCCACCTCTCCTCCCCAACCCACCTAGCCTTCCCATATCATCCACTCCCCCCCCCTAAAACCCGTCCACCTCTCCTCCCTAACCCACCTAACCTTCCCATACCATCCACATCCTCAACTCAAACACCACACCCCATCCTAATCGATTCCAACCCCCATCTCCTGCTCCCCAATCCCCACCCCCACCTCACCCATCCCAACCTCCAGCCCCTCCCTCACCCCCACCCTCACCCCCACCCCATCCTCGTGCAGCAGCACCCAACATACATCGTGCACATAACATTAACATTCTCCAATTGAACATAGATGGCATTAACACAAAGAAACACGAACTCTCACACTTCATCAAACAACACAACATACACATTGCCATCTTACAAGAAACAAAACTCCGCACATCACAAAAAACACCCACATTTCATAATTTCACCACCATCAGACAAGACCGGGCCGTCGGCCGGGGCGGTGGACTCATCACCCTGGTACACAATGAAATATCATACATAGTAACCAGTGTACAAACCAAATCCCTCCTCCCCCCAAATGATAACACAACAGAAATACAATCAATTAAAAATACGCACTGGCAACAAATCCAACATAACCATCATAAACACATACATCCCTCCCCAAACATCCCCTACAGTGCCAAATGAATACAGACCACACTTACAACACATCACAAACACCCCACACATCATCCTGGGTGGTGACTTCAACGCCAAGACGTCGGCCTGGTTTGTCGACAACCCCGACACAGACAGAGGGCTGGTACTACAAAACCAAACAGATAACCTCATCATCCTTAACGACATCCATCAACATACCCATATTCCTCACCAAGCCCTCTATAACCCATCATCTCCAGACATCACCTTTTGCTCCCCAGAACTCGCCCCCACAACATCCTGGAGGGTGGTCAGAACCTTAGGCTCTGACCACCTCCCGATCATTATCACCACCAAAACCAGACTCACCCCAGCTAGCCACAAACACACATACACCAATTATAAAAGAGCTAACTGGGAAGCATTTACAAATGAGACAGAACAACACTTCACAACTCTAAACAGTACACCCATCACTAACATCAACAATGCTGTACACATACTCAATAAAACTATCCAAAATGCTGACAAGAAACACATTCCAAGAGGTAACAGAAAAAGACACAACCCCAACTTCACACCAGAAATTCAAAACCTCATCAGACAACGCGACACACTGAAACACTCCCCAGCACCCCACACACAAGACATCACACAACAAATTCAAGCACTCAACACCCAAACTAACAACAAAATACAAGAACAACAAAAACTAAATTGGAATAACTTCCTACAAACACTTGATCACAAAACAAACCCCAAAAAACTCTACAAAACACTAAACAGCATCACACTTTCCAACAGCAACACAACACAATCACATGCTGCAATCACAACAACAGACTCTACTCCTTCATGTAAACAACAAGCAAACACTCTCATCAATCACTTCTCACATGTCAGCCACCTAAAACCTCACAAAGACGACCGACGTGTCATCCGACGTAAGAGACAATTCCCCACAGACCCTGACTATACACCCTTCACCAATCACCAGACAAAGCATATCATCAACAATCTCAAGCACTCGCCCGCCTGTGGCCTAGACAACATAAGCAACATACACCTCAGACACCTGGGACCACAAGGCATACAAACACTCACTAACATATCAAACTACAGCTATTCACACAACACAATACCAGACATTTGGAAGCATGGTATCATCATCACATTCCCCAAACCCAACAAAGACCCCACGCTACCCTCCTCGCACCGCCCCATCACACTCCTTTGCTCCCCCTCCAAAGTCATGGAACGCCTAGTATTACAACTAATTACACCCGACCTACCCCTAGCTCCAACACAACATGGCTTTAGGCCACTGCACTCCACAAACACTCTTCTCACAGACCTTACACAAAGAGCTTTCGACGGCATCAACTCAGCTAGACCACCACACAGATCACTATTAGCCACACTCGACATTAGTAAAGCCTTCGATGCCATCCCCCGCCACAACCTAACAAACAAAATCTACAACACAAACATGCACAACAACACAAAAAGGTGGCTGGCCAACTTCCTAGCAGGCAGATGTGCACACGTATCTTTTGCCGGTCAGTCATCTAAAATCAGAAACTTTCCAAACGGAGTCCCACAAGGATCCGTCCTATCGCCCGCACTCTTCAATCTGTACATGCACGATATAACTACACCCAATACGCCCCAAATAAACTTAGCCTCCTATGCAGATGACATAACACTCACATGCACACACCATGACCCAAGAAGAGCAACAGATCTCCTTCAACCCTATCTCAACACACTACATGGCTGGTGCACTACAAACAGACTTAATCTAGCCCCAGCCAAATCCACCGCAACCCTGCTCACAAGCTGGACAGGTGAACACGAATACATCCCTCAACTCACCATAAACAACACACCCCTAACACATACACACACACCCAAAATCCTAGGAGTAACATATGATACTCATATGACATTCAAACAGCACACCACAAACATTAAAAAGAAACTGACACCCAGACTTAACGCCCTCAGGTCACTTGCTCACACAAAATTTGGACACAACAAAGAAACTACCACCACAGTATATAAACAATACATAAGATCAGTAATGGAATACGCAAGCCCAGCCTGGGCTTCTAACCTAGCTGAAACACATCATAAGACCTTACAGACTATTCAAAACAAAGCCCTGAAGATCATTACAGGCTGCACAGCTACTGCACCCACAGATCATCTACATCAAGAAACCAAAATCCTCAAAGTCAAAGACCATCTGGACATGAGAGGCACTCAATTCCTGGCAGCAGCCTCCACGAACCAAGACCACCCACTAAACTACATGGCAACACACCCACAGACACCAAGAAATATCAAAACAACACCCAGCACACGGTATCACACACAATTATTGTCCTCTCTCCCTCCCTGCCCACCCCGAACCAACTTCCAGAAGCACATCCATACTCATATCTCTCGCCAATCCATCCACTCACTCACAGACAACACGCAGCTGCATGCACGACCTCCCGAAATCCATCCTTCTGAATCCTCCCTCCCTCGCGAGGACAGAGTCCACCTGGCCAGGCTGAGATGCGGACACCATCCAGCTCTCCTGAGCTATCAGAAGAGACTGGATGACTCCGTTGTCGACGCCTGCCCGGGATGTAACACAGCACCCCATACCATTAAACACATCATCGAAGACTGCATTTCATACAACCACTTACGCCAACAACACAACCTACACTCAATGAGAGCTCTGTGGGAAAGCCCGATCGTGGCCATGGCCTTCCTCAGGGACTCGGGGCTGTTCGGCCAGGCAGCTTAGGGAACAACAACAACAACAACACACCACTGTAGCAAATACTCCCGGCAAAGGGAAGACTGACTCGGGACCCAGAAAAAACTTCACTAAGTGAAGAAAAATACGCTGGGAACGTCAGTAAGCAACGCTTACCTCATCAGAAAGATAAAAGGCAGCATAATTAACGCGTAATGAAAGCCGCCTGCAACACAAGCTAACTCAACTGTGAAAAGATCACAAGTCCACAACAGGACCACGAGGGTACATCCGAAATAGATGCCCCAAACACACGACCCAAAATACACTGCACTGCGGGCAACCAGCCCAGGACACTCCTGCTACGCATATCCTAACCTTACTCGATACATCCCGGAGTAAACAAATGAGAAAAAACTCACTAGGGACGCAGCAAATGCGGAACCAGCGGAGCGTGGGGAGACACGTCCGGGCAGGCTGAGCGCAGAGCAGAGAAGGAAGAATGACGCCTGAATCAGCGTCTGGTCAAAGATCCACACAAGTACATCCACGATATGATGGAAAGCTTATTGAATAGTTATTCTTATTTTCTTTTTGTTTTTATTTTTTACAAAGTTTTTCGTAGTGAGAACCCAATTCATAATGACTGAAGCCATGAGTGAGGCCATGAGTGAGGTCGCGTGCGCTCATGATGAAGGCTCCTCAGTTTTTAAATGCTCTGCGCGGTAGATTCAAACTACGGCGGATTAGTGTTTGAAGAGGATGCCTTATGTAATAGGCATGTTCGTCAATGATGGAGGGGCCACTAATAAATACAACTATGTCAAGACTATAAGAGAGGAGAAAAAGAACTTTGAAAAAGATATAGTAAACAAATGTAATAAAGAACCCAAACTGTTCTATAGTTATATCAACGGCAACACAAAAATAAAGGACAAAATAACAAAGCTTAGGGTAGAGGGTCAATTATATGAAGACACAGTGGGTATGTGTGAAATTATGAATGATACATTAACATCCGTGTTTGTGGAGGAGGATGACTATGTAGAACCTGTGGTGGAATTGAACGAGATACAGGGACTAGAGTCGATAGAAGTCAACAAGGATGAACTAAAATCATTGTTGGAAGAATTGGACGTGAGAAAATCTATGGGCCCAGATAACATTGCTGGATGGGTATTAAGAGAATGTTCTGAACAACTAGTGAGACCTATTTTTAATATTGTTCAACACTCATTAAACAAGGGGGAACTTCCCTTAGAATGGAAATAAGCAAATATAACTCCAATATATAAAAGTGGAAATAAAGAAGACCCGCTCTAAATTATCGACCGGTATCCTTAACGAGTGTTATATGCAAGCTTTGTGAAAAGATTATTAGAAAAGATGGGTGGGTATGTTGGAGGAGAGGGAAATAATTTCAAGCAAGCAGTTCGGGTTCAGAAAAGGTCATTCGTGTACCAAAATTTGTTGAGTTACTATGATAGGGTAATTGACATTGTACAAGGGAGGGAGGGGTGGGTAGATTGTATTACTACTAGATTTCAAGAAGGCATTTGATAAGGTGCCTCATAAGAGATTGTTGTGGAAGCTCAGGACTGTGGGGCGGGTTGAGGGTATTATTAAAGTGGATGGAAAACTATTTAATTGGGAGGGAAATGCGAACAGTAATAAAAGGAAAGTTCTCCTCGTGGAAAAGGGTAAAAAGCGGAGTGCCTCAAGGATCGGTGTTGGCCCCAATCATGTTTTTGGTTTTCATCAACGACCTTCAAATGAGAATAGGCTCATATATATCTATGTTTGCTGATGATGCAAAATTAATGAAGCATATTACAAGTAGGAGTAGTTGTGAAGAATTACAGAGACCTAGATAAGTTATATGACTGGAGTCAAACTTGGAAAATGGAATTCAACACGAGTAAGTGTCAGGTTCTTGAGATGGGAAAAAAGTAAATATAGACCTTCTTGGGGATATAAAATAGGAGATGAAATAATTAGTAAAGCTGTGAAAGCAAAAGACCTAGGGGTAGTTGTGGCAGACAGCTTGTCACCTGAACAGCATATAAATAAAATAACTGGTGAAACCTATGCAGTGTTGACTAACATGAGAATAGCTCTGAATTATTTAGATGAAGAGATGTTAGCAAAAATAATAGGGACAATAATACGACCAAGACTGGAGTATGCAGCAGTGGTGTGGTCTCCACACCTTATAAAACATAATAAAAAACTGGAAAGAGTTCAGAGAGTTGCCACTAAGATGATAGCTAGCCTTAGAGACCTGCCTTATGAGGAGAGATTGGAGAGGCTACAGCTGCCAACGCTGAGGGAGAGGAGAGAGAGAGGTGACATGATCATGATGTTTAAGTGTGTGAAAGGTTTTGAGAAGATCGACAAGGGAGATTTTGTGGTGAGGGACGAGGGAAGAACCAGGGGTCATGATTGTAAGTTGAGGAAAGTTATATGTAAGTCTGATGTAAGAAAGTTCAGCTTCCCGTATAGAAGCATTGAGTGTTGGAATAAGTTGGATGGGGAGGTGGTGGGAGCAAGAAATATCCAAACTTTTAAAGCAAAATTGGATAAATGTAGAGAGAGAGACAGGACAACACGAGCTTAGGCTCAAATCCTGTATACTACAATTAGGTGAGTACAATTAGGTGAGTACAGGTCAGCAGGGTAAGAAGCCGATCCCGGCCGGGGGGGGGTTTGAGCTTCATCATGCCTCTAATTAACATTTGTGCTACACCCACTTGCTCACTGATTCCGGTCATTGCACATAAACTTTGCATAAAATGCGTCAAATGCTTAGATAAGTCAAAGTTTCTCTGGACCTCCCAGAAGTGCCCGGTATGCTCTGATCTATGCGCGGATCAATCGTGCCTAGTGGCACTGATCGAAATTAAGAAAATTTTCACCGCCTATGCCAAGGGCGTTGCAAATAAAGAGTTAATCTGCGATGATGCAGATCTTTAAGAGCAAATTTTGCTAAATTCACCAACTCTTAATTCCTCATCCTCAAAATCAGCTCCATTAGATATACTGTAGCTAAATCTCAACTTCTTTCGGAATAATTAGTCTGGAGCAGTAATAATGATTCAAAAGAGGGAACCCCCCCCCCGGCCGCCACAAGAGGGCTCGTTCTGCTTCTCCAAGAGACCATATGAGGTCCAGGTCCAGATCGCCCCGGCAGCAATTCACGCAGTCTTCAGTGCAGACTTCTAGATCTCACAAGAGGCACAAGTATGACACGGCGATGTCTACCCACCGTGTCACGGCGGAGGCTCATGTAAGTTCCCGCACGGGTGAGACGCAGTCGCGGCAACAGCTGACGCTGGGGTCGCGGCCACTCCCATCGGCCTCTACCCCAGACGTGCCGGAGGCTCTTCCAAGCAGCTCTGAGACAGAGAAGGGTGGGACTGAGTCAAGTCCCAGGGACGGCTCTGAGGTGTTAGGTGTGGGCCAAAGGAATGTACAATTGGTTTTTCCGAAAGTGGATTTTCTCTTACCAAGCAATAAACGTGTAGTTTCTCAAAGTGTGTTAACAGAGCAATACCGCGTTAAGGCGGCGTGTGAACACAACACCTTTGATCGTTTGCAGGTAAGTCTAAGTCTACCAGATTCACAGACACCTCTTAAGCAAGGTCCTCACAAGAGTAGGACCTCTGAACCCCATCATTTAGGACCCAGTTTAGTGAGCCAACACAAGGTCTCTAGGCATAAGCTTCGACTAAAACCGGAAGGGTTGATAGTACCGGGGGCACCGGAGGACGTAGACAAGCCCTCGGCGCTTCCGGTACAAGGTGAGCAAGGTTCAGTAGTAAAACCTAAATCTTTAAAGAGAGCTCATAGTAAATGTATCACAGCCAGAGACCTTGATGACATATTACATAGAGTTAAGAAGCACTGTCATGTTCCTAAGAAATCTCGAGATTCTCCCACAGCTACGCCGGGAGCTCCCCCGATGGGTTCGATTGTGCTGCCACTAAAGCCCCCCAAATTGGGTGTACTACCAAAATTGTCTTGTCCCCCGGTTAACGTCACTCAAACACGTTCCGCGGCGAGTGGCACTACAGTGCCCGCCTCCTTGACATCTACCAATGTTTGTGCCAACACGGACATTTCCCCTCCCGCTCTAGATAAACAGTTACAGACGATAGCCTCTGTACCCTTTTTGCCGGAACCAGACGGTAATTGGGTTCCAGTCAAAGCAAGAAAAACGGGCGCCGCACACACGACCATGTCGGGAGAGATCCCGATCCCTAGTGAGTGGGTAATTGAGATGAACAAGAATACGGAATTTCGAGCTAAAGACAAGTAGGGTAGGCTATTAGATGTACCGATCAAGGCTATCCCTGATGTATGCTATTATGATTATTTTGTATATGTACCCCACAAGACATTGCCTCCTCCCCCATCTGCTCTGTTCTGTCCGGATTGCTCCCGGCCTTATGGCGTACACGGTTATCAATCCCTCAATACGCGGGAACCGGAATTGGTTACAACTCCGGCGCGCTATACGTCTAGCAATCCAGGAGTGCAGTTGGGGCAGGTAGGTTTCGGTCCATGGGTGAACTGGGTTAAAGAGGTGCAACAGTTTGCTATAACAGTAACGTCACAACCCTCCCATCCTATCCCTCAAACCAACCACCTTGAGTTCACCTTGCTGAATACTCAAGCCGGGGGGGTTCCCCCTTTCATTTTTGAATTCCCCTCGTCCCCTCAGTTATCACAACGGGACATCCAGGATCACTTCAATATCCCTCCCCTGGCTTATCTCGATAGAGATTTCAAATTGAGAAATAATGCTTTTAAACTGTTTTCACAATTTTTACTAAGCCGCCAAACAGCCCAGTCCATCTCAAGACCTGTAGACTCTAAGGCCGATCAGGGTATTGATGAGACAATAGACTTATTCCAGCGCCTTTTGTTACCCCATCCTGTTTGATCTTTAGGTGACGGAGCGAGAGATAATGGAGGGAGCAGGGGACCGGAGAGAGAGCCAGGACATGGTGGAGAAGGTGGAACAGGGGAAGAGAGAGGGGGTATGGGAGATTGTGAAGGGGGGGGGGAGGAGAATAGAATTAGCAGGGAAGGTGGAGTTAGGTCAGGGAAGGGATGGAGGAGGAGGTGAACCTGGTAGGAGGCAGAGAGGGAAGAGAAACAAGGAGGTGGATCCAATATACTGTGCTACTACACTAATATAGATGGAATAAACAGTAAAAAGGTAGAGTTAGATGATATATTAAGAAAAGATCAACCACAGATAGTCTGTTTGACGGAGACAAAGCTGAACCAGGACTTTGACAGCAATATAGTGTTTAGTGAAGGATATAATATATGGAGATATGATAGAAAGGGAAAAAGGGGAGGTGGAGTGGCAGTATTAGTTAAGAACCCTATGACAGCAAAGCAAGTGGAGTTAAATAATGACAAGGCAGAAATAATGGCAGTTGAACTCAATGATATAGAAGGAAAAAAGCTAGACATAGCAGTAGCTTACATGCCATCAAAGACCAGAGCATGGAGGGAGTTAGAGTTTGAGGAGATGGTCGAGGATATGATTCAGTCGTTGAGAAGATTGCTTTTAAGAAAGAATAGATTGATCTTGGTGGGAGATTTCAACTGTGGTGAGGTTGATTGGGAATTGCGAGATGCAGGGCCAAATCAGAGATATTGGGAAAGTCGGCTATTAGAGTTGGTTACGGAAAATGTACTTACACAACATGTGAAGGAGAATACTAGAATGAGGGGTAATAACGAACCTTCTAAACTCGATCTGATTTTTACAAAAGATCCTCACGAAATTAGTGATATAAATTATCTATGTCCTGCAGGCAAAAGTGATCACCTAGTACTGTACTGAAATGGAAGTTGATCTTGAGTATTGCCAATAGATTAGACAATAGCTATATAAATGACAGACTAAATTATAGTAAAGCTGATTATGTATCCTTGAAAAGATATTTAGAGGGAGTAGATTGGGATCTTATTTTGAAGGAACAAGATGTACAAGGTAAATATAGTAGGTTCCTCGAAATTTATAGAGAAGGAACCAACCTGTTTGTCCCAAGATATAAAACTGGAAATTTTACTAAGCAGAAAGAATGGTTTAATTTGAAATGCAAAAGAGCTTTGGGTAGGCGTGATGCAGCTTGGGCTAGATTAAGAAGAAGGAACACTGAGAGTAATCGGAATAAATATAAACAGAAGAGAAATAGATATGTTAACATAATTAGGCAAGTTAAAATGAACTATGAGAAGAACATAGTAAATAAATGTGAAAGTGACCCTAAATTGTTTTATAAATAAATAAACAGTAAGTTGAAGGTAAAGAAACAAATTACTAAATTAAGAGTAGATGCTAGGACGTATGAAAATGTATCGGACATGTGCGAGGTAATGAATAACAAATTGGGGTCGGTTTTTACTAGAGAGGAAAGTTTTGACGAACCACAGGCGGGAGTACTGGAGAGTGGTCTTAGCAAGATTGATATAACTTAGAGATGAGCTGTTATCTGCGATGAGAGGACTTGAAGTAAGGAAAGCTATGGGACCGGATGAAGTGTCTGCCTGGGTTTTAAAGGAATGTGCAGAGCAATTAGTGGAGCCAGTGAGGGATATAATTCAAGCTTCCTTAGATAAAGGACAGGTTCCTGTTGAATGAAAAAGAGCTAATATCATTCCGATATACAAGAATGGAAACCCTGAGGACCCTCTAAACTATAGACCAGTTTCACTTACTAGTATTGTATGCAAGATTTGTGAAAAGCTAATTAGGAAGAGATTGATGAAAATGTTGGAGAGAAAGAAGATAATAACGCCAAAGCAATTTGGATTCAGAGAAGGGACATCTTGTGTTACCAGTCTGTTATGTTACTACAGTAGGGTGATAGATGTACTGCAAGAAAGAGGCGGATGGGTGGACTGCGTCTACTTAGACCTTTCCAAAGCATTCGATAAGGTACCACATAAGAGATTGCTATCTAAGCTTGAGACGATAGGATGCGTCAGGGGGAGTTTGCTGAAATGGATGGAGAGCTATTTAACTGATAGGGAAATGAGGACCAACATTAGAGGAACTTACTCATCGTGGTGGAAAGTTGAGAGTGGTGTGCCACAGGGATCTGTGTTGGCACCTCTTATGTTCCTTATGTATGTGAATGACCTGCCGATAGGCATAAACTCCTACATGTCAATGTTTGCAGATGACGTAAAAATTATGAGACAAATAACAAATATAAGTAGTTGTGAGGAGCTGCAAGGGGGTTTAGATAAAATATACGAATGGAGCACCAAGTGGAAAATGAAATTTAATATAAGTAAATGTCATGTGTTAAATATGGGAAGAAGTGTGAATAGACCAAATTGGGAGTACAGGATGGGAGATAATATAATTAGCAAGGCCGAAAAAGAAAAGGATTTAGGGTTGATTATACAAGATAGCTTGTCGCCAGAGAAACATATTAACAAGCTCTTTAGCGGAATGTATGCAATGGCCGGGAATATGAAAGTTGCTCTGAACTACTTGGATGAGAACATGTTAGCGAAAATTATAAAAAGTATGATTAGACCAAGATTGAAGTATGCAGCAGTGGTGTGGTCCCCGCATCATAAGAAGCATATTCACAAGATAGAAAGAATCCAGAGAGCAGTTACTAGATTGGTTCCAAGTCTCAGAGAACTGCCATATGAAGGGAGGCTAGACAAATTAAATCTACCGAGTCTAAAAGAGAGGAGAGGGGAGACATGATAATGATGTACAAATGCACCCGAGGGCTGGATAGAGAGGATATATTAATTATGGATACAGGAATACCTAGAAGCCACAGCTACAAAGTAAAAAGACCTACCTGCAAGAACAATATCAGGAAGTTTAGCTTCCCCTATAGATGTATTGATAAATGGAATAGGCTGGAGGAGGAGGTGGTAGGGGCAAGGAACATCCCTATTTTCAAGAAAAAATTGGATGAAAGTAGACTGAGAGACGGGACAACACGAGCTTAGCTCAACTCCTGTAAACTACAATTGTTTACAATTGTTACAATTGTTGCAATTGTTACAATTGTTACAATTGTTGCTAAGGCAGCCTCCCAGAAGCTGGGTGTGCTCAACCGCCTTAGGGGGTTCTTTTCCCCTGCACAGCTTCTTGCTCTGTACAGGGGCATAGTGCGCCCTTGTATTGAGTATTGTTCACATGTGTGGGGAGGTTCCTCTCACACCGCTCTCCTAGACAAAGTTGAAAGGAAGGCCTTTCGTATCATTAACTCCCGTCCACTCACCAACTCTCTGCAATCTCTCTCTCTCCGCCGCAATGTTGCATCTCTCTCGCTATTCTATCGCTACTATAATAATCAGTGTTCCTCAGAGCTATCCCAGTGCATACCACCTCCTTTACGTAGGGCACGTGGTACCCGTCTTGCAACTCAATCCCACCCCTACTCTGTGCAACTCTCCAACCCAATTACTCTCAAACTTTCTTCTACTCAACAGCTGAGCTCTGGAACTCTCTCCCAAAATCAGTCTTTCCCTCTTCCTATGACTTAAATTGCTTCAAACTCTGTGTGTCCAGGCATTTTGGCTCGAACGTCCCTTGATTTTGGCCCTGTCACTCTTTCAACTATGGGGGAGGCACTCGCTATAGGCAGTTATGCCTTTTGCCTCCCTCAATCACATAGAAAAAAAAAAAAAAAAAAAAATTAGGTACAGTAAATACATACGGAGAGCCTTGTTGGAGGCTGTTCGAGCAACTGAACTGAAGATGTTTATGGTGAGGGGTTTGCCCGATGACATTTACCGCCGGATACTCCTCTCTCCAGTGTTGACGGCTTCTGTGCTTAACCCTGAGACTAGGCAGGTGGTTTACTATACTGTATGTGTAATAACTTACAGCCACCTCATAATTAACTGACAGGGTAGGTGTCAAAATAAGTCAAAACACATCAGGTCAGGGCTCGACATCTGCCCCTACCAGCAACAAACTAGTTTTTTCAAAAACTCGCTCTCTCCCGGGGCCAATCGCAGGCGAGTTGGATCCGAGGGTAGTTCTACCGGACAAGCCCAGTCAAGGAGCTGGGTCATGTCGGGTGTCACCGGGCCTAGCCCCGGCAAACATGAGCAAGCACAATGGTACGCTGAGGAGCCGCCTGGCGGTGACTCCTCGTTTACGTCAAACGCTAGAAGTCAATCTGGCATTTTTTGGAGGTGGAGTCACTAGTCCAGGAAATTATCAGGCATATCATTGTCCCGGTCTATCCACATTGCCCTGTTCTCACGTCCAGACTTGTCTCGTACCATAGTGGGACAGTGTTCTAATACAACACGGCATAAGATCTACTGTGTTTGAACTCGTTCACGATTCACCCTTCAGGGTGCACACTGTGAATCTTATCAGGCTCGTACTTCCGCCGCAAGAGTGGAAGTGCTAGTTAGACCTGACATGACGCCTATGGGCATGTCCCGGTACACAGGAGTTCCAAAACATTCCTATACTTGAGGATCAGGCAAGAGACTTATGTCCTTCAGAGATCGCCATTAGGTGGAACCCCGCACAAGAATATTCTCTAACTTAGTCCGGTAGGCTCTCATGCCAATGTTAAATCAGGAAATCAAGATGTTGTGGTACCTAGATGACTGGCTGGTGGTGGCAGAGTCAGAGAGTGGTAGGCAAAATCCATGTCAATCATATTATAAATCATGTACAATCCCTAGGTTTCAAAGTTGACTTGGCAAAGTCACATCTTGTTCCCACACAGGTATTTCAGTGGATAGGGCTGGTCTGGGACACAGCCAGCCTTACTCTCAGTCGGAGTGTGGACAACCACAGCAGATTTCGAAAGAAATTGTTGGTGTTTCTCCACAGTCTGAACACCACGAGAAGGACCTGGAGGTCCCTGGTCGGCTCTCTCAACTGAATTAAACTACAGTTGGTCCTCCGGTAACGCGTGTTTTGGAAACGCGGTTTTGGTGGCACGCGGTACACCCCAAATATCCAAAATGTTGCTAACACGGTCAATACTTACACTGGTGCGGGGTCCAGCTGGGCGCCGAACCTTTACTCCTGACTTTCGTAGTTCATATCTCTGCATATATATGGCCTAACCAAGTGTTTATGCCTACCAGAGGTAGATATGATCGTTCCCGTACATTGGGTGAAGACTAGAACACTCCACATTGTGTAGTTAATGTGTGAGGTGAGAATAATTACCGAAACACACTTATGTTATTGTTTGGCTGTTGAGTGAGTGTGTGTGTTGTCATTGTGTGGAAAACATGGCTAGGCTATCTCGGTCGCCGAATCTTTTACTCACGACTTTCGTAATTTACTGATGCTCATATCTCTGCAAATAAATGGCCTAACCAAGTATTTATGCCTACCAGAGGTAGATATGATCGTTGTTGTGCGTTGGGTGAAGACTAGAACACCCTACATTGTGTAGTTATTGTGTGAGGTGAGAAATAATAAGACGGCGAGTTATGCGGGAATTCCGAAGGTAAGATTTTCGTAATTTACCGATGCTCATATCTCTGCAAATAAATGGCCTAACCAAGTGTTTATGCATACCAGATGAAGATATGGTTGTTGCAGTGCGTTGGGTGAAGACTAGAACACCCTACATTGTGTAGTTGTTGTGTGAGGTGAGAAAAATGATGGCGGAATTTCAGAGCTTCGATCGAAAAATTTCGGCTACTGCTGTGACTCTCTCTCCTTAGCCTAGCTGCCTAGTCTAAACAAAATATTTATTCAGAGGTAAGAGTTGTTGCAATGGGCAAATCAATTCATTGCACATGTCAAATAACCTTTATAATTGATTTAATTATTATAACATAGGCTTCTATGTAGAAAAAGTGGACTTTGTGGAAATCCCCAGAACACCAAGGTACCTTTAACATGTAAACATATGGGTTCGGTAACGCGGATTTTGCTAACACGGGAGGTAACCAGAACACATTGGCCACGTTACCGAAGGACCAACTGTAATTGTAATGTTGGGCCGGTTGAAAGTAAAGAGATTAATCTTGGAAGGAAACAAATATTTCCCACTATTGCTGGCGGGAAAACGGTGGAAAATTCCTCCATTAATTTACAACTTACTGTCGGTCTGGCGAGGAGAGAAATGTTGCACTCAATAATGACGTAGGTTTTTCCCCCACCTACGGTATGGGTAGACACAGATACTTCAGGGGCAATAGGCTGGGGTTATCAGTCGAACCTAGGCCATCAGGGTAAAGGTCTTTGGTCCCAAACCGAGAATTTTCATATCAACAAGCAAGAGCTGTTAGTCCCTTTGTTTTTCCTTCAAACTCACGGCTCCTCCTTGCGGGGGAAATCAGTAGCTTTTCTAATGGACAATTTGAATGCGGTGCACTGCATTCAAAAGCAAGGGTCAACGAGGTCTCGGGGGTTGCTAAAGTTGTCAGGAAAGATTTGTGCTCTAGCCGAAGAGCTGAGCATTCATCTTCATGCATCATACCTCCCAGGCGTACTGACCGTCTGGGCGGACGCCCTGTCCCGGCGACAGAGCACCATAGTGAAATGGGCAATCAAGCAAAGCATCTCCAACAAGATGATTGCAGAGCCATCACACTCACAAGTGGATTTATTCGCGTCCGAACTAACCACAGGCTTCCTCTCTACTTAACCCGCCGGGGACTGACTTCGGCGGGGGGTTCAGACGCGTTTGTTAGAGGTCTCGAACAAGGGGAATGACATCTATCTGTTTCCGCCTCCCGACGCTTCACTCATGTGTCAGGTAGTTCACAAACTACGAGGTTACCGGAGCTTAGTCTCGATGGTCGCGCCTCTTTGGCCGGCTCAGAGGTGGTACCGCCAGTTGAAAACGTGGTGCCAGGACCCGGGGTCGCTCCCGGTCTCGTGCTTCCACTTGGTGACAATTGGCAACCTAGAAACCGCGCTGACTTTTGATTTTTGGACATTCAAAACGCCAAATGGTTATCTCCGTAAGGAGAGTGTGTTACTTATAAATTCCTTAATCAGTATACAGTACTAGGTCTACCAGGAGACAATATCGATCGCTTTGGCAATCGTTCTCAACCTGGATAGTAGAAATGGCGCAAACTGACGTATCAGTAGCTTTGGTTTTTAAGTACTTGAACTATTTGTTTGAACAAAAAACGCCTTTCTTTAGTTACGCTGAACAATATTCTGTCTGCTATGGGAACCCCCGTTTACGACCTTACAGGTCTATCCATACCACAGGTGGAGGAGAAAGGGTTCATGAGGGCAGTTTTCAAGCTTCGCCCACCACCCCGTCAGCTCATGCCTACCTGGTCACTAGACAAAGCTTTGTCTTTGCTTCATTCGCGCAAGTTTTATCTCGCGCCGGATTTTGACTCATTATTAAAGAAGGCTGTGTTCCTTAGGGTTTTGGCTACAGGAAACAGGGTGTCTGAGCTGACGGCGATGAGCAACGAGCCTCATTGCCTCAGGCTTGGGAGACTTAATGGGAAAATTTACAAATTGCTCCATCTTCCACGTTCTTTGTAAAGACCGAAAATAGTGATAATGTTCCCTCTGAGTTTACGATCCCGGCGCTTAAATGCGGGCATACACATCATGTCTTAGGCCCGGCGCCAGCTCTAATCTAGTTTGAGGTTTTCTCGGCCCTATCAACAGGGAGCCGTATGGGTAAATAGTACAGGTACTCACATCACAAAAAGAAAATTGGCTTCATTGCTCGTAGAGTTAATTCGTGAAAGTAATCCTGGGGTAGTGGGCAGAGCCCACAACATCAGAAAATGGTTAAAATTTTGCAAAATTATCCAATTAATGAAACAGCTAACACTGAGCTGTGGACTTCCAATCATACTTTCATGACGCAGTACCTGTATGTGGCTTTGGATAAACCAACACTGTCCTGTGTGCCCTTTCGTCAGCGGGTCTAGTTGGTCTATGTGCTACTAAAGTTAAGTTTAATCTTAATGGTGAAAAAGGAAGGAAGGAAGGGGGGGGGGGGGGGGGGGGGGGGGGGGGGGGGGGGCTGGAGAGCTCAGGACCTCTAGACCCCCCCCCCGCCGGACTATGTGATAAGGTCACAAGCTGTGATATATGATTAGTCCAGCTGGTTATACAGCTAAAAAAAAAATAATAATAATTTTATAAGATATCTATCACAGTTACAACTATAGAATATTAATCTATTTGTTATTAACTTCACCACAATACCAAACATCTCCAATGAAATTAATGAAAGCACATGTGCGATCCAAGAAAGGCAAAATATAAGAACATACGAATATGGGAGTCTGCAGAAAGCTGTAAATTGTACAATTATATAGTATGTACAAATTACTTTAAGGACATAAGATAGAATAAAATTATTTATTTATGCCTTTACGATGTTGGACGGGAATAAAAGACTGTTCTTGGAAAACATTTTTTATAGAATCTCAATGTGATATTCTTTAATAAATGTACCTGTATGGTCATTTTAAGCAGATCTTCTTCGAAGTAACGCACTGCTTTCTTTCCATTTTTAATTTTATTGTATGTAAACAATAAAGACTTAAGTTTGTTATATGGTTCTTTTTCTCTACCTATGGTATTTTGTTAGTGGTTTTGATATTGTCACGAATGTCCCCCTCCAGTCTTGAGATATCAGGCATATTGTCAATGATGGAGGGGCCACTAATAAATTATAGGTTTGAGTCCCGGAGGGAAGAATGAAAACCTAATATTTAGTAGTGGCCCCAAAATCATTGACGATGTAGGGCCCTCCCTTCCATCCCCTTCCCATTCGTTTGATGTCTTGAGTTTTATCTTTTGATTGATTGAAATTGATTGAAATCTTTTTATTTAGCCTTTAGTATACAATACAATTTTGCTTACAAATTATTTGTTAAAAACAAAAATATATAATAATAATACAAAAAAATAAGGCTGAGCCTTTTGAGAGATGTCTCTCACCTGGCTATAACTCGATCTATCAAAATGCAATTGTATGTAATATATTTAGTCACAGCTATGTGCCCTGGGAACTACGTGTTGTAAAGAATTTTCTAACTTCGAAAAGGGATGTATGTAGGCAAAATATAATAAAATAAAATAAAATAAATTAGTGGTGATTAACACTGAGGTCACTCACTTCCTAGAGCTCACAGCTGATTGTTTTTATCACAATTACCTATGTAATACCATTTATAAAATTGAATATATATAATATACATTGTACAACTATTGACTTGATGTTCAAAGGCCATACTCGCAATTATACCCACAATTCGACACAAAGACACATACGCTTCCCTAACAGTATATGCCTAATTAGTAAAGGACATAAACTTTGTTGTGCATGGAGTACACACTTACACCATTCATTTAGACCTATATATGAGAACATGGTGAATCATTTACTGTAGACTATATATCCATTTCTATAAAACAATTTTTTTTTATACAAATGCCAACTACACATACATTATATACACTTTTACAGACAAAAATAGAAGCAAGTTTATTACAAAATAGTATTCAAACTCATTCAACCCTTTACGTGACTCTACACATATATACACGCACAGTTAGCGTACATATTATTAAAGGTTATACATTTGTCGATCTTGGATTCTAGGTAATAGGGATGTTGTAATTATTGGTTGTATAATTGGTAATATACCTATTTTAGTAGTCACTGTTGATATTGTGTTGATAGAAAAGATTTTAATTGTCTCTTAAACCGAGATATTTCCTGTATATTTCCTGTATACAGGTATTTCCTGTATACAGGTATTTCTTAAATTTTGAGGTAATCCGTTCCACACCTTAACTCCATGATATTTTATACATGTCTGAGCTTGACTAGAAGTCATGAGAGGAATTCTTAATAGATCAGCTCCCCTTAAATTGTACCTTTCATTGTTACTAGGTGTAAACAAATCAGTGCTATCAATGTTATGCAGACATTTAAATACGAAAAGCGCACTGCAGTAAGTATTGATATCTTTAAATTTAAATAATTCAAGTTTACTAAAAAGTTCATTTGTGTGGCCATATCTTGATTTATGTGATATAGTTCTAATTATTCTTTTTTGTGATTTTTCAATAGTTAATCATTTGGTTTTACTAGTTGCACCCCAAATTGTTTGGCAATATAACAACTGTGGATAGATAAGACTATAATATAATTGTTTTAGAGCACTAATATTAAAGCAGTGTCGTGTAAGGTAGAGTATGCCACATTGCTTATTAAGTTTGTTTTTCAAATCATGTATATGTATGCCCCACGACAGCCTGTTATCCACCATAACACCAAGAAACTTTATATGTTCCTCCTCCTTTAGTACATTATTTCCAATCTTAATTGGTGCTAAATTTTGAGCGATAGATTTATTCCTCTTAAAAATTATATAATTAGTTTTGTCAATATTAAGAGTAAGCTTGTATCCACCTTGCTATGTTATTTAGCTCATTATTGACCAAATCGATTAGGAAACGTAGATCCCTGTGTCTGGCATACAAAGTGCTGTCATCGGCAAATAACAGGAAGTTAAATATAGTGCTAGACTTAATAAAATCATTAATATATAAAATTAAGAGCAGTGGGCCCAATATGGACCCCTGTGGGAATCCATATGTTATAAACTGTTGTTCAGATTTGCAGTCCTTATATTGCACATATTGCCTCCGATTACTTACATATATATACAGTACTCAGGCTAGGGGTGGCCAACTCAAGACAGAGCCTGAACAGGGAAAAAAAATATATATATACAGTGCACTCCTGTTATCCGCGCTCCTTGCTATCCGCGGACACCCCTAAATATTCCATTACTCGTTATCGGCGATTATCCGCGAAAAAATATGCGTTATCCGCGGATTTCCACTCGATCGAGGAAGAAAGTAGTGTTGCCATTAACCAAGAAAGGCGAAATTATAGGTTTGAGTCCCGGAGGGAAGAATGAAAACCTAATATTTAGTAGTGGCCCCGAAATCATTGAGGATATGCCTATTAGTATAATAGTCCCCTTTCAAGCACCCGCGGTTAGCATGTTTGAAACACCCGCCGCAGGAGAAAGAGTCCTAACATCATAAGTGTAACGCTAATTCTCTTATGGAATCGTCTTTATGATTGGGTACTCACTACGAAAAAACTTCGTAAAAAATAAAAATTAACTTAAATTTGTTTATATTAAGGCTTTCCAACTCGTGGATGTCTTTTGTGGATTCTAGCCGAGACGCTGAACTGAGCGTCACCATTCCTCCTTCAATGATATATCAAGAAAGGACGTTCCACTGAATTAGCCTTATCAAAATTCAAGTGATATCCTCAGTTCCTTTGACAATAAAGATTATTTAATAAGCATATTTTTATAGCTGTCTAAGGCATTTGATACGGTTCACCATCAGATTTTGTTAGATAAACTCAAACATTATGGAATTAGAGATATTACACATACGTACTTGGTTTCAGTCATACTTAACCCGCTGAGTGCCAGCCAATTTTGACGGTGTGCTTCTGCCAGTGCCAGAGTTTTTTTTTTTTTTTTGGGGGGGCTAAATCTATCAAGTTGGGAGAGAAAGGAAGGATAATGGTAAAAAAAAACACTCCCCTTATTCATTTTCGCCAGAAATCAGGTCCCCGATGGTCCCGAAAGTAGCTGAAAGGACACTATAGACTACAGAGACTTTTATGGTATCGGAATATATGGGTGGGAGGGTGGTTTTGGGGTTGGTGGGGGGAAGGTAGAAGGGTAATTTACTTGTGTTACACATATGAAGCCGATTGGTGAGGTAGTTTCGCCACCACGGATTTTCCTTTTTTTTTTTTTTCCTTTTTTTCCTTTCTATGCTGGAAGTCGGTGGTGGGAGGTGGTTGGGGGTGTGGTGGAGGGAAGGCAGAAGGGTAAGAGACTTGTCACACAAATATGGAACCGATTGGTCCAATCGTTTCGCCGCCACAGATTTTCCTTTTTTTTTCCTTCTGACGGGACCGACAGTCAGCGAGTGGGTGGGAGGAGGGATTTGGGATTTTTGTGGTGGGTAGCCAAGAGGGTAAGGTACATGTGGTAAAAATATGAAAGCCATAGGTGCAGTCGTTTCGCTGCTACGATTTTTTTTCGGCGAGGACGTATATATACGTCCCTGGCACTGGGCGTGACAACACCCTAGGACGTATATATACGTCCCTGGCACTCAGCGGGTTAAGCTAGGCGAGTTAAAAATGACAGTAGGGATATTATAGGTGAACAGTGTGTTATAAATGATAATGGGAAGATTGTGTATTCAGAAAATGAAATCAGAGAAGCATGGAAGGTACACTATGAACGATTGCTAAATGTAGAGTTTGAATGGGATAAGGAACAGCTTAGTATCGAAACACCAATATCTGGGCCCCCTCCTTTGATAGCACCAGCTGTAGTGAGCGACGCAATCAATAAAATGAAGGACGGTAAAGCTCCAGGTTGCTCCAACATTGTCGCTGAGATGATAAAAGCCTCAGGGGAGATTGGTGTAAACTTAGTCACTGAGTTGATAAACACCATTATTAAAGATGAGAAAATCCCAGAGGATTGGCTCAAAAGTGTAATAGTAAATATATACAAAGGAAAAGGGGATGCGCTAGATAGAGGAAATTATAGGGGCCTGAAAATGCTTGACCAAATCATGAAGGTCTGTGAGAGAGTCCTTGAGGGTTTGATCAGGCAAAGCATCTCTATTGATGATATGCAGTTTGGTTTTATGCCAGGACGTGGTACAACCGATGCTATCTTCATAGTCAGGCAGATACAGGAAAGATACTTACTAAAAGGCAGGGATCTTTACTTTGTGTTTGTAGACCTGGAGAAGGCCTTTGATAGGGTGCCTAGAGATGTTGTGCAGTGGGCTATGAGGAAACTTGGTGTGGAAGAGTGGCTGGTGTGTGTGATAATGAAGATGTATGAGGATTCACGAAGTGCGGTGAGGGTGAAGGGTGTACTCAGTGATGAGTTCGCAGTCCGTGTTGGAGTCCATCAGGGTTCAGTGTTAAGCCCCTCCTCTTTATTATGGTCTTGGAGGCACTGTCTAGAGTTTTTAGAGGCGGACTCCCGTTGGAACTGTTTTATGCAGACGATTTAGTCCTAATAGCTGACAGTATGCAGGATGCTGAGGCCAAATTCAGAGAGTGGAGAGAGGGCATGGCGAGCAAGGGTTTAAGAGTCAATATTAACAAAACCAAGGTTATGCATTGTAGATCGAGACGAGGCAATGTGGAAAAGAGCGGTGCATACCCATGTGCAGTGTGTGGAAAGGGAGTGGGCGTTAACTCAATTCAATGTAGCATCTGTCGATGTTGGGTACACCATGGGAGTAAGCGCTGTAGTAGAATAAAGGGGCCCCTGCCGAAGGATAAGTCAGAAATAGAGAAATTTGAGTGCGTAGTGTGGAAAGGCGAGCTTGTGTTAAATGATGATCCTGTGGCTGTGAATTTTGGAAATGAATCTTTGGAGCTGGTGAACAAGTTTTGTTACCTAGGAGATACCATCTCTGCCGGTGGTGGGGCCAAGGCTGCCACTGTTGCTAGAATTAGGTGTGGCTGGGGGAAGTTCAGAGAATTGATGCCAATCCTGACCATGAAAAGAATGCCTCTCCCCCTGAAGGGAAAGGTGTATGCCTCATGTGTTAGAAGTGCAATGACGTATGCCTCAGAAACATGGGCCGTTAAAGTAGAGGATGTCAACAGAATGGGGCGTAATGAGATGAGAATGGTGAGATGGATGTGTGGGGAAAAGGCTACAGGATAGAATAACAAATGTTGAGCTGAGGAGACGTTTAGGTATAAAGAGTATTAGCGAGGTGATGCATACAAGTAGACTGGGATGGTATGGACATATGGAGAGAATGGATGAACAAAATTGGGTGAAAAAATGCAGGTCTGTGATTGTGGAGGGAGCTTCACCAAGGGGTGGACCGAGGAAGACCTGGGATCGGACTATACGCGCCGATCTCAAATCCAAGAACTTGACAAGTGAAGCAGCCCTTAACAGGGTTGCCTGGAACGCCGCCATTAGGACAAGAGACTGAAACTGCACATATGTGTGGAACACTCAGTCTTAAAATTTTATGTATGTACAGTATATGTATGTAAGTAATCGGAGGCAATATGTGCAATATAAGGACTGCAAATCTGAACAACAGTTTATAACATATGGAGTCCCACAGGGGTCCATATTGGGCCCACTGCTCTTCATTTTATATATTAATGATTTTATTAAGTCTAGCACTATATTAACTTCCTGTTATTTGCCGATGACAGCACTTTGTATGCCAGACACAGGGATCTACGTTTCCTAATCGATTTGGTCAATAATGAGCTAAATAACATAGCAAGGTGGATACAAGCTTACTCTTAATATTGACAAAACTAAGTATATAATTTTTAAGAGGAATAAATCTATCGCTCAAAATTTAGCACCAATTAAGATTGGAAATAATGTACTAAAGGAGGAGGAACATATAAAGTTTCTTGGTGTTATGGTGGATAACAGGCTGTCGTGGGGCATACATATACAGTAGGGTCTCACATAGAACGAGAAATTGGTTGATAAACGAGGCCGTTCTATGTGATTTCGCTCTATGTGATCGCGGCATTTTGGTGGCCCAATATGGTCAATGTTCACTGTAAGCGTAAATATCCGTCAGGAGCGTACGATATTTTGTACGTTTTGTACGATATTTCGGTGCTCTATATGAGAACTCCTCGGATTTGCCCTACTTTGATGGCGAAATCGTTCTATATGATCCCATTCGTTCCTAACGAAAATTTTGGAACAATATTTTAGGTCGGTCGTTCTATAAGCGAATCGTTCTATGCGAACACGTTCTATGTGAGACCCTACTGTACATGATTTGAAAAAAAATAATAATTACGGGTTTGACAACCCGAAGGGAAGGAAGGAAAACTAACTATTTAGTAATGGTTCCGTAGTCAATGACGTGAGAGCCTTATATATATAAGGGCTCCCCGGAGACCCCCGTGAGGGTCCCGGAGAAAGCATAACGCGACCCAAATATATAAAAAGTACATCCTAGGGTGAAACCCTTTACTTAGATCCTAGGAAATGTCATTAAAAAAGGTAACCATTAGAAAAAGAAAGACATTTTTTATGAGTAAAGATTAGAAACTATGAATGTTGTCTTACTAAATCAACTAGTGCGCCGTTATACAGTCCTTCCCTTGCACGCGTCCCCCAGCTGGTCACGCTGGGTTTATACGTCCTTCATAGTACAAAGTTGCGCATGTGCATGGGAAGAGGGAGGAGGGAGGGTCGCTTTACGTCATTGACTACGGAACCATTACTAAATAGTTAGTTTTCCTTCCTTCCCTTCGGGTTGTCAAACCCGTAATTTAGTAATGGTTCTCTCCGTCAATGACGTGAGAGCCTAAGAATACCAAGATCGGTGGTTGGGACATCTCATGCTCAACATCAAAGACTGAAGAGAACCAAAACTAACGGCTCGCACTGTTGTAATTAAATAACTAGAATTAAGAAAAAGTGTAAAGTATAAAGGCAGGGTTTCTAAGTAAGCCTTAGGAAGCGATAGAAAGGTAGATAAGGATGCAGTAATACTTAATAAAAGAACCACTAAATATTGTAACACATAAGAATTGTACATACTATAGTACCTAGAATTATTTGTAAAAAAGAAAATCTATTCATACTTAAACTCACAAAAAAAAAAAAATTGTATTTATTAATCTAATATCCTGTATTAGAAATTAACCCTTAGAGATTATCAATCTTACTAATATCAACATTGAACAACACTTGTGAGAGGTTCTCCAGTTCGGAACCCCCCCCCCCCCTCTGTTTTGTCCAAAACTCCTAAAAGTAAGTCAGTACTTGGTGAACCTCACACGTACTTGTAACATAAAACATGTCATTATTGCAATAAACAGAGATCAGTTATGCTTATGCCTAAATCTCATGGCTATGCATGGCACAGTGGGTCTCTTCAAATGAACTTAAAGATATCTGGATAAAAATGTGTGGTGAGATGACCAGACTCTTGTTTGCTTAATGTCTTGGATAGCGTAATTGTTAAGAAATCTGACTGTCGTGGCCCACTTTCTCACATCATGGGCCCTTGTTACTGTTCACGGACAGCTGTTTTGATAACGTCCACTAGAATTGAAGCAAGCTGTCGTTTAGATAACCTTGATTTGCCATGTGAAGAGATCCATAAATGATAAGGGTGTAAGGGTGTAGTTGGTTGTACATACTTATACAAAGCCAACACTGGGCCTAGTGCCTGATGTTTATTCTTTTGTTTGAGGGCCATTATATCAAAAGGTGAGAATATATGATCTTCTCTTTCATTCTTGGATATGAAATCAGGAGTTGGTGTGAGGGTAACAGCACTCCGATCTTTAAATTGTAAGCAGTTCGCAGCTCTAGCCATGGCCGCAAGTTCGGACACTCTATGTGTTGTTGCTAACAAAATTAAGAAAACACATTTAGATAATAACTTGTCATAAGAGGGGTTGACCGTGTAAGGTTTAGTACTTAATAGATTTAACACTTTGCCCAGAAACCACTGAGGTAGAATCTGTCTCACTGGAGTTCGTAATTTTAAAACAAGCCGTAATAAAACCTCCTTCATACTTAGGTGGAAGTCTAAGGCTAGTAAGCTCATAGAATGGTTCTTTAATGGCTGAGAGGTGATTGCGAAGCGTGTTAACTGATAGGTGTTTGTCTTCGAAAAGGTAATTTAAGTACTTTAAAATTAAACTTACTGAGGCACTTTGTTGGTTGGATTCTACAATCCACGTTGTAAATTGTTTCCAATGTGACTCATACTGTCTAATTGTGGAAGGTGTAAATTGTTTGGTTAATTTGTCGTGAACGGCTTGGTCATAAGAATTTAGCCATTTGGTTTTGAAAATATTTCGTAACTAAAACCAAGTTGTAAGAAAAACTCCTTTGAACTTGTTGAGGGGTAAGTCGGAAGCCAGTGGAATCAAAGAACGATTCGTTAATGGCTGAGAATTGATTGTATAGTGTGTAAATTGACAGTTGTTTGTCTTCAAAAGAGTAATTGAAGTACTTTAAAAATAAACTGACTGAAGCTATGTGTTGGACAGACTCTACAGTCTACGTGGTAAATTGTTTCCGATGTAATTCCTACTGTTTAATAGTGGAAGGCGTAAACTGTTTGGTTAATTTGTCGTGAACAGCTTAATCATAAGAGCTCCGCCATTTGACTTTGAAAATATCCATAAAGCTAAATGTAGACCAGTCTGTAGGTTGCTAATCCGCTCTAAGTGGAAACAAGACGTTGGAAATGGTATTGGAATGGGACATTCGAGAGACAGATGAATGAACTACACATGTGTTGACCAGACTGGCGTTATAAGGCACCCTTGACCCTGAATTAAGCGGATATGTTGCAAAACTTTGGATATTCGTGTGTGTCCGGAGGAGGAAAGAGGTATATCGATAACCACTTGTTCCAAATCTCTGAGAACGCATCTGTTCCGCTCGCTTGGATTTCGTGCCAGAAGGTCAGAAGCCGGAGGAATTTTGTCGATTGGTGTGAATTAACGAGATTTACCTGTGGATGGAACGGCCTTATCAAGTTGTGGAATACCGTCTGAGTGATTGTCTATTCGACTAGGGTACCCTTCTCCCGAGATAAGGTGTCCGCCTACAGATTCGCCTTGCTTGGTAGGTAAACTGCTTGAATTGTGATATGGTAATGAAGAGTAAGGAAAAATATTAACTCCGACAATCTCAGGGGCGTGTGAGATTTCGTTGGGCCCTGCCTGTTGATACAGGACACGGCTGATGTGTTGTCCATGTGAAAGGCTATTATTGTACTCTGTGTGGAAGTGCAAGGGCATGATTTTTCAGGAAAATCGAGGGACAACTAGTTCCTTTGTATTTAAGTGATAGAGATTGAGAGAGGTCTAGCGACTTTGTGTCTGGCGACCGTCTGACGATTGGTAACTCCAGCTCGGGGCTCCCGCTTTGTCCAAGACGACCCCCACTGATGGTGGCGGTTCTGACTAGAGGGCTGTCGGGGAAGGGGTCTCAGGTCTTATCCAGAAGCTTAGAAGTCTGATAAAATGCTGAGGGAATGTAATTAGGGTATGAGGTTGATTGACTCGGAAAAGCTCTGTTGTCTAGCCTGATGTAAGGATTCAGGCGAAGTTTGTCCAACGGAACAGGTAGCTGAACCCAATATTTTGACCCTATTAACCCTCTCACGTCCTTGACGCAATTTTGAGCCTATTGGGGATACTTTAAAGCCTTGTTACCATCAGGGGTATTTAGAAACCTTTAGTTTAGTTACTTTAACCTCTGCAGTTGTCTTTGAGTTAGCTGTGGGCAGAAAACTCATTTTGGAGAGGTAATTATAAGAGTGAGAGAACTCTATTTCTTATTGCTAATCTGGCAACCTCTGCATCATATGGTCGTGAGAGGGTTAACGACTCCCACAGCCGTTTGGAATTGTTTTTTGTATGTACTGTCTTACATACTTGTAGTAGTCAAGTATTTGATGTTGTATGTTGTGTGATAGGGTTTCCCAACTGAGGTAAACCTAGGGTTCCCACTTTACTATTCAGACGTAGGGCTGTGATATTTGTTGTATTGTTATCATCACGAAAAAGTGGTTTACCATAAACTTATTGAGGATTGATAATTCTATGACTGGTCTGAACTGTAGGCTATCTCATTTTGGTACTAGAACTAAGTGAGACAGAAAACTTTTGATGTGGGAGGAATGTTCACTCGAATTCCTCACTGAAGCATCGCTTTTACGAGTGTTGGCACCTTTACTGGTATGAGACGTTGTATACGTACTTACGAAAGAACGGTCGTCTCTCCCAGTCCCAAAACAGACTATGCTTTATTAAATGTCTGGACCAAGGTCCTTTCGGTCATGCTGTGTAACTGGCCTGGAAAGAATCGGTTGTGCCTTGCGATATAATGTGATGCAAGGCTAAGATGAACTAAGTTAGGTCCTTGAACTGGTATGTGCTCTTGAAAGGTCAGACTGTTGTTGTTGGTGTGTCTAATTTGTTGTCTGGGGATGAATTAACCAGTCTGTCCCGACTACTGTGGCCTGTTGAGTGTCGTTGAGATCTGAATCTAATAAAGTTAACACGAGAGAACCTTAGAGACGGTTATAAAAAGTAGTGCTGATACTTCAGACCAAGTATTTGTGGTTGTTAATCTGTTAGAATAGATGGAGAGATCAAGATTCTAGTCTTGATGTCTTTGGGCAGAGTTTTTTAGATAGAAAGATACGGAGGTCTTGACGTGCTTTGGACGTCATGAAAAGGGCTGTTCTGACCTCTCCTACTGTCCGAAAGGTTTTGCAAAGATAGACTTCTCTTATGTGTGATAATGTTGCCCTAGAGTATGTGTCATGAATAGGATCTGCTACTCCTCATTAGTGTGAGTGAGTTGTCTTGTAAAACTGTCTTTGTGGTGCAATGCATAAATTTGGTGATTTTCAGTGTGAGCAGCCTAGGTTCGAATCCCCAGACTGCCACATGTGTTTGTTAATTTCATTAACCGAGTTTAGGAGTAAAGTATGTTGGTGGAGAGAACATAATAAAACCAAAAGGTTGGATAATCGCCTATGGGTTGTTTATCTGAGAGTGTAAAGTCCTTCCCCCAACCTTTTGTTCCTAAGAAATATCCTCGTCAATTATGGGGACACGGAGTCAAGGATCTGACTCAGCCAAATTGCCAGAATAACCCTGTGTGATTAAGAGGTGTACGGGGAAATGGTTGATTGAGCCCCGTGAATGTTATTCTGTAATAAAGGATAGATAAAATTATCTACCTGGAGAATTCTGGTATGTGAATGTGGAACTCCGGCGAAGTAGGCAATGAATAGTTATCTAAGAGACTCCCTTCCTCTGCAACCCAGACTCATAGAGAACGCGGGGAACTCCTACTGACTGGAGGTGTCATTATTAGAGCTCCGGACTAAGTGTTAGCCGACCCAAAGTGGGACCGGAACAACCAGTTGTGTAAAGGTAAGATAGCAATTGACTGTATCGGTTCTGTCAGGTTTTTTAAAACAGACCCTAGTCGAACAATTTATTAAAAGGAATGGTTGGTGCTAGGGATACCCAGAACTCTAGCATGTTGTGCTGAGGCGTAAGGAAAACAAGCTAATGAATCATTACTATACTGGTTAAGTAGACCCTAAAGAAGTGACCTCTGTTATAGTGGGGACTTGGGGAAAATATTACAGTAGAATCTCGCATCCCACGATTTATTGGTACCGAAATATTACCGTGGGACCGGAATTCGTGGGATGCAGAGTATTAAAGTAATGGGGAAAATTACAAAAGTACTGGAGGCTATCGGGCGGGAATTGACCATCACTTTACATGCCAATAATCCAAAGTAAGTTGCTTTAACCATCCAGCCTCGGCTACGCATTCTATAATACCGGTATATCCCCAAAACCTGGGGGATTTGGCCGAAAAAACGTCTCGCCTAGGCTACCGTATCTTTGTTATTTTCACGGCTTCCGCATTCCCGCGCATCCCCAAGCGTAGATGTGTTTCGTACCTGTAGAATGGCGTTGAGTAGAGCTTCACTACAGTACTTAACAATAACACAGCCACACACGAACAAACGACGCCTTACCGGCTGTTGTTTACATGCGTCGGACGGACGCCTTTGAAGCTGCTATGAAAAGAAAGGTAAGTAAAACACAAACAAAAAACTTAGAAAAGTTGATGAGGTGCTTATTGTGATGGATGTGGTGATAGACGGGAGGCGGATGTTAGTTACCACCCTCCGTGGCCCCACTCTCGTTCTCCGTCACCCCACCGTCGCCGCCAAAGCCCGTGAAATCATCGTCCATGGCATCAAGTTCGGCGTCCTGTCGAGCTTCCATTAGCTCTGCATCTGTGAGAATTGTGAGTTTTCGTGGGATGATAATTCAGGTAGCCATTGGATAGTACCGTGGGATGCGTAATCGTGGGATCGAAATGCGTGAGATGCGTGACTCTACTGTACTTGGGAATTACTAGACGGAAAATTAATTCCCAGTGTTGTCCTTTGTAGTATGAGGACTCGGGGTAAAGAAATTACTCGGTAATGACTGACGGAATAACTCTGTGTTGTTTAATAGGTGCGGGGGTAAAATTTACTAAGTACCTAATAGTCTTCTTTCCCCCCCCCCCGCCGGGATCGGCTTCTTGCCCTGCTGATCTGTGCTGCGACTGATGTGCTGTGCTCTGGAAATAGAAAATTTCCAGGAATCAATGCTCATAAGGATAAAACGAGAGGCTCACACATCATAACACCCCCAAATACGCCAGAAAGTTAGCTGTAGACCAACCGCTACTCTAACCTTCCGCCGTACTTGTACAGAATGTGAAAAAACCCTGATGGTTTCTTCATCTTTTGAACTGCTTACCTGTGACAAAGTGTCACTGGCCCATACTAACCTTATCAATTAACTATCGGATCGTCTATTAGGACCTGAGGGATAGTCAATTACCTCACTGGACTGTTCCGCCGGGCGTTATAAGTCAATCATGCCGCGTGAGGCTATCGGTCTGGGCGAGTTCACTCGGCCGGGCCGAGATACTTCCCTTGGGAATCTGCATTTCCGCCGGAAGTCCAGTGGTACCGCACACCACGCCGGATTATTTGGTTAATTCCTTTTTCACCTGCAAGGCGCATATCCGGCATCAATACACAGAAAGATCGCCGGAAGAAAAACCAAACTTTTGGAGGTCCTGACTTATCTGAGAAAGTCAGCCCCCCCCCCCCCCCTCCCCCCCCCCCAAAAAAAAAGAAAAAAAAAAAATCAGTCAGAACGTCTTCTGACACCCTGTTAACATGTATAATATCACCACATGAAAACGAGGGTCACATCTTAGGGCTAAACATAGTATTAATTAAGCATTAAAATAATACCCCTAGCCTACTAAGAACACCCCTACTGAGGCTAGCCACATGGCTCATAGTAATAATCACATTGAATCTGTTACTCTTACCTCTGAAGATAGCAGCAACGCGCGGAGAAAACCCCATGACTGAGGGGAAGAGCAGACCCGGACTCTGGAAAGTTACACACCACGTGTGACAACTCTTGAACCAACTCTTGAATGTAAACAACAAGCAAACACTCTCATCAATCACTTTTCACATGTCAGCCACCTAAAACCTCACAAAGACGACCGACGTGTCATCCGACGTAAGAGACAATTCCCCACAGACCCTGACTATACACCCTTCACCAATCACCAGACAAAGCATATCATCAACAATCTCAAGCACTCACCCGCCTGTGGCCTAGACAACATAAGCAACATACACCTCAGACACCTGGGACCACAAGGCATACAAGCACTCACTAACATATCAAACTACAGCTATTCACACAACACAATACCAGACATTTGGAAGCATGGTATCATCATCACATTCCCCAAACCCAACAAAGACCCCACGCTACCCTCCTCGCACCGCCCCATCACACTTCTTTGCTCCCCCTCCAAAGTCATGGAATGCCTAGTATTACAACTAATTACACCTGACCTACCCCTAGCTCCAACACAACATGGCTTTAGGCCACTGCACTCCACAAACACTCTTCTCACAGACCTTACACAGAGCTTTCGACGGCATCAACTCAACTAGACCACCACACAGATCACTATTAGCCACACTCGACATTAGTAAAGCCTTCGATGCCATCCCCCGCCACAACCTAACAAACAAAATCTACAACACAAACATGCACAACACAAAAAGGTGGCTGGCCAACTTCCTAGCAGGCAGATGTGCACACGTATCTTTTGCCGGTCAGTCATCTAAAATCAGAAACTTTCCAAACGGAGTCCCACAAGGATCCGTCCTATCGCCCGCACTCTTCAATCTGTACATGCACGATATAACTACACCCAATACGCCCCAAATAAACTTAGCCTCCTATGCAGATGACATAACACTCACATGCACACACCATGACCCAAAAAGATCAACAGATCTCCTTCAACCCTATCTCAACACACTACATGGTTGGTGCACTACAAACAGACTTAATCTAGCTCCAGCCAAATCCACCGCAACCCTGCTCACAAGTTGGACAGGAGAACACGAATACATCCCTTAACTCACCATAAACAACACACCCCTAACACATACACACACACCCAAAATCCTAGGAGTAACATATGATACTCATATGACATTCAAACAGCACACCACAAACATTAAAAAGAAACCGACACCCAGACTTAACGCCCTCAGGTCACTTGCTCACACAAAATTTGGACACAACAAAGAAACTACCACCACAGTATATAAACAATACATAAGATCAGTGATGGAATACGCAAGCCCAGCCTGGGCTTCTAACCTAGCTGAAACACATCATAAGACCTTACAGACTATTCAAAACAAAGCCCTGAAGATCATTACAGGCTGCACAGCTACTTCACCCACAGATCACCTACATCAAGAAACCAAAATTCTCAAAGTCAAAGACCATCTGGACATGAGAGGCACTCAATTCCTGGCAGCAGCCTCCACGAACCAAGACCACCCACTAAACTACATGGCAACACACCCACAGACACCAAGAAATATCAAAACAACACCCAGCACACGGTATCACACACAATTATTGTCCTCTCTCCCTCCCTGCCCACCCCGAACCAACTTCCAGAAGCACATCCATACTCATATCTCTCACCGATCCATCCACTCACTCACAGACAACACGCAGCTGCATGCACGACCTCCCGAAATCCATCCTTCCGAATCCTCCCTTCCTCGCGAGGACAGAGTCCACCTGGCCAGGCTGAGATGCGGACACCATCCAGCTCTCCTGAGCTATCAGAAGAGACTGGATGACTCCGTTGTCGACGCCTGCCCGGGATGTAACACAGCACCCCATACCATTAAACACATCATAGAAGACTGCATTTCACACAACCACTTATGCCAACAACATAATCTACACTCAATGAGAGCTCTGTGGGAAAGCCCGATCGTGGCCATGGCCTTTCTCAGGGACTCGGGGCTGTTCGGCCAGGCAGCTTAGGGAACAACAACAACAACTCTTGAACCAGAGCGTCTGCTAAGATAAACAAAATAATGCAACTACTGTACCTCATAGAGATGGCCTGAAGCATTGTCCTGCGGATATAATAGCCTCCTAACTAACTGGTTAATAGCAAAGCTAAGGCGCAGAAACACAAACAAAAACACACGAGGCGCGGGCCCAAAGGGGCTTATATGGCACCTTCACATAATACCCTAATTTAACACATCCCTGCATCCCTACCAATGGGGCTGCCTGTTCTAGCTAGTCTAAACCTATTCTATTACAACTCATATAGTGGTAGAGACAGTGACAAATTTTAGTTGGACACTAAATGTAAATGAAGAACTGAAACATATAAGATTAAAGAAGGAGTTGAGCATAGAACAAAGAAAAAAAATAAAGGAACTACAGGAAAAGGCTGATGAGGAAAATGGAAAGTTGGGTGAGGAGGATAAGAAGAAGTTTTTCTGGAGAGTGAGGGACGGGAAATTGAAGAAGTGGTTTATACGAATAGAAGGGAGAAGGAGATCTGGGAGGGAAGAGAATGTGACAGAAGTTGTGGCAGAGGTGGAGAGCAGGGTGGAAGCGTCTCGGGGAGAGACAGGAGAAGAAGCTGCAGACCCAGTACCAGTAGTGTGAGGGGGGGGGAGTAGGGCATGGACAGGAGGAGCGGGATGATGTAGCTGCTGAAGGAATGGTAGAAAGATTAAGGATTATGTTTAGTAATGTTGATATGTTTACCCTGGACAAGAAAAGAGAACTGATATGTAGGTTGCATGATGAAGAGGAAAAACCGGATGTCATAGCCTTACAAGAAGTAAGACCAAAAAATGCTAGAATTGAAAGGGAACTGGTGGAGTATAGTTTGGAGGGTTTTGAGTTGTACGAGAGGAATGCTATTAGAGCAGAGGTTGGAAGAGGACTGTTTATTTATGTAAGAAAAGAGTTCAAGGTAAATGAGGTGGATATGAGACAGCAGTATTGTGAGTATTTGTGTATTGAAGTAAAATGTACAAGAGGGTAAATTCTAATTGCCTCTATATATAGAAGCCCAAATAATAGTAGGGAAGAGGATGATAACCTACTGAAAGCAATGGAGGAAATAGATATTAGAGAGAACAAGTATAAGATTTTGATTGGAGATTTCAATTTGCCAGGGATCAACTGGGCAAATTGTACTACTCCAGCGGGACAGTGTAGCCTGGAAAACAAGTTTATAGAGAAAGTAAGAGATTGTTTTTTAACGCAACATATTACAGAGATGACAAGATATAGAGATGGGAAGCAGGGGAGTGTACTTGATTTAATTTTTAGCAATGAGGAGGATATAGTGGAACATGTCAATGTGGATAGCCCTATAGGTCGTAGTGACCATGCCTGTATAAGTTTTAGTTGTAATATTAAAACAGAGAGGGATGATAGAAGCAATAAAAAATATATACATGTATGATAGAGCAGATTATGAGCTGCTGAGAAGGTGTCTGGACATTGACTGGGGGGAATACTTGAACGGTGAAGACGCTGAAGGAATGTGGAGAAAGTTTAGAGTCAAACTGGAGGATGTTATATCCAAATGTGTACCAGTAAGGGAATATAAGGATAAAACAAAATTGAGGAAAAGAACGAACCCAGAATTACCAATGAAAAGAAAGCTGTGGACTTTGATAAGAAGAAAGAAACGAATGTGGGATAGATTAAAAGTGTTAAAAAAGAACAGGGGGTCTAGTATAGAAGCTAAAGTAGTGGATTTGGAACGTAGACAGATAAACAATAAAATAAGGTGGGAGACAAGGAAAGGGAAGGGAGAGAGAGATTGCAAGAAATGTGAAGCATAATCCAAAAATATTCTGGAAGTACATTCAGGAAAAGTTAACAAGAAGATTAGGGATCCCAGAGCTGGTAGGGGGGTTGGATGATGGGAGTAGAGCGGAGACGGATAAGGAGAAAGCAGAGGTGCTGAGGAAATACTTTGGGGGGGTACTAACAGTAGAGTCGGATGATGCAGTGCCAAATATTCCCGTCAAACAGGCACCTGCACTAGAACTAATAGAGTTTTCCCATGCTAGAATAAGAAGGGCTATAGAAAAAATGAACAGAAGTAAGTCCCCGGGACTGGATGGGATACACCCAAGAATCATAAAGGAAGGAGGTGAGATGTTAGTAGAGCCATTGAAAATGTTATTTGAGGTATCGTTTAATACAGGACAAATCCCGATGGACTGGAGAGAGGTGAACATACCAGCTATATTTAAGAAGGGAAAGAGAAATGACCCAGGAAATTATAGACCAGTCAGTTTGACAAGTGTTGTGTGTAAACTAATGGAAACGGTAATTAGAGAAGGAATAATGGTGCATATGAAATCAAACCAACTTTTCAGTGGGAGACAGTTCGGATTCTTGCCGGGGAGGTCGACGGTACTACAGCTAATTAAGGTGGTAGATGATTGGATGCAAATTCTAGAGGATGGTGATGTAATAGACGTGGTATATTGTTATTTTATGAAGGCCTTCGATAAGGTCCCACATAAAAGGTTAATAGAGAAAGTTAGAAGCTATAATATAGGGAAGAAATGTGTGAAGTGGATAGAGGCCTTCCTGAAAGATCGGAGAAGAGGGTGCTGGTGAATGGAATAGGCTCGGGGTGGAGGGAAATTACAAGTGGGGTTCCTCAGGGATCTGTGTTGGGACCACTACTGTTCGTTATATTTATCAACGACTTACCTGAAGTTATAACTAATGGAAGTGAGGTATACCTGTATGCGGATGACACTAAGCTGTATAGAAGAGTGAGGAGTAAGGAAGATGTGGGTTTGCTTCAAGGAGATGTGGAGGGCATGAAGGGATGGTCTGAGCATTGGTTAATGCCTTTTCATCCAAAAAAATGCAAGTACATGCGGATTGGGACAAGTAAGATAGACAAGGTAGGATACAGTATGTATGAAGCGATGGAGGAAGTGAATGCAGAAAAGGATATAGGAGTAGTGATAGACAATAAGTTAAATTTCTCAGAACATTTAGCGGAAAAGATAAACAAAGCCAATAGAATTGTAGGGCTGATAAGGAGGACATTTGTGTCACTTGACGAAGAAATCTTCAGGAATCTCTATACAGCGCTGGTTAGGCCGCACCTGGAATATGCGAACCAGGTGTGGGCTCCATATATGGTAAAGGATATAGAAGCAGTGGAGAAAGTGCAGAGGAGAGCTAGCAAGCTAGTACCAACGTTGAAGAACGCGGGCTATGAGCAGAGATTGAGGACACTGGGGCTTCCGACACTGGCATATAGGAGAAAGAAAGGGGATATGATAGAGACTTTTAAGATAGTGTCAGGAAAGTATGATGAGGATGTGTGTGAAGGTATCTTCTTGATGCGGGAGGGAACAAGAACGAGAGGACACTCAAAGAAAATTTACAAAGAAAGAAATAGGCTTGAGAAGGCAAAGAACTCATTTTGTGATAGAGTGGTAAATGAGTGGAACGCACTGCCCCAGTATGTAGTCGATTCCGAATCAATAAGGGAGTTTGAAAGTAATCTTGATAAAGCATGGGGAAGACAAGATTTGAAGTTTGATTATAAAGCAAAAATACAGAATAGTAAAAATGTTGCGTCTGCTACCGCCGCCGCCAACACCGTGAACGACCGCAGCAGTGCAAGTACTGGTACTGAGCTGGATACACAGGCCTAGTTTGCCTTTTTCCAGAGGATCTACTGTAAGAAACTGTACTGTAAGAATATATATACAAATGAGCAAAAGACTCACTAGAGTTGAGCGAACGAAGAATAAAGCAGAGCACAGGCGGCACACGTCTGAACAGGATGCGCGCAGGGAAAGGAAGGAGGAATGGTGACGCTCGGTTCAGCGTCTCGGCTAGAATCCACAAAAGACATCCACGAGTTGGAAAGCCTTAATATAACAAATTTTAGGTTAATTTTTATTTTTTATTTTTTACAAAGTTTTTTCGTAGTAAGTACCCAATCATAAAGACGATTCCATAAGAGAATTAGCGTTACACTTATGATGTTAGGACTCTTTCCCCTGCGGCGGGTGTTTCAAACATGCTAACCGCGGGTGCTTGAAAGGGGACTATTATACTAATAGACATATCGTCAATGATGGAGGGGCCACTAATAAATATAAGAACATGGGAGACTGCAAAAAGCCGATTGTCCCACATAAGGCAGATCCCTCTAACACAGCAGATCCCTGTATCACAAGGCAGATCCCTCTCACACAAGGCAGATCACTTGTGTAAGTGTTGGATAAGGGAGAAAAACTTAGTGCTACTGAACTCTCATGTCATTTTCTTTTTCTTCTAAAATTCATCTGGCTTAATGTGTTCTAAGTGGTTCTAGGAATGGTTCATTGGTTGAGGATAAAGTGAAGAAAATCATGTTTAATAATTTTTTTTTAGATAAAAGTGTAGATAATCTTCATTAATGAGTTATAAGTGGTTCTTAAAGGGGTTCTAAGAATGGTTCATAGGGGAGGGGATGATGATATGGCACAAGTGACACCTGGATTTACCTTTGGAATGTACTTGATGTCCTTGATGTCCTTCCGAATCCTCCCTTCCTCGCGAAGACAGAGTCCACCTGGCCAGGCTGAGATGCGGACACCATCCAGCTCTTCTGAGCTATCAGAAGAGACTGGATGACTCCGTCGTCGACACCTGCCCGGGATGTAACACAGCACCCCATACCATCAAACACATCATAGAAGACTGCATTTCACACAACCACTTACGCCAACAATACAATCTACACTCAATGAGAGCTCTGTGGGAAAGCCCAATCGCGGCCATGGCCTTCCTCAGGGACTCGGGGCTGTTCAGCCAGGCAGCTTAGGGAACAACAACAACAACAACAACAACAACAACAACAACAACAACAACTTGATGTCCACTGCTTTGGACTGTACCTGGAGCTTAGTGGAGCAGTCATTGTGGATCAAAGTGAGTATCCTTTAATCATTGGGTACATACTAATGTCATTAGGTAGGTCAAAATAGTGTATTTGAGGGTCCAAGATGGGTGAGCTTGGTACGACCTAAGTCTATTTCCCATTGAAACCTATGTTAAACACTGCCCACGTATCCGCGAAATCGCATATCTGCGGAAAATACGTGGAACGACTTAGGCGCGGATACGGGGAGTGTACTGTATATATAAATAAATAAAATTAAAAAAAAAAAAAAAAAAAGGCTTACACACAGCTGGGTCACCCAGGAAAAGACCCAGAGACCCAAGTCCATTTTGGGGTCCCCAGCTACGACAACCAGGTCCCAGACCTCCCGGAGAGGTTTGGTCTCAGCAGGCAAACACGCAGCGGACCTTACCACCACAATGCCCGCCCGCCTTACTTCCAGACATGGCCCTTCACAAGGTAGATCGGCTCCCCGGGCCAGGCGCCTGACGTACTATTATCTAGTCCAACTGGAACCTGGCCCCCTCTCCCTACAACTGCATTATCACTCATCTATTCACAAGCATTCTCTATTCATTCCTATTTATTACCACTTTTCTTGCCTGTTCTTCAGTCATCTCTCTGCCTTCCAACGCTTGTACTACACCATCTCTTCATCTCATCTGAGGTCTTCCTCTCTCTCTACCTCCCCTTGTATCGGACTCATATACTCTCTTTGTAAACCTTTCATCTTCCATTCGTTCAACATATCCATACCAGCACAGCATCCTTCTGTCCATTCTGGCCAATAAGGGTTCCTGTTGTCCCACTCTCCTACTTACCTCTTCATTCCTCAATCTGTCTCTATGTGTCACTACACATACTCCTCAAGCAGTTCATCTCCATCACATCCAATTTTCTTCTCTCTTGTGCCTTCAGAGCCCATGTCTCAGTCCCATACATCACTGTTGGTACAACTATCCCTTGATATATTGCACGTTTAGCTTTCATTCCAAGATTTCTATTTAGCACCTTCCTCATTGCTTCTCGATCCACATGATCATACACTTTTTCCAAATCCATAGAAGCCCAAAATATTAATTATTTTTCTCTAAATACTTCTCGCATAGCTGTCTTACTGCAAAAACTTGATCTACACACCCCCTTATCCTCCTAAAACCGCACTGAGGCGGACTCGCGTTGGAACTGTTTTACGCAGACGATTTAGTCCTAATAGCCGACAGTATGGAAGATGCTGAGGCCAAATTCAGAGAATGGAGAGAGGGCATGGCGAGCAAGGGTTTAAGAGTCAATATTAACAAAACCAAAGTTATGCATTGTAGATTGAGACGAGGCAAAGTGGAAAAGAGCGGTGCATACCCATGTGCAGTGTGTGGAAAGGGTGTGGGCATTAACTCAATTCAATGTAGCATTTGTCGATGTTGGGTACACCATGGGAGTAAGCGCTGTAATAGAATAAAGTGACCCCTGCCGAAGGATAAGTCAGAAATAGAGAAATATGAGTGCGTAGTGTGCAAAGGCGAGCTTGTGTTAAGTGATAATCCTGTGGCTGTGAATTTTGGAAATTATTCATTGGAGCTGGTGAAAAAGTTTTGTTACCTAGGAGATACCATCTCTGCCGGTGGTGGGGCCGAGGCTGCCACTGTTGCTAGAATTAGATGTGGCTGGGGGAAGTTCAGAGAACTGCTGCCAATCCTGACCATGAAAAGAATGCCTCTCCCTCTGAAGGGAAAGGTGTATGCCTCATGTGTTAGAAGTGCAATGACGTATGCCTCAGAAACATGGGCCGTTAAAGTAGAGGATGTCAACAGAATGGAACGTAATGAGATGAGAATGGTGAGATGGATGTGTGGGGCCAGGCTACAGGATAGAATAACAAATGTTGAGCTGAGGAGACGTTTACTGTAGGTATAAAGAGTATTAGCGAGGTGATGCGTACAAGTAGACTGGGATGGTATGGACATGTGGAGAGAATGGTTGAACAAAATTGGGTGAAAAAATGCAGGTCTGTGATTGTGGAGGGAGCTGCACCAAGGGGTGGACCGAGGAAGACCTGGGATCGGACTATACGTGCCGATCTCAAATCCAAGAACTTGACAAGTGAAGCAGCCCTTAACAGGGTTGCCTGGAACGCTGTCATTAGGACAAGAGACTGAAACTGCACGTATGTGTGGAGCACTCAGTTTTAAAATGTTATGTATGTATGTATGTATGTACTGCTCTTCTCCTATTGCACCTTCTGTACCCTTTATTATCCTCTCTATCAACTCCCTGCTACACAGCTTTCCACCAACTGATAATAAACTAATACCTCTAAACTTAAACACTCCTACCATGTGTGGAAAACTTTATACATACAGTGATTTCTTATGGAAAATTATTGCCAAGAAAGCAGGAATAAGTTAGGACAAACGGAAGAGAACTTTGTATGTACTGTATGTTCGTGTCTCACTTTTTATGTAAATTGCACCATAAGTTTCTTATAACCAAATTTCTAAAGTTTCTAGGTCGCAAATTGAATCCATGTTCATTTAGGGACACCCTTCTTTAGGATGCAATTTGCGTCCGTACGCGTGAAGGAGTTAAGTTACATAGGGTCTTAGTTAACTACAGTATACTCGTCAAAGTTTGTAGGAAATGTTTTTAACTTGTTCCCTCTTTCACTTTCTGCACTTTGATCTCCGCCTCAATGCCCCCAAGCATCTCCCTACTCCCGCCCACCATTTCCCCCACCCCCAAGCATCCCCTCCACCCCTCCCTTACCTCTCACGTGATTGTATCATGCCTCGCGGCCCAAGAGATAGCGAGTGAGCGAGTCAGTGAGAGAGAGGGTGAGAGGCCTTTGTCTGGGCCACATGATCAACACACACACATGCACTCACACAAACATACAGTACTGTATATTGCACACCAATCCATAATATTCTATGCTTTGTGTCATTATGACTATGTTTTCTGGTATTTATTTATGTTTACGTATATATACTCACGCATGAGTATCTACGTGTGTATATGTACTCACCTAATTGTACTCTCCTAATTGTAGTATACAGGATTTGAGCCTAAGCTCGTGTTGTCCTGTCTCTCTCTCTACATTTATCCAATTTTGCTTTAAAAGTTTGGATATTTCTTGCTCCCACCACCTCCCCATCCAACTTATTCCAACAATCAATGCTTCTATACGGGAAGCTGAACTTTCTTACATCAGACTTACATACAACTTTCCTCAACTTACATTCATGACCCCTGGTTCTTCCCTCGTCCCTCACCACAAAATCTCCCTTGTCGATCTTCTCAAAACCTTTTACACACTTAAACATCATGATCATGTCACCTCTCTCTCTCCTCTCCCTCAGCGTTGGCAGCTTTAGCCTCTCCAATCTCTCCTCATATGGCAGGTCTCTAAGGCTAGCTATCATCTTAGTGGCAACTCTCTGAACTCTTTCCAGTTTTGAATTATGTTTTATAAGGTGTGGAGACCACACCACTGCTGCATACTCCAGTCTTGGTCGTATTATTGTCCCTATTATTTTTGCTAACATCTCTTCATCTAAATACAGTAAAAGTCCGTTAATCCGACGACCGATGATTCGAATCTCCCAATAGTCCGAATTTTTCAATTTGAGGCCAAATCCGAATTCACCCGATGGTCCGAATTTCAAGAAGTCCCAAAGTCCCCTTTTTGAGGCATTAGTCCACTCAAATGACACATAATGGAGCACACACATATCATATGTTCATGAATTCACTTTAAAAGTTTACCATTGTCATTGTAGCCTATTACCTACTTCAAAACATTCAGATTAATGGTCAAAGGAAGCTACTGATATAAACGTAAACACCTTCTTCTTCTTCTTCTTCCACATCGTCTGCTAGAGAGTTTGTTCTGCTCTTGAACGCATCCTTGGGACGCTCCGATGCGCTACTGGCTTGAACCGCATTTTCTGCAAGCGCATTCAGTCTTGAGCTTGAAAACGCACCTTTGGACGTATTAGTCTTGAGCTTGAAAACGCACCTTTGGACGTTCCGATACGCTACTATTTATAGTTCAGTGATTGGAGCGTCCCAAGGGTGCTTTCAAGACAACAAGACAAGGGTGCTTTCAATACAATATAATATAACAGAGCACGTCACAAAAGGAAAATCACAAAATGAAAATTACAAGAACCTCTCAGGGAAGTGCCGTTGTTAAGGCATTACTTCCCGAACCACATCTGATCTGATCTTCAAGAGCAAGACAAACTCGCTAGTAGACGGAAGAAGAAGAAGACGTTTATATCAGCAGATTCCTTTGATCATTAATCTGAATGTTTTGAAGTAGGTAATAGGCTACAATGACAATGGTAAACTTTTGAAGTGATTTCATGAACATATGATATGTGTGTGTGCACCATTGTGTCATTTGGGTGGCCTAATGCCTCAATGTTTTCGTCATACACAGGTTCATAGGGGTAAAGTCCGATAATCCGAAAAATCCACTAATCCGAACGAGGGCCGGTCCGCTGCCCTTCGGATTAACGGAAGTTTACTATTCAGAGCTATTCTCATGTTAGTCAACACTGCATAAGTTTCACCAGTTATTTTATTTATACAGTATGCTGTTCAGGTGACAAGCTGTCTGCCATAACTACCCCTAGGTCTTTTGCTTTCCCAGCTTTACTAATTATTTCATCTCCTATTTTATATTCCCAAGAAGGTCTATATTTACTTTTTCCCATCTCAAGAACCTGACACTTACTCATGTTGAATTCCATTTTCCAAGTTTGACTCCACTCATATAATTTATCTAGGTCTCTCTGTATTTCTTCACAACTACTCCTACTTGTAATATGCTTCATTAATTTTGCATCATCAGCAAACATAGATATACTGTATACGAGCCTATTCCCATTTGAAGGTCGTTGATGAAAACCAAAAACATGATTGGGGCCAACACCGATCCTTGAGGCACTCCGCTTTTTACCCTTTTCCACGAGGAGAACTTTCCTTTTATTACTGTTCGCATTTCCCTCCCAATTAAATAGTTTTCCATCCACTTTAATAATACTCCCTCAACACGCCCCACAGTCCTGAGCTTCCACAACAATCTCTTATGAGGCACCTTATCAAATGCCTTCTTGAAATCTAAGTAAATACAATCTACCCATGCCAAGAAACACATTCCAAGAGGTAACAGAAAAAGACACAACCCCAACTTCACACCAGAAATTCAAGACCTCATCCGACAATGCGACACACTGAAACACTCCCCAGCACCCCACACACAAGACATCACACAACAAATTCAAGCACTCAACACCCAAACTAACAACAAAATACAAGAACAACAAAAACTAAATTGGAATAACTTCCTACAAACACTTGATCACAAAACAAACCCCAAAAAAACTCTACAAAACACTAAACAGCATCACACTTTCCAACAGCAACACAACACAATCACATGCTGCAATCACAACAACAGACTCTACTCCTTCATGTAAACAACAAGCAAACACTCTCATCAATCACTTCTCACATGTCAGCCACCTAAAACCTCACAAAGACAACCGACGTGTCATCCGACGTAAGAGACAATTCCCCACAGACCCTGACTATACACCCTTCACCAATCACCAGACAAAGCATATCATCAACAATCTCAAGCACTCACCTGCCTGTGGCCTAGACAACATAAGCAACATACACCTCAGACACCTGGGACCACAAGGCATACAAGCACTCACTAACATATCAAACTACAGCTATTCACACAACACAATACCAGACATTTGGAAGCATGGTATCATCATCACATTCCCCAAACCCAACAAAGACCCCACGCTACCCTCCTCGCACCGCCCCATCACACTCCTTTGCTCCCCCTCCAAAGTCATGGAACGCCTAGTATTACAACTAATTACACCCGACCTACCCCTAGCTCCAACACAACATGGCTTTAGGCCACTGCACTCCACAAACACTCTTCTCACAGACCTTACACAAAGAGCTTTTGACGGCATCAACTCAGCTAGACCACCACACAGATCACTATTAGCCACACTCGACATTAGTAAAGCCTTCGATGCCATCCCCGCCACAACCTAACAAACAAAATCTACAACACAAACATGCACAACACAAAAAGGTGGCTGGCCAACTTCCTAGCAGGCAGATGTGCACACGTATCTTTTGCCGGTCAGTCATCTAAAATCAGAAACTTTCCAAACGGAGTCCCACAAGGATCCGTCCTATCGCCCGCACTCTTCAATCTGTACATGCACGATATAACTACACCCAATACGCCCCAAATAAACTTAGCCTCCTATGCAGATGACATAACACTCACATGCACACACCATGACCCAAGAAGAGCAACAGATCTCCTTCAACCCTATCTCAACACGCTACATTGCTGGTGCACTACAAACAGACTTACTCTAGCTCCAGCCAAATCCACCGCAACCCTGCTCACAAGCTGGACAGGTGAACACGAATACATCCCTCAACTCACCATAAACAACACACCCCTAACACATACACACACACCCAAAATCCTAGGAGTAACATATGATACTCATATGACATTCAAACAGCACACCACAAACATTAAAAAGAAACTGACACCCAGACTTAACGCCCTCAGGTCACTTGCTCACACAAAATTTGGACACAACAAAGAAACTACCACCACAGTATATAAACAATACATAAGATCAGTGATGGAATACGCAAGCCCAGCCTGGGCTTCTAACCTAGCTGAAACACATCATAAGACCTTACAGACTATTCAAAACAAAGCCCTGAAGATCATTACAGGCTGCACAGCTACTGCACCCACAGATCACCTACATCAAGAAACCAAAATCCTCAAAGTCAAAGACCATCTGGACATGAGAGGCACTCAATTCCTGGCAGCAGCCTCCACGAACCAAGACCACCCACTAAACTACATGGCAACACACCCACAGACACCAAGAAATATCAAAACAACACCCAGCACACGGTATCACACACAATTATTGTCCTCTCTCCCTCCCTGCACACCCCGAACCAACTTCCAGAAGCACATCCATACTCATATCTCTCGCCAATCCATCCACTCACTCACAGACAACACGCAGCTGCATGCACAACCTCCCGAAATCCATCCTTCCGAATCCTCCCTTCCTCGCGAGGACAGAGTCCACCTGGCCAGGCTGAGATGCGGACACCATCCAGCTCTCCTGAGCTATCAGAAGAGACTGGATGACTCCGTTGTCGACGCCTGCCCGGGATGTAACACAGCACCCCATACCATTAAACACATCATAGAAGACTGCATTTCACACAACCACTTACGCCAACAACATAATCTACACTCAATGAGAGCTCTGTGGGAAAGCCCGATCGTGGCCATGGCCTTCCTCAGGGACTCGGGGCTGTTCGGCCAGGCAGCTTAGGGAACAACAACAACCCACGCCTCCCTCCCTTGTACAATGTCAATTACCCTATCATAATAACTCAATAAATTTGTGGTACACGAATGACCTTTTCTGAACCCGAACTGCTTGCTTGAAATTATTTCCCTCTCCTCCAACATACCCACCCATCTTTTTCTAATAATCTTTTCACAAAGCTTGCATATAACACTCGTTAAGGATACCGGTCGATAATTTAGCGGTCTTCTTTATTTCCACTTTTATATATTGGAGTTATATTTGCTTGTTTCCATTCTAAGGGAAGTTCCCCCTTGTTTAATGAGTGTTGAACAATATTAAAAATAGGTCTCACTAGTTGTTCAGAACATTCTCTTAGTACCCATCCAGCAATGTTATCTGGGCCCATAGATTTTCTCACGTCCAATTCTTCCAACAATGATTTTAGTTCATCCTGGTTGACTTCTATCGACTCTAGTCCCTGTATCTCGTTCAATTCCACCACAGGTTCTACATAGTCATCCTCCTCCACAAACACGGATGTTAATGTATCATTCATAATTTCACACATACCCACTGTGTCTTCATATAATTGACCCTCTACCCTAAGCTTTGTTATTTTGTCCTTTATTTTGTTGTTGCCGTTGATATAACTATAGAACAGTTTGGGTTCTTTATTACATTTGTTTACTATATCTTTTTCAAATTTCTTTTTCTCCTCTCTTATAGTCTTGACATTATAGGTTTGACTCCTGCAAGGAGATAAAGAAAACCTAATATTTAGTAGTGGCCCCGGAATCATTGACGATATGCCTATTACATAAGGCTACCTCTTCAAATGCCCATAAGCGCAGTTTGAAACTACCGCCGCGGAGCTCAGAGGAACCTTCATCATAAGCACACGCTAAATCACTCATGGATTCGTCTTTATGATTGGGTTCTCACTACGAAAAAACTTCGTAAAAAATAAAAATCAATTAAGAATAACTATACATAAAGCTTTCCATTTCCGTGGATGTACTTTTTGTGGATTCTGGACCAGACGCTGAAACGCGCGTCATTCCATCTTCAACTGACATATCAAGTATAATAAAATCCTTAATACATCAACGAATGGAAAGGGGATGGTCGGGAGGGCCCCAATCGTCAATGATTCCGGGGCCACTACTAAATATTAGGTTTTCTTTATCTCCTTGCAGGAGTCAAACCTATAATTTATTAGTGGCCCCTTCATCATTGACGATATGCCTGATATCTCAAGACTGGAGGGGGACATTCGTAATCATATCATAACCACTGCAAATAGTATAGGCAGATAAACAAACCACCACATAGTATTCTCACTTGTAAAAAATATATTTTTGTATAAACTGTATACAACATATAAAAAGGGGTACAAGCAGGGGCGTGCTTAAAGAAGCCTGCTTGAGGAAAAAATTGGTAACTATGAGAATCTGTTCACATGGACACAGATCTGAAAGTTAAAGGCACCCCACTTAAATTAAGTGGGTAAAAATAAAAATTTATGTTTACATGTGCACATAAACCCCATTATTCTAATGTGTATATTTATCAAAATTAGACACAAAAAATAGAATAAATTCTTGTACTATCGCAGATGTACTTTCTAAAATGCTTCTCGTAGTTGCAACTACCGAGAATTCTTATCCAAAATAAATTGATTCAACAGTGTATCCCACGTAAACTCTGTAAAAAGAACAATTGTTGTACTACATTCTTTGTACCTCAACAACATTTCCCGTAGTCATTACTACCGAGAAATTTTAATCACTCAAAAAACATAACTCCTATACATTGTATCACAGCTTGTATACTCTGTACATATCCTCCGGCGGGGTCTAGGGTGTCTTATAGTTCACTGACTGCACCCCCCCCCCCCTCTTTCTTAACCTAAAAACTAGTGACTTAGAGACCCATCTAGACCCTTTGCCGTAAAGCTACACATGGCATTGATGGTTTGTCTAGTGCTACCGACAGGTACCGAGTCAAAAACTTATGATTTGAAGCCCATAGTTGAGTAGTAGCTATGTCTTCAACTGAAAAGTTTGTGAGGAAACGTAAAGACACTGCCCATTTGCGTAAATCGTGGGCCCTACCCACTACGCCGGGATTACTCTCTTTAATGACTTCTACTAGCAGGGAAGCCAGTTTACGTTTCATTAATCTTTTACCCGTACTCGATACCCATAAAGCACCTTGTTGGTTAAGAGGTGCCACCCTCATATATTTGGTTAAAGCTTGTACAGGACACAAATTATGGTGCACTTTACCCCGTTTCAACGCCGGCACCGTGAACTCTGAGAAAACATGTTCACTGTGTTCATTCTTTGCGATGAACCCTGGGGAAGGCGCAATATGAATGCAATCATTGAGTCTACCAAACCTTATGCAATTAGGGGTGTTGCTCATCGCCGCCAGCTCAGACACCCTGTTACCAGTTGCCAAAGCCATTAGGAACACAGCCTTTTTGAATAAAAATTCAAAATCTGCCGTATTCTGATAAAGACGGGAATGAAGCAAAGATAACGCTTTGTCAAGAGACCAGGTAGCCATGAGCTGACGGGGAGGTGGGCGGAGTTTGAAGCATGCTCTCATGAAACCTGTTTCTTCCGCCTGTGGTATGGTTAGACCTGTAAGGTCAAAGAATGGCACCCTGAGAGCTGTTAAGTTATTTTTTAGAGTCACTACAGATAGACGTCTTTGTTCAAACAAATAGTTTAAATAATTAAAAACTAATGCAACCGAAGGTACTGTCTGTTCCGTTCTAACTATCCAAAAGGTAAAGGACTGCCAATGAGATTGATATTGCCTCCTGGTAGATTGTGTGTACTGATTCATAAATTTATCTGTTACGTTTCTACCATACGGCGTTAGCCACTTGGCCTCCTGAATGTCCACAATGCAAAAGTCAGCGAGGTCTTTAGGTTGCCAATCGTGTCTAAGTGGAAATACCCGACCGGGAGCGACACCGGGTTCGTGCACCACGTTATCAATTGCTGGTACCACAACTGCGCCGGCCACAGGGGCGCGATTAACGAGACTACGCCTCGATAATCCCGTAGTTTGTTGACTACATGGCACATTAGAGAAGCGTCTGGTGGCGGAAACAGATAAATGGAACTCCACTTGTTCCAATCCGTCACCAATGCGTCGGGCCCCCCTGCCGGTGTTAATGTCCGGCGTGTGAGGTAGAGAGGGAGTTTGTACTTACACTAGTTGTACTTACACTAGTTGTATTTGCGAGAGTGAGCATGCTCGTTAATTCCCGCCTCCTAAGATATGTTTGTCATACCGTGCTTTGAAACTATGCACTGATGGTGCAGACACTACTTCGGCTGGCAATTTGTTCCACCCACTAATCGAGTTGGTAGGAAATCTTTTACTTTTCAGATCAGATTTACTATTAAGCACTTTTAGTTTGTAGCTGTGACCTCTTGTTCTCTCACCTCCATCCCTCTCTATGAAGTTTTCTTGGTCGATTTTGTCAATACCTCTAACACATTTATATATCTGAATTTGCTGTCCTCGTTTCCTTCTCTGTTCCAGTGTAGGTAGATTCAATCTCTCGAGCCTCTCTTGGTACTCCAAATTTTCCAAACCTGGGATCATCCTCGTAGCTGCTCTCTGTACCCTCTCAATTTTGTGGATATGTTTCTTCATGTGAGGGGACCACACTACAGATGCATATTCCATCCTGGGTCTTATTATTGCCGTTATTATTTGTTTCATGGTGTTTTCATTAAGATAATTGAAAGACATCCTGATATTTGCCAATAGTGCTAGTGATTCTCTCACTATCTTATTTACGTGGCTTTCTGGAGACATGTTATCCTTAAATTCTATCCCCAAGTCTTTTTCTTTTTCTGCTTTGGGAATCACTTTGTTTCCTAGTTTATAATCTTTTCTAGGTCTGTACTTGCTTTTACCCATTTCTAGAGTCTTACATTTCCCTGCATTGAACTCCATATTCCATTTGATGCTCCATTCATGGATCTTTTGCAAATCTGCTTGGAGCTCAAGGCAATCCTCCTGGGTTCTGATCGTTTTAAGCAGCTTAGCATCGTCCGCAAACATGCTCATGTAGCTTGTTAGTCCCTCAGGTAAGTCATTTACAAATATTAGAAACATGATTGGGGCTAGGACAGATCCTTGTGGTACCCCACTCGTAATTTGAGTCCAGTTTGACGATTTCCCCCTTACTGTTGTTCTCATCTGTCTTCCGCTAAGGTAGCTCTCCATCCATTTCAGCAGTTTGTCTCCTACTTTTCCCTCATGTTTTAATTTCCACAGCAATCTCTTGTGTGGAACTTTGTCAAATGCCTTTTTAAAGTCTAGGTAGGCACAGTCTACCCATCCTTCCCTCTTGTCCACTGTGTCTATTACTCTAGAGTAAAAACTCAACAAGTTGCTTACACATGATCTGCCACCTCTGAATCCAAATTGTCGGTGATTCTCCTCTGACGCAAACAGATCCACTTGTGGACGGTAAGGCTCTGCAATCATTTGGTCGAAAATGTTCTGCTTGAGTGCCCACTCTACTGTTGTGCTCTGTCTCCGAGACTGCCCAGACGTTTGATACGCCTGGGAGATATGATGCATGAAGATGAATGTTCAGCTCGTCTGCTAGAACAAAAATCTTCTCTGACACGTCTAGCAACTTCCGAGACCTCATTGACCCTTGTTTCTGAATACAGTGAACTGCATTGAGATTGTCCATCCTGAAGGCCACCGACTTTTCCCGTAAAGTAGAGCCGTGAACCTGAAGGAAATACAAGGGGACTAGTAACTCTTTTATATTTATGTGGGAGGTTTCTGAATGGGACCAAAGCCCTTGACCCTGATGCCCGAGGTTTGACTGAAAGCCCCAACCTATCGTCCCTGATGCATCCGTGTCCACCCATACCGTCGGCGGAGGAGACGTCCATGACATGACTGAGTGCAGCGTTTTCCTCTTCACCCAGACCGCTAGTAAGCTGTGTATTAATGTTGGGATAGGCCATAATTTTCCCGCCGGTAATAGGGGGAAATATTTGTTGCCCTCCAAGATTAAACGTTTGACTTTCAACCGGCCCAACTTCACAGTTAGTTGAACCCAGTTGAGAGAACCGACTAGAGATTCCCAGAGTCTCCGTGTCGTAGTCAGACTGTGGAGAAACATAAAGTTTTTTGCAAAATCTGTTGCAATTGTCCACACTCTGACTCAGAGTGAGAGATGCTGTGTCCCAGACCAGTCCTATCCACTGAATTACTCGTGTTGGAACAAGGTTCGACTTTACCAAGTTGACCTTGAATCCTAGAGATTTGACATGGTTTAAAGTAATGTTGACATGAGTGTTGCATAAATCCTCTGTCTCCGCCACCACCAGCCAGTCGTCCAGATACCACATGATCCTGATCCCCTGCTCTAAAATGGGCATCAGGGCTTGCCGGACTAATTTTGTGAATATGCGTGGCGCTAGGTTTAATCCAAACGGCATCCTTTGAAAGACATAAGTCTGATGCATTATTCTTAAAGCCAGAAATTTCTGAAATCTTTTGTTTACCGGGACGTGCCAATAAGCATCTGTCAGGTCTAATGAACACATCCACCCTCCCGGCGGAAGTGTTAGCCTGATATGATTCACTGTCAGCATCCTGAATGACACGTTGTGAATGTGGAGATTCAAATAAGACAGGTCTACGACCGGTCTCATCTGAATACTGTCCCTTTTTGGTACGAGAAATAGTTTGGATGTAAACACCGGGTAAGTCAGAGGGACTGGGACAATGACACTCTTGGTAATCATCTCCTGAACTAGTGACTCCACCTCTAAAGAAACATGATTGGCCTCTGCCGGCTGACGTAAGCGAGGTCGCCGGAGCCACTGCCAAGTGATGCCTTTGCGTACCACTGTCCTTGCCCATGTTCTTATTGGCCATGCTTGATGACACGCCCGGAATGACCCAGTTAGCAGACTGGGGTTCGCCGGCTGTACTACCCTCTGATCCAACACACCTTTTACTGGCCCCGGGAGGGAGAGTGACATTAGTTACTTGCTGGTGGTGGTGTAACCTTGGACGACTGGCCGGGTTTGGCTGGAGGTGGGCCCTGACCTGGTCGTTGGTGAAACCTGTGTCCTTTACCTGAGAATTTACCCTGTTTATACCTGAACTGAGCCTGGCCCTGGGTGGAAGGGGACTTTGGCTGGTGAAAAGGCTTAGACCCACTAGCTTGAGGTTTCAAAACTGGTTTAGGCTTAGGGAAAGTGAAAGGAGGCTTCTTAGTTTGAGAGGGACTCTGTTTGAATGTTTGTGCCATATTGAAAACAGTCTTCCAAACTGCTGATGAAATCAAGGAAGGAGTTAGAACTGAAGACAGAACTACTTGGCTTGCAATATGGTCAGGAAGTTTCTTCACCAAGAACACTCGCAGATCCTGCCTTGCTCGAACTGCCTCTAATAAGGCTGTCCGAATATCTCCCAATGATTGAATGGAATTTTGGAGAAGCAAGCGCGCCGGGAAAGCTCAATGGCTTTCCTGACTTCCGAAGCTTCGATCGCCTGAGAAGAGCGTAACATAGACTTCGTCACTTGTTGGGTAACAATGTATTGAGAAAATAGTCTAAAAGCCTTTCCTCTTAACCTAAACTCGCGGTCTAGATGAGCAGGGGAAGGCGTGCTGAAAGGATCTTTTAATTCGCACAAACTGATTTTGGGAGCAGCCAAGAAATCAAATAAAGCAGAGGGAACTCCTCCGGCACTAAAAACCGGAAGAGAGAACCAAGTATGGTTTTCTTGAGGGATTTGATGTGAGGATTTTGTTGTGAAAGTAGTGGCAAAATTTTGAGCCTCCGTTTCCCATTCCACCCAAGGTCCCGTACCCAACTGCCCCACCTTCAAGACTGGATTAGAGGCTGAGTCTGTAAGAGGAACCATGTCCAATTCCGGCGTCATAGCAGAAAGTGCCTTGACGTCGTTAAAGCCATCATTCTTAGTCCAATCTGAAAACAGCTTTGAAGCTGAGGCAGGGGGTAGTGCTGGTGTTGATGAATACACAAAAAAGTCATGGTTATAATAATTGGGAATGGCCTTAATATGAACATCCAAAACAATACCTTGACTATCCAACGCTCTTAGTTTTCTAGACTTATTGCCTTGGATTACCCACTCATGTGGTACAGGGAGCTCCCCCGAAATAGTAGCTTGTGCTGCCTCTGGCTTAGTTGGTAACAGTACCACCCATGACTCATCAGGCCCGTATAAAAGAGGCATTGCTCCTTTTTTTACTGGTGCCTTATCTAAAGGGGGAGGAGTTATGTCTGAGATGACTCGCACATTGGAAGTAGTGAGAGCCGCTGTGCCTGGCACATTGGTAATTGGATCTGACACAAGAGGAGGGGTAGGTAATTTAGCTAAAGCAATGGACGTAGCCAGAGGTCGCACATCCGTCGACGTCGCGGGAGCTCCTATTCCAACTGTAGGAGTTTCCGTCATAGGGCCAAAAAACTTATGAAATGCATTTAACAGTAAACCATCAATATCTTCTGTAGTTATATACCTAGCAGATGACGAACTCCTTTGAGATTCGACATCACCCTGAGAGTCGTCTAAATGGCGACTTGACTCCTCAACTTCCATCTCTGAGACCAGAGAACGCTGCTCTTCATCCCTTGAATCTGGCCTATCATGGTAAGATCCTGCCGAAGCCGGGACCTCCACATTCTGCCACGTTAAATCTGGTATAGAAGATGGCAAATCAGCGTCCTGGTGGACGTCAGCCACTACCTGAGTCACAAAAGAATGTGCTCTCTCCTGCCAGGGCTGTGAGTATCTCCACACACCGTGGCTGTGGCTGGTACTCACTTGCGAGCTTGATTATACTCTCCACTTGGGAACCCTCACCCGAGCATTCTAGTGGTTTATAGTTCCTATAAGTTTCATCCAACTCCGAGGCTGAAACTCGTGACCTGGTAGAAAAAGCATGAGTATCAGGTGTTGAAATGTCCACCGGGGCATCCCCCACCACATTCTCTGACTCCACCCCCGACCCGTCAGATTGGACGTTAGACTTGGCGGGAGTAGAGGCAGAAAGTGGGGTACGAGGATCCGGCGGAAGCCGTGAGTCCGTCCGTGCCGGAGGATCCCTTTTGGATGACCTATGACTCTTACTTGACTTCGGCTTAGTACTAGTATTGTCTTTAGTTTTCCTACTCTCTTCCTTTTTCCTCTTCTTTGAAGCTGAAGTAGAGTGCCCTGAAGCCTTCACCTGCTTCCTCAGGGGTGACCTTGATTTGGCCCTCGTCTCTGTTGCGGGGGGTGACGGTGAGCGAGGCCTCTTGGATATGCCGGGTGGGGTGGGGGGGGGTGTAGTCACCTGTCCCCGCCCAGTCTCTGAGGACTTTTGCGTACGCATCTTACACTTAGTAGGGGTATGTTTGATAATTAAAAGCTCCCACAGCTCAAGGTTATCACATTGCAGTGCTTTATGCGCTACATTGGTTGAATAAGCAGCTAGAAGTTGCTTCACTTCTTGTAAAGCAACCGCCGCAGTATTGTCTTTCTGTATTAATACTTTAACACTTAAAAGTTGACAAATCGTGCAATTTTTTGTCACCCATAGTCCCCTTGACCTATCTAGGCATTTAACACATTTAATGCAAAGCTTGTGTGCAAAAATAGGAATACCCGAACATAAAGGAGTTGAACATAATGCAATGAGGGGTTATAGGGCAGACATGACAGAAACTGGTGGAAATCTCCCCCCCCCCCATTTAATGTTAAACCAATTGCATCTGCCCCAGACCTCTTTGGAAAGGCCACCGGAAGGGGAAAGACCAACAAAAAACAGCATTGTTTCAGTGGCTTTGTAAAGCCGAGAAACCCATATCCAACAGGTGACAGCATGACCACCTAGATAAATGTGTGGAGCCCACCTCACCGGGAATAAAAAGGGAAACCTGATTACAGGCTCAACCACAGAAAACGCAGTTCTGATGAGCCCTCAAGCTTCCAACCTCGCCGGGGTAACAACCTTTTTTAAACAACTTGACTTAAAAAAAGTTTTACAAAACGGCTTTCTCGGCGCAGCGAGAAAGAAACCGTCGGAAAAGACAACCCACACCAATCAGAACGCAGTCTGATAAACCCAAACAGAAACGCAGTCTGAAAGCTCCTGGATCAGCCAATCACAACCAATCCAGGACACACATGACACAGGAATACATTTGTATAAATAATAAACAATGAAAACACTTGCACATGTGAAAATATCTACGCGCGGCTGGCTAGGCCTGGTGAAGACGGAATAAACACTTAATGACGTCGAAAAAACAATCGAAAAGCACTTATCCTCACCAAAACTGGAACAGCAGCCTCATCAACATCGTAGAAAAAAGCCCAGGGAAGGGCATCACTGACTCGGAACCCAGAAAGTTCCACCACGTGAAGAAAAATAACACCAGGAACGTCAGTACAACACAAATAGGCTACTCTATCTGAAAGATAGCCAGAAGCCAGACATCGCGTAGTTAAAGCCTCCTAACAAACTAGGACTAAGATGGCTAATCACGAAAAACGTTTTACAGCGTCCCCTACACGGACACGAGGGACCGCCCGAAATAGGCGCCCCAACAAAAACACTTGTCCTGCGAGAAAACCACCCATGACACCCCAGCTAGCTAATCCTAACCTTACTCAATACATCCCAGAGTAACCATATGAGAAAAAACTCACTAGGGACGCAAAGAATGCGGAATACAGCGGAGCACAGGGGGCACACGTCCAGGTGGGATGAGCGCAGAGCAAGGAAGATGGAATGACGCGCGTTTCAGCGTCTGGTCCAGAATCCACAAAAAGTACATCCACGGAAATGGAAAGCTTTATGTATAGTTATTCTTAATTGATTTTTATTTTTTATTTTTTACGAAGTTTTTTCGTAGTGAGAACCCAATCATAAAGACGAATCCATGAGTGATTTAGCGTGTGCTTATGATGAAGGTTCCTCTGAGCTCTGCGGCAATAGTTTCAAACTGCGCTTATGGGCGTTTGAAGAGGTAGCCTTATGTAATAGGCATATCGTCAATGATGAAGGAGCCACTAATAAATAGTTGTTTCTAGCATTCTTATACTCATTCCATTTTTCCTCAGTGTGTCTCCTTCTCACTTTATTCCATACAGAGTCCTTTTTGTTCTGGGCAATGTGACATCGCATGTTAAACCACTCTTTCTCCTTAGCCAGCTTTCTATCCTTAAATGTTGGTACATATTTATCTACCCCCCCCCCCTGTAAATATCTAGTAACATGGTGTATTTTACCTGAATATTCTGTTCTTGCTCAATAAATTACCAATCTATATTTGCAAAGTATCCTCGTAATGATTCATAATCCGCCTTACTATAATTTAGTCTATATTCCCTATGTTCCTCCTCTCTGCCTTCCAGAAATTCCACTGTCAATTCAAATTCAATCACAGCATGATTGCTTTTTCCCATGGGACTCAAATATGTTAGGTTCTTTATTTCTTGGGGGTCTTTGGTGAATATTAAATCAAGTCTTGATGGTTCATCACCTCCTCTAAATCTTGCATTTTCCGTAACGTGTTGTGTTAGTAGATACCCCATTGTTAGTTCAAGAAATTTGCTACCCCAAGTATTTTCATTTGAACCCGCATCCAAACATTCCCAATCCACCTCCCCGCAATTAAAGTCCCCTGCAAGAATAAGCCTATTTTTCCTTTTACAAATAATTTCTAACATTCGCAAGGTTTCCAAAATTAATTCATTATATTCATCGTTGCTCCAAGATTTAGTCTTAGGAGGTAAATACATTGATACAATGTCTAATTTTGACCTATCATTATCCTCAATTTCAACTGCTACCACTTCAGCAATGCTATCACCAAGTTTTAATTCTTTAGCAGTAATTTTATTATCTACCATGATCAACACTCCTCCTCCTGGCTTTCCTAACCTGTCTCTTCTCCATGTACTGTATCCCGCATAACTAATTATATTCGTGTCTACCTCCTGGAGTCCTGGTTAAGCTTAGTTTCAGTCAAACATACTACCCCGGGCCTCTCTCTCTTTACATATTCTTCAAACTCAATCTTTTTGGAGATTAACCCATCAATATTTGTATACATGAACTTAGTGTTACCAGTATTTTATCTATTTTTCTCGTCCCTGCCCGTTCCTTTCTTTTTTTGTACGTACCCCTCCCAATTTATTTCCTAGCTTGTCTCCTCTTCTCTTGTCTCCACCTGGACTGTTTCTCGCTCCCTTTCCACCTCCCCTCCCTTTGCCTCCACTTGGACTGTTTCTCTTTCTATTTCCACCTCCCCTTTCTCTGCCTTCTCCTCCGTCTCCCTCACCATCTCCCTTTCCCTCCCTACTTCGTCCCTTCGCTTTATATACCATTTCTTGACATTTCCCTCCCACACTCTCCAGAAAAACTTCTTTTCGTCTTCTTTCGTCCTTTCTCCATTCTTTTCATTTGCCTCGGTTTGCAATTCCTTTCTTATGTTTCGATCCTCAATACTCATGTCTTTTCTAATTGTAATTTTCTTAAACTTGCTGGTCAAGTTAAGTCTCCATGTATATACAGATACAGATATGTGTACAGTACAGTCAATCCTCCAAATATGCGAGATTATGGGCGACATGCGACCTCGCAAATTTCAAATTCGCAAATTTCAAACAACGTAGCTTATGGGAATATTTACTTATTAGTTAGTACAGTCGAACCCCCAAGGGCGCGGTCAATGTAGACTGGGCAAACGCCGTATCCTTTGAAATGCGCGCCCTTGGGGCTTAGAATCAATGGGGAAAATAGGACCTTAGTCTGCCAACCCGACAACCGGTACCTATTTTTCCCTAATAACGCCTAAAATACATACAAAAAGTACAGATTATGGTTAAATACAGTTACTTATATGATATATTAACAGTAAATGGAATGGGTACTCACTCATTAGCAGGTTTTTTAAAGTTTGCTGGTCAATAAATATGGTTAGTAGCATCTCCGTTATTCCTCGGTCAAGTGTTGTCTTCCTGACATGTTTGATATGTTTTCTGCCACTATCTGTAGAATTTTGTCCTTGTTTTTCTTTATTGTTCGTATGCTTGACTCATTGACATTGAAGTGACGGGCAACATTTGCTTGTTTGGACGGCGGAGTGAGGGGATCCATAATCTCAGAGCACGCTCAAGGCCACGAAGGACGCTAACTGGGACTGGGGGGGAGGGCGGAAGCAGGCTGACATCACGTCAAGATGACCGACAATAGCTGCGCATCGCTTTCCGAACGGGCCATAGACCGCGCCCTTTTGAAAACCGCTTCGTTTACGAATTTCGTGCCACTCTAGTACCTCCCGCGCCCTTTTGAAAACGCTCCCTTCGAGTCCGCGCCCTTGGGGGGCCGACTCATCATCATCATCATCTCCGACGCCTTGCTTCCCCCTGGGAAAGCCCCACTAGAGGATGGCCATGACAGAAACGTCTCCAAGCTACTTTGTCAAGACATGCCTCCTTTGCCCGTGCCACAATGCCCCTTCCACTACGTGGAAGTTTTTCTTCAATATATTTTTCCACTTTCTTTTCCCATACCATAGGTGGTCTTCCACTACTAGCGGTTCCACTCACCTGACTCCCATATATCTTTCTTGGCATTCTGTCTTCATCCATTCTCTGAACATGACCATACCACCTCAAGGTACTTCTCTTTATCCACTCAACCACACCACAATCAATGCCCAAAGCCTGCTCTTCCATTCCAAAGGACTTGTACACTTCCCTATTACTTGGCCCATCTAGCCTATTCATGCCAGCTGCCATTCTGAAAAAGCTCATCTCCACAGCTCTTAGTTTGAAGAGGTCCTCGTCACTTGCCGTCCATGTCTCGCTTCCATACGAGAGTGTTGGGAGCAGCACACTGTTTTCAGTGACTTTTTGACTTCCTGGCTAACCATTCTTCCTTTGAGAATACTATCAAGTTCTCCAATCACTTTTCTCCCTTGCATTTTTCTCTTTTATCTCACTCTCCATTTTACCATATTTGCATAGTACAGCCACCAAATACTTGAAACTTTCAACCTCTTCTAGTACTTCATTTTTCAATTTTATTTTACAACTTTTCTTGTGTTCTTTCTTGATTCTATATTTTTCCTTAAAATCTATAGTTTCATGCATTCTTCTCTCAAACACCTTTACCTTAAATTTCCTACATTGACCTTTAACTTCATCTTTTTACATACCCAGTCGAAGTCTGTGACCACTCTCTGAAGTTCTTCAGCATTTTCCGCCAACAGGACTGCATCGTCCGCAAATAGGCATGTTAAAATCTTCCATGTTCTTCCCTCTGATTCCAGTCTAGCTCCCACACCCATTGATACAGCCCTACATTCCCTAATCACTCCATCCATGTATATATTGAACAACCAAGCTGACATGACACATCCCTGTCTTACCTTACCTTACCTTTGGATACCTTTGGATGTGTTCGCCGCTCCTCTAGCGGCACCAAGGAGCGCGACGCCCCTCGTTATGGGTGGTGATTTGGTGCAGTAGACTGTTTGAAGCGACAGCTCGCTCCCTTGCGAGGATGGGCTCGTCTGGCACTTTTTGCAGTTCGACATCTAGGGCTCTCTTGAAGTTGTCTAACGAGATGTCCCTCATGTCTCTTACTCGCCGTGCGAGTTTGTTGAAGAGACGTGGGCCTCTGTGTGATAACCAGCCCTCTCGCAGAGAGCCCATAGCACCCCTGTTATTCATCCGGGGGATTTTGCATTCCCAGCCTCTCCTATCACTGAATTTCATGACTATCGGAGTATGTAGGTTTGGTACTAAACCCTCTGCGATTTTCCATGTGTATATTATTAGGTAACGTTCTCTTCTACGTTCCAGTGAGTACAGATTCAGTGCTCTTAAACGCTCCCAATAGTGTAGATGTTTTATCGAACTTATATGCGAAGTGAAATTTCTTTGTACACTCTCTACGTCATTTATTTCACCTGCTTTGTATGGGGATGTTAATACGCTACAGTATTCAAGCCGCGGTAGCACTAGAGATTTGAAGAGCGTTATCATAGGCAATTCACCGCGTGTTTTAAAAGTACGCAGAATCCAACCCGTTAGACGTTTCGCAGCCGCCACTTTGACCTGGTTATGTACTTTGAAACCCATATTTTCAGACATTAATACCCCAAGGTCTTTCACACTGTCTTTCCGTTCTATTATGTGGTTAGATTCTGTTAAGTAATTTGTAATTTCTTTAACACCATTATTATCTCCGTACCGTATTAATTGGAATTTTTCCTCATTGAATTGCATGTTGTTTTCCCTGGTCCATTGGAACACTACATTCATGTCTTCCTGCAGTCGGCCCGTGTCCTCTTGTGTGTTTACTATCTTGCTTAATTTTGTGTCATCAGCAAAAGACGACACCGTACTGTGTCTGGTGTTGGTATCTATGTCGCAAATTAGTATGAGGAACAGAAGGGGCGCTAGCACTGTTCCTTGGGGCACTGAGCTTTTGACATCAGAAGTGACTTGGTTTACTGCTACCGATTGTTTTCGGTTTACGAGGAAATTGTATATCCACCGTCCGATTTTCCCAGTTATACCTTTTGCTTTCAGTTTGTGGGCTATTATACCATGGTCACATTTATCAAATGCCTTAGCAAAATCGGTGTAAATGACATCCACGTTTTTCTTTTCTTCTAGCGCTTTAAGAATTTTGTCATAGTGTTCCAAAAGTTGTGAGAGACATGATCTTCCCGCTCTGAACCCATATTGACCGGTGTTGTGTAGTTCATTTGCCTCCATGAATGTTGAAATTTTGCTTCGCAGGACTCGCTCGAAAACTTTAATGATGTGAGAGGTTAGAGCTACCGGGCGGTAGTTTTTTGGTAGTGCTTTACTCCCTCCTTTATGCAGTGGGGCAATTATTGCGTTTTTCAAGCTATCTGGTATGTCACCAGTGTCTAGACTCCTTCTCCACATTATAGCCTGGGGTTTTGAGAGGTTTTCCTTAAATTTTTTCACTAGGATCGAATTCCATGAGTCCGGGCCTGGTGCCGAGTGGGATGGCATGTTGGAAATGGCCTCTTCTATGTCTTTTGGACCGAAATCAATATCCAGCATCTGAGGGGTTTCCGTGGGGGAGGTTTCCATGAAAAATATATTTTGGTCTCTGATGACTTTTGTTTCATCAGGCTCACTGAATGCCATTTCATACTGCCTGCTTAAGAGTTCGCTCATTTCCTTTTTGTCCCCTGTGAAAGAGCCGTCCCCTTTGCTCAGTGGGCCGATGTTTGATGTTGTTTTAGCCTTTTGTTTGGCGTATGAAAAGAAGTATTTGGAATTTTCCTTTATACCTGCAATAGCTTTCCTCTCCTCTTCCATATGTTGTAGTTCATATGATATTCTTAGCCTTTGTTCAATTTCCACAATTTCTCTATCTATTTCGACCTTTTGCCTATCCTGTAGATTTTGATGTGTGCGTCTTTGTGTGAGTAATTTTCTTCTTCTGTACAGCCTCCTCCTTTCCCGATCTTGTTTGCTTCTTCGTTTTGTTTGTCTTGCAGGTATATGGTGGCTACAGATTTGGGTCATGGTTTCTGTTATTAAGACTAGACATTCTGCTGGTGTCAGGTACATATCAGTGAGTTCAGTACATATCAGTGAGTCATGTATGTACAAGGCTACACCTCCATGTGATCTATGCGTTCTGTCCGCCCTATGTAGGTTGTAACCAGGAATCCATACCTCACTATCTTCCTGATCTTTAATGTGAGTTTCTGTGAGAGCCGCAAATATAGCGTTTCCTTCTTCTAGCAGGCCCCTAATAAATGGTACTTTGTTCGTGGTTCTATTTTTTAGGCCTTGGATATTTGCAAACAAGATTGGGGAGGGATTGTTTGGAGTACAGTAGGGTCTCACATAAAACGAGTTTATGGTCGATAAACGAGGGCGTTTTATGCGATTTAGTTTTATGTGAACACAGCATTTTGGTGGCGCAATATCGTCAATGTTCACTGTAAGCGAAAATTTTCGTACAAAGCGAACGATATTTCGTACAAAGCGAACGATATTTCGCACAAAGCGACGATATTTCGTAAGTTTTGTACGATATTTCGGCGCTCTATATGAAAACTCCTCGGATTTGCCCCACTTTGGCGGCGGACTCGTTTATGTGATCACATTCGTTCTGATCGAAATATTAATATTTTAGGTCGGTCGTTTTAATCGGACTTTTTATGCGAACACGTTTGGGCGGGGACTGTACTATATGTACCTAATAGTCTTCGGGATGTATTGGCCACTCTTGGGAGGCCAGGAGGTGCTCGAGGTGTTCTATGTGCTCTTCCATCTCCCTCAGTCTCTTCATCTTCATCTGCCCTTTCCCTCCTTGCCTTTTTCCTCTGTCTCATCCTCGCATAGCTAGAGAGTTTTTTGGGCTACCATTCGTGTTAGGTCTAGCATATCTCCAAGTCCCTTTAATATGAAAAGCTGGGCATTTCATATTGTAGCAGGTCTTGTTCTCAAGTGATGTCTTGCAAAGGGATGGGTGGTGGTATTTGCAGGTTTACCAAATCTACATTTTCCATGACTGGTTATGTTGTTGCAAATTTTGGGATGAGCAAATCTACATGAATTTCCATTATATTCGCCCTTTTGACCAAAGTAGCACCTTCTTTCCAGATAATATCTGCACACTGGTGTAGACAACCCCAGTAGGTGTGGCTGGGGCTGCAAGGGGTTATGTGGTGAGCTAAGTGTGGTTGTGGGTGATAATGGGCTTGGTGTATGGGTGGGTGAGGCCTGCAGGGGGGTGGAGTTACGGGTCGGTTGTAGGTGGGCAGGTGGCAGTGGTGAGGGGGGAGACGATGTGGAAGGGGAGCCTGATATGGGGGCTTGTTGCATCCTACGTTCATCCTGCAATTTTATTTGATCAACAGCAGTATGGTGGTCAATGGCCATAGATGGGATTAATGTGGGTGTTTTCTGGGTCTGGGGAGGTGTGGGGAGATGTGCGACAGGGTTTGTGTATATGTAGGGTGCGAAAGGTTGTTGTTCGGCAGGCGATGTGTGTTGATGTGCAGGAGGCAATGTGGGCATTATCATGGGAAGGTGTGCGTGTGTGGGTTGTGATATTTGTATGGGCCCTGAGGCCCCAATAGTTCCCCATTTTCTGTGAAAGGTAGCTATGTCTTGGCTATATTTCCGTCTATCTTGTACTTCTGTATTTTCTACAGTCTGTATGACTTGCCATGTGATATCGAAACAACTATCGCAGAAATGGAGGTTCTTCCCTCTTGTCTTGTACACCTCATTTATTGGTGTCAATCCTATGCAAATCCAGTGATATGGTTGCTTGCATATCCGACATGCGGTGCCTTCATGGATGTGTATATTCATCTTACAACTCGTACAGTTGTCTCGGGTAAACATTTTTGTTTGTTTGTTTTTTTGTTTTTGTTTTTGTTTTTCCACCCGCCCTTACATGGGGGGGAGAGAGAGAGAGAGAGAAGGGGGGGGGGGCCTTGGAGGACAAGGAGGTGTTTGTTACGCGGTTTGTGGGAGTGTGTGTGTGTGTACTTACACTAGTTGTACTTACACTAGTTGTATTTGCGGGAGTGAGCATGCTCGTTAATTCCCGCCTCCTAAGATATGTTTGTCATACCGTGCTTTGAAACTATGCACTGATGGTGCAGACACTACTTCGGCTGGCAATTTGTTCCACCCACTAATCGAGTTGGTAGGAAATCTTTTACTTTTCAGATCAGATTTACTATTTAGCACTTTTAGTTTGTAGCTGTGACCTCTTGTCCTCTCACCTCCATCCCTCTCTATGAAGTTTTCTTGGTCGATTTTGTCAATACAGTAGGGTCCCGCATAAAACGTGTTCGCATAAAACGAGTCTCGATTAAAACGACCGACCTAAAATATTAATATTTAATTTTCGATCAGAACGAATGTGATCACATAAAACGAGTCCGCCGCCAAAGTGGGGCAAATACAAGGAGTTTTCATATAGAGCGCCGAAATATCGTACAAAACGTACAAAATATCGTACGCTTTCATATAAAACGCCGAAATATCGTACAAAACGTACGAAATATCGTTCGCTTTGTACGAAAATTTTCGCTTACAGTGAACATTGACGATATTGCGCCACCAAAATGCTGTGTTCACATAAAACGAATTCACATAAAACGCCCTCGTTTATCGACCATAAACTCGTTTTATGTGAGACCCTACTGTACCTCTAACACATTTATATATCTGAATTTGCTGTCCTCGTTTCCTTCTCTGTTCCAGTGTAGGTAGATTCAATCTCTCGAGCCTCTCTTGGTACTCCAAATTTTCCAAACCTGGGATCATCCTCGTAGCTGCTCTCTGTACCCTCTCAATTTTGTGGATATGTTTCTTCAAGTGAGGGGACCACACTACAGATGCATATTCCATCCTGGGTCTTATTATTGCCGTTATTATTTGTTTCATGGTGTTTTCATTAAGATAATTGAAAGACATCCTAATATTTGCCAATAATGCCAGTGATTCTCTCACTATCTTATTTACGTGGCTTTCTGGAGACATGTTATCCCTAAATTCTATCCCCAAGTCTTTTTCTTTTTCTGCTTTGGGAATCACTTCGTTTCCTAGTTTATAATCTTTTCTAGGTCTGTACTTGCTTTTACCCATTTCTAGAGTCTTACATTTCCCTGCATTGAACTCCATATTCCATTTGATGCTCCATTCATGGATCTTTTGCAAATCTGCTTGGAGCTCAAGGCAATCCTCCTGGGTTCTGATCGTTTTAAGCAGCTTAGCATCGTCCGCAACCATACTCATGTAGCTTGTTAGTCCCTCAGGCAAGTCATTTACAAATATTAGAAACATGATTGGGGCTAGAACAGATCCTTGTGGTACCCCACTCGTAATTTGAGTCCAGTTTGACGATTTCCCCCTTACTGTTGTTCTCATCTGTCTTCCGCTAAGGTAGCTCTCCATCCATTTCAGCAGTTTGTCTCCTACTTTTCCCTCATGTTTTAATTTCCATAGCAATCTCTTGTGTGGAACTTTGTCAAATGCCTTTTTAAAGTCTAGGTAGGCACAGTCTACCCATCCTTCCCTCTTGTCCACTGTGTCTATTACTCTAGAGTAAAAACTCAACAAGTTGCTTATACATGATCTGCCACCTCTGAATCCAAATTGTCGGTCAGTAATTAATCTTTTGGATTCCAGGTATTTCACCCATTTGTCCCTTATTAATCCTTCCAGAATCTTCATGAGGATGCTCAATAGTGATACAGGTCTATAGTTCAGTGGTTTATCTCTGCTTCCTCCCTTAAATATAGGAATAATGTTTGCTCTTTTCCATTCTGTAGGTACTATCCCTGTGTCCAATGATTTGGTCATTATGTCATATAACGGTATACTCAGTTCCATAGCATTTTCTTTAATAATCCAGCCTGATACTCCGTCCGGTCCAGCGGCTTTGTTTGGATCCACCTTACTCATTTTGTCTATGAGCTCTGGTCTGTTAAATGTTACTTCCGGCATTTCCTCTGTACCTATCTCATTGGTTTCTGGTGCAATGAATTCTCCTTCTTTTGTAAATACTGATGCAAAATTTCTATTTAGTTCTTCCGCAATCTCCGTATCCTCTTCTATGATTCTGTTTCCACTTTTAATCTTAACGATCGTGGCTTTTATCTTCCTTTTGCCGTTTACAAACTTGAAAAACATTTTTGGATTCTTTTCATAGTTCTCCACTATCCCTTTCTCATGGTTTGCCTCTGACCTCCTCCTCATTTCTGTGTATTTGTTTCTCTCCTCTTTATACTTTTGCCTGTTATCTTCCGAATCCCAGTTTCTCATCTTTTTCCAGGCTTTGTTTTTTGCTTCCTGTGCTTGCCTACATTCGCGGTTAAACGGTTAAACCATACTTTGCGATTACTTTTTTTCCTTTTATTAATGTACTTAGGGACAAAAGTTTTTATACCAGTATCATAGATCTCCATGAATGCCTTGAGTTTTTTGTCTACCTCACTTTCAGATAACACCTGATCCCAATTTTGTGATTTGAAAAAATCCCGTAGTCCTACGAAATCGGTTCTGGAATACATCCAGTGATTTTCCTTGTGTTTTTCCCTTCCCTTGGGTAGATTATACTTCAATAGTAAGTCTATGTCTAGAACTGCATGGTCGCTTTTTCCTAGTGGGCATAGGTACTGAATACTTTGAACCTCCTCCTCCCTTCTTGTGAATAGAAGGTCCAATCTAGCTGGTTGATCACTTCCCCTTACTCTTGTTGACTCTTTTACATGTTGGTATATAGAATTTTCCATGGCCATACTTAAAAATTCATAGCCCCAACTTTCCTCTCCTGCTCCGGCTTCAAGATCTTCCCAATTCACTTCCTTGCAGTTAAAGTCCCCACACATGACTATTTCATTCTTGAAGCCAAGATATTTCCTAGCACACTAATTGTTTCCTTACGCATTAGGCTATGCTCCTCCTTACCCCATGTCTTCGTCTTGGGAGGTACATACGCTACTATCACCACTATTTTTTCGTTTCCACCAATCTCTATTGCTAAAACTTCTGCTGTTGAAGTTACCAGTTTTATCTCAGACACAATCAAATCTTTCCTAGTAAGGATGCACACTCCACCTCCATGTCGAAATTTTCTGTCCCTCCTCCAAATCCTGTATTCAGACCATCCTAGTAAATTTATATCGAGGTCTTCTCTTAGTTTTGTCTCAGTGAGACATACTATTTCTGGTTTCTTAGTATTGAGTAAGTCTGTTAGTTCTAGTTTCTTAGAGATTAGCCCATCGACATTGCTATATAGAATCCTTATACTTTCTAGTCCCCCAATACCTGTTCCAAGCCCCTTAACTGCGGCGGTCTGTTCCCTACCCTCTTTTACTTTTAGTTTCTTTTTACCGAAAGTTTCATAATCTTCCCCTTTCTTACTCCGTAAAAAAACTTATTCTTTTCATGTTCTGTCCTCTTGCTATTTTCCTCCCTGGCAGTTTTCCTTAGTTCAGCCTCCTTCTTTCTCTCTTCTTCTGGTAAGTCTCGCCTGATGTAGATTTTGTCTTTACCCTCTAACCCTTTTAGCCTAGCCGCTACTGCCATGATTTCATCACATGTCCTTCTTGACTTAAATTCGATTTTTACCAGTCTATTGTATTCCTTTGTATATTTTCCCAGCCTAAACATGTCTGATATTTCCTCCTTCCAGGTGTCCTCCTCATCTTTAATAGAATCCAGAATCTTGTTGATGCGACCTTCATCCTGTTCTTTCGTTTTGTCCAGTCTAGTTCCTCCTTTTCTTCCACCCCTGATATTATGAGGCAGTTAGCCCTACGACTTTCTTCCTGGATGGCCTGAGAGTTTTCGTGGATGCCTTGCTTAACCATACTTTTTACCTGGTCCTTTATCCTAACATCTTGCTGTTTCTGTTCATCCAATATCTTCCTGAATTCGTCACTGTGTGCCTTCCTTACACTGTCTAAATCTTTTACCACTTGGTCTCTAGTCATGCCCCAAGCATTTTTACCTTCAGAGATACTGGCGTCTAGCCTAGTCATTATCACTGCCTTTTCTCTCTCCACTGACTCCAACCTGTTCTTCAACTCACCATTCTCTGTAACAATTTCCTTCTTAACTAACTCCAAGCCGGTCACTCTGTCTTCCAAGTTCTTGATTTTGTTCAACAGCATAATGAAAATACGCTCAATGTAATGAAAAAAAAAATTGAGCGTATTTATCAATACCAAATCAATATCAATATCAATATCAATGAGTTGTGTGTGTGTGTGTGTGTGTGTGTGTGTGTGTGTGTACTTACACTAGTTGTACTTACACTAGTTGTATTTGCGGGAGTGAGCATGCTCGTTAATTCCCGCCTCCTAAGATATGTTTGTCATACCGTGCTTTGAAACTATGCACTGATGGTGCAGACACTACTTCGGCTGGCAATTTGTTCCACCCACTAATCGAGTTGGTAGGAAATCTTTTACTTTTCAGATCAGATTTACTATTTAGCACTTTTAGTTTGTAGCTGTGACCTCTTGTCCTCTCACCTCCATCCCTCTCTATGAAGTTTTCTTGGTCGATTTTGTCAATACCTCTAACACATTTATATATCTGAATTTGCTGTCCTCGTTTCCTTCTCTGTTCCAGTGTAGGTAGATTCAATCTCTCGAGCCTCTCTTGGTACTCCAAATTTTCCAAACCTGGGATCATCCTCGTAGCTGCTCTCTGTACCCTCTCAATTTTGTGGATATGTTTCTTCAAGTGAGGGGACCACTGACAGATCCCAAGGTTAAGGCCTTTGATATTGATATTGATATTGATTTGGTATTGATAAATACGCTCAATGTAATGTAATGTTTGTGTGTGTGTGTGTGTGTGTGGGGGGGGGGGGGGGGGAGGGAGTGCCACTCGTTACCCTCGTTATGTTTAAACTTTAAGTAACTTTAAGTAACACTTTCAATAATTATCTTATGAAACAGAATTCTCACTGCCCTAACCACTTTTCCCGTTTTTGGTCGACTGTTTAGCGGAAAATACGGCACTCTAGGAAAATAACGAACTTTCCAGGCTACCTACAGTATATAATTATAGTATCTATTATAATTTTAATATTTTACCTATCAACTTGATTCAACACTGCTCAGGTTCGAATTTTCACCACATTTGAGAGAAGAGAGTGGGAGAGGGGGGGGTGGGGGGGGGCTTGGAGGACAAGGAGGTGTTTGTTACGCGGTTTGTGGGGGGGGGGGGGGGGGGGGGCCCCTCGTTTACACTCGTTATGTTTAAACTTTAAGTAACTTTAAGTAACACTTTCAATAATTATCTTATGAAACAGAATTCTCACTGCCCTAACCACTTTTCCCGTTTTTGGTCGACTGTTTAACGGAATATACGGCACTCTAGGAAAATAACGAACTTTCCAGGCTACCTATACCTGTATAATATAGTATTTATATAGTTATTATTATTATTATCTATTTTAATTTTCATATTTTACCTATCAACTTGATTCAACACGGCTCAGGTTCGAATTTTCACCACATTTGGTTGCGTGGGAGATCTTTCTCTCCAATAACGTCACTACTAACCTGCGATATGGTCGAGAAATAATCTGCACTGATTAATTTGTTTAAATATTGTTTTTCTCTGTTTGCTATTATTTACGATATTTGTTTTGTCGGTACCCTTTCCTGTCGAGGTTAAGTTTCGCTTTTGGTAAAATCGTATAGGGGGAGGGGAGCGGACGTGTCCAGGAGAGCGAGGGGATATATGTGTTTATGGTCTTTGCGGTCACTGGGGGTATTTTGTTTACAGCATACGTCCTGTTCCCAAGCTAAAAGTTAAAAGTTCCCCTGACTTTAATTCTCTGTACAGTGAACCCTCAAACTACGCGTGGGATGCGTACTGTGCTGTCGGCGCGTACGTTCGTTTGCGCGTACATGGGAGTTAAATATAAATGGGGAAAATAGGTACAGGTATTGGTCTGGGTCCGACCGAAAGTTGTACTATTTCTACCTTTCATCACCTAAAATCCACAAATATATAACATATTACTGTACAAATATGTTTTCATAACCTAATCTACCACACAAAATACATTTAATGTATACAAATAAGACATAAACGTAAATTAACTCACATTGGTAGTGGTTGAGCAATGCCGGATCTGCGCCATCGATCGATAGCACTGCGCCCGAAACGGATCGACCGAAATAATAGGCCTAGCCGCCTAGGCTTACTGGTAAAGTTTTGAGTCGAAAAGTAATACACCCTGTATAGCCTACATAATGTCAAGTGAGATAGTTCAATAGCTCATATACATATTAAAGAACTGGCTTCACATCATTTAGCCAGGGGAGAGCAGTGGGCTTTGAAGCGACTTTCGAAAGAAGTGTAAACAATCTCGCCTCCAACTACCGAACAGAAACAGATTTTCCATTTCCGATTTTGTTAGCTCAATAAATGATACATGCAATGTAAAATGAAGAACAGTCTTTTAATAGATTAATAATATCCTGTTGTGCTTTATAGATACATAATAGTTTGGTACGGGAGATGTGTCTCTCTCCACAGTCAACAGTGACGACGTTGGAGGGCTTGGCGTCACGTCAATATGGCCGCCCGAAACTCTCCAACAGATACGAATCAGCTCCCGCTCGTACGCTCGGCGCGTACATTCGAATAATTGAGCGTACTTACGTATTTGTGTCCTCAATTGTGGTTAGAGCGTAGTTTTATTTCGTGTAGATAAATTGCGCGTAATTTGAGGGTTCACTGTATTATACTTTCCTAGTTTATTTACGTGATATACGATGTTCACTATCACTTTTAACTTAGGCTTCCTATTTTCCCATAGCCCTGTTTGATTTCATAGGACTATATAGCTAACACTTTGCTTTTGGGACGTAACGGTTTTTTCTTTCCCTTCTTCTTTCCACCCGCCTTATGGGCCTGCCCTAGGCCTGTCCTAGACCAGCGCCGTGGCACTGCTGTAGGAGTTAACGGATTTTTTCTCCAAAACGCGTATATCTCTCCAGATATTTTATCAATCGGTTCGATTTTGCACTTCACAGAACCGCGACACTACGTTTGTTTTTGTGTGTGATTTTTTGGAAGTTTAATCACCAGTATCCCGCGGGATAATCGAAAAATCCCGGACCGTGACGGATGTGACCCTCCTCTCTGACTACTACTATTACTACTACTACACCTACATTGACCTCAAAACTTTCACTTAACTTATCCCCTACCTTCACATTTGCCATTGCATTCCTATAAAAAGATTAGCAACTTTCCTCCCACACCATATACTGTTAACACATCCCACAGGCCCTCCCAGTCTACTTTGTCGTAGGCTTTTTCCAAATCCATGAATGCTGCATAGAGTTTTCTGTTTTTGGCCAGATACTTCTCTACCAACAATCGCATTGAGGCTATCTGGTCAACGCAACCCCTGCCCTTTCTGAAACCTCCCTGTTCCTCGCCTATTTTGTCATCCGTTATCTTCTGTAGCCTCTGTGTTACTACTCTTGCGTGTACCTTTCCAGGTATGCTAAGCAAGCTAATTCCCCTATAATTCTTACACTCTTCTTTACTACCCTTCCCTTTGTACAAGAGTACTATCACTGCTTTCCTCCAGTCCTCTGGTACACTTTCCTTTTCCCATGCTAATTTACATAACCTATGCATTATGTCAACAGCTTCTTCTCCTCCATATCTCAGCATTTCACCTGGGATGTTATCTACTCCAGCAGCTTTGCCCATTTTAAGTCTATTGATTGCTTCTTTTACTTCTTCTCTGCTTATCTGGCTTTCAACTACCCTGTTTATTCTACCTCTCTCCATTCCTATGGATGAGATCTTTGCCTTCCCCCTACTCTTTACAGCTAAGCTACTAAAATTATCTTTCCATACTTTCACCACACCATCACCCTCTACCACTTCCCCATTCATGTCCCTCATCCTACCACCTGAGACACTCTCAGTCTTCTTCCCTCTGGCTTCTTTCACAGCTCTGTAGTATGTTTTCCTGTCATTCAGAAACTGTTCACTAATCTTTCTCCCATATGCCTATCTGTCTTCCTTTTAGCGTCTTGTATCGCCCTCTTCACTCTTTGTTTCAAATTTTTATATTCTTCTTTCCTCGCATCTCTAGTTTCTCTAGGTATATTCTTTTGCAGCATACTCTTTTTGAACTCTTTCTTCTTTTTCACTATTTCTTCGATCTCTTTACTAAACCATGCGTTACCTTTCTTCTTCCACATTTTAAAGGTTTTCTTCCCACATACTTTCTCAGCTGCTTTAATCATGGAGTCTCTTGTACCTTTCCATACTTCGTCTACAGTATTTCCCAGATCTATCATAACATCCATGTCCTTTATAGTCTCTTTCAGGATGTCCTTGTATTTTGTTGCATTACATTCTTCATTTAATTTTCTCACATTTATTCTCTCTTTCCTCTCATATTTCCACTCTTTCCTTATCCTCACTTTTGTCAGCACTGTATAGTGGTCTGATCCCGTCAGCATACCTCTTACAGCTTTTGAATCTAAAATGATTTCCTTTTAGTTGGGGGGCCGACTGTACATTTATATCGGTTGTGGGACACATTTATACAAACAGACATACAGTCATTAAAGCAGGGGTTGCTGGTGGAGAAGTTGAGCGATGTGGAGAGCTGGAGCGATGTGGAAAGTGTGGAGCGGTGGAGGTGGAGGCGGAAGAGGGAGGTGAGGGGAGGCGGCGAGGGATGTATCGTTCTCGCTACTGCTCACAATTTCAGCAATTTCAGCAATTTCTTTTTGTTTGTCAGCTTCCTTCCTCATCTTGTCATGGACGAATTTATAGTACAACAACTTTGCTGTGCTATAACTTCTTGATCAAGTGGCTGAATTTTGGAGGTTGTATTTGGTGGTAAAAATACAACTTCAACTCAGGGTCATCAAGATGGCGGGAAACCAAACGCTCTCCAAGGTGCGCCTGGTTATTTCCCGCGAAATAACCGTTATTTACATGAATCCAAACGTTATTTTAGAAAGTGGGTAACTATTCTGACTTGCCGTTATTGCCGAAAATTTATTTTATAAGTCGTTATTGGAGGAGTGTTTGTTGGCTTAGGCGTATTAATTGGCTTGACGCTTGGGTTCCGACTTCCGAGGCGAGGCAAGGCACCCCTACTGGGCCTCACCGCCTCTCTCCCCCCCCCATCCCGCTCATCCTCCTCAGCCAACACAGCCGCCTCGCCTATCATCCACCGCTTCTTCCTCGCAAATGTGGATTAGGGGGTCGCAAATTAAGAGGAAATGGCGGATTTCCCTTATAATTCTACGGGCTGGTTCGCACATGTGAAATCGACCTCGCAAATGTGGAATATTATATTTGTTTCCAATTTTGACCCCCCCCCCCCTCACAAATTTCAAGGATCACAAATTTCAAGGATCGCATATTTCAAACTCGCATATTTGGAGGATGGACTGTATGTGCGTATATATGGTTGTGCGTGCGCACAGTATGTGTATGCTTATGTATATGTGGATTTATGTGTATGTATGTGTATATGTACTCATATATGTATACAAATGCATAAACTTCATATTGTTATGCTTAGATGTGTACATTGTGTGTGTATGTACATGCAGTGTATGTGTATGTGGGGATACATGCATACACATGTACTGTGCAAGTATACAGCACGGTTGCATCTGTAGTTTAATCAAGCTTACAATAATGCAGTTCAATATAGGTCAGCATAGCTATGAATTTCACACAGGTATATAAAAGCCTCAGGGGAGAATGGTGTCAACTTAGTCACCAAGTTGATAAAGACCATTATTAAAGATGAGAAAATCCCAGAGGATTGGCACAAAAGCATAATAGTAAATATATACTGTACATACATAAAATTTTAAGATTGAGTGTTCCACACATATGTGCAGTTTCAGTCTCTTGTCCTAATGGCGGCGTTCCAGGCAACCCTGTTAAGGGCTGCTTCACTTGACAAGTTCTTGGATTTGAGATCGGCGCGTATAGTCCGATCCCAGGTCTTCCTCGGTCCACCCCTTGGTGAAGCTCCCTCCACAATCACAGACCTGCATTTTTTCACTCAATTGTTCATCCATTCTCTCCACATGTCCATACCATCCCAGTCTACTTGTATGCATCACCTCGCTAATACTCTTTATACATAAACGTCTCCTCAGCTCAACGTTTGTTATTCTATCCTGTAGCCTGGCCCCACACATCCATCTCACCATTCTCATCTCATTACGCTCCATTCTGTTGACATCCTCTACTTTAACGGCCCATGTTTCTGAGGCATACGTCATTGCACTTCTAATACATGAGGCATACACCTTTCCCTTCAGGGGGAGAGGCATTTTTTTCATGGTCAGGATTGGCATCAATTCTCTGAACTTCCCCCAGCCACACCTAATTCTAGCAACAGTGGCAGCCTCGGCCCCACCACCGGCAGAGATGGTATCTCCTAGGTAACAAAACTTGTTCACCAGCTCCAAAGACTCATTTCCAAAATTCACAGCCACAGGATCATCACTTAACACAAGCTTGCCTTTGCACACTACGCACTCAAATTTCTCTATTTCTGACTTATCCTTCGGCAGGGGCCCCTTTATTCTACTACAGCGCTTACTCCCATGGTGTACCCAACATCGACAGATGCTACATTGAATTGAGTTAACGCCCACTCCCTTTCCACACACTGCACATGGGTATGCACCGCTCTTTTCCACATTGCCTCGTCTCAATCTACAATGCATAACCTTGGTTTTGTTAATATTGACTCTTAAACCCTTGCTCGCCATGCCCTCTCTCCACTCTCTGAATTTGGCCTCAGCATCCTGCATACTGTCAGCTATTAGGACTAAATCGTCTGCATAAAACAGTTCCAACGGGAGTCCGCCTCTAAAAACTCTAGACAGTGCCTCCAAGACCATAATAAAGAGGAGGGGGCTTAACACTGAACCCTGATGGACTCCAACACGGACTGCGAACTCATCACTCAGTACACCATTCACCCTCACCGCACTTCGCGAATCCTCATACATCTTCATTATCTCACACACACCAGCCACTCTTCCACACCAAGTTTCCTCATAGCCCACTGCACAACATCTCTAGGCACCCTATCAAAGGCCTTCTCCAGGTCTACAAACACAAAGTAAAGATCCCTGCCTTTTAGTAAGTATCTTTCCTGTATCTGCCTGACTATGAAGATAGCATCGGTTGTACCACGTCCTGGCATAAAACCAAACTGCATATCATCAATAGAGATGCTTTGCCTGATCAAACCCTCAAGGACTCTCTCACAGACCTTCATGATTTGGTCAAGCATTTTCAGGCCCCTATAATTTCCTCTATCTAGCGCATCCCCTTTTCCTTTGTATATATTTACTATTACTGTACACTTTTGAGCCAATCCTCTGGGATTTTCTCATCTTTAATAATGGTGTTTATCAACTCAGTGACTAAGTTTACACCAATCTCCCCTGAGGCTTTTATCATCTCAGCGACAATGTCGGAGCAACCTGGAGCTTTACCGTCCTTCATTTTATTGATTGCGTCGCTCACTACAGCTGGTGCTATCAAAGGAGGGGGCCTAGATATTGGTTTTTCGATACTAAGCTGTTCCTTATCCCATTCAAACTCTACATTTAGCAATCGTTCATAGTGTACCTTCCATGCTTCTCTGATTTCATATTCTGCATACACAATCTTCCCATTATCATTTCTAACACACTGTTCACCTATAATATCCCTACTGTCATTTTTAACTCGCCTAGGTTAAGTATGACTGAAACCAAGTATGTGTAATATCTCTAATTCCATAATGTTTGAGTTTATCTATCAAAATCTGATGGTGAACCGTATCAAATGCCTTAGACAGATCTAAAAATATGCTTATTAAATAATTTTTATTGTCAAAGGAACTGAGGATATCACTTTTGAATTTTGATAAGGCTAATTCAGTGGAACGTCCTTTCTTGATATATCATTGAAGGAGGAATGGTGACGCTCAGTTCAGCGTCTCGGCTAGAATCCACAAAAGACATCCACGAGTTGGAAAGCCTTAATATAACAAATTTTAAGTTAATTTTTATTTTTTATTAAGTGTTTTCGTAGTGAGTACCCAATCATAAAGACGATTCCATAAGAGAATTAGCGTTACACTTATGATGTTAGGACTCTTTCCCCTGTGGCGGGTGTTTCAAACATGCTAACCGCGGGGTGCTTGAAAGGGGACTATTATACTAATAGGCATATCCTCAATGATTTCGGGGCCACTACTAAATATTAGGTTTTCATTCTTCCCTCCGGGACTCAAACCTATAATTTCGCCTTTCTTGGTTAATGGCAACACTACTTTCTTCCTCGATCGAGTGGAAATCCGCGGATAACGCGTATTTTTCGCGGATAATCGCCGATAACGAGTAATGGAATATTTAGGGGCGTCCGCGGATAGCAAGGATCGCGGATACTTGGAGCGCGGATAACAGGAGTGCACTGTATATATATTTTGTTTCCCCTGTTCAGGCTCTGTCTTGAGTCGGCCACCCCCAGCCTGAGTACAATATATACATACATACAGTGCACTCTCGTTATCCGCGATCCTTGCTATCCGCGGACACCCCTAATTATTCCATTACTTGTTATCCGCGCAAAAAGTATGCGTTATCAGCGGGTTTGCAATCGAGGAAGAAAGCAATGCTGCCATTAACCAAGAAAGGCAAAATATAAGAACATACGAATATGCGAGTCTGCAGAAAGCTGATTGGCCCACACAAGGCAGATCCCTCTAACAAAAGGCAGATCTGTCTCACACAAGGTAGATCCCTCTCACACAAGGTAGATCCCTTGTGTGTGTGTTGGATGAGGGACAAAAACTTAGTGCTACTGTACTGTATTTCATGTCACTTTCTTTTCCTTCTCATATTCATCTGGCTTAATGTGTTTTAAGAATAGTTCATTGGTTGAGGATAAAGTGAAGAAAATCACGTTTAATAAGTTTTTTTTAGATAAAAATGCAGATAATCTTGCTTAAATTAATGTGTTATAAGTGGTTCTAAAAGGGGTTCTAAGAATGGTTCATAGGGGAGGGGATGATAATATGGCACAAGTGACACCTGGATTTACCTTTGGAATGTACTTGATGTCCACTGCCTTGGACTGTACCTGGAGCTTAGTGGAGAAGTGGAACAGTCATTGTGGATCAAAGTGATTATCCTTTAATCATTTGGTACGGTACATATTAATGTCATTAGGTAGGTCAAAATAGTGTATTTGAGGGTCCAAGACGGGTGAGCTTGGTACGACCTTACCTTTACCTTTTGATACCTTTTGATGTGTTCGCCACTCTTCTAGCGGCACCAAGGAGCGCGACGCCCCTCGTTATGGGTGGTGATTTGGTGCAGTAGACTGTTTGAAGCGACAGCTCGCTCCCTTGCGAGGATGGGCTCGTCTGGCACTTTTTGCAGTTCGACATCGAGGGCTCTCTTGAAGTTGTCTAACGAGACGTCCCTCATGTCTCTTACTCGCCGTGGGAGTTTGTTGAAGAGACGCGGGCCTCTGTGTGATAACCAGCCCTCTCGCAGAGAGCCCATAGCACCCCTGTTATTCATCCGGGGATTTCGCATTCCCAGCCTCTCCTATCACTGAATTTCATGACTATCGGAGTATGTAGGTTTGGTACTAAACCCTCTGCGATTTTCCACATGTATATTATTAGGTAACGTTCTCTTCTACGGTCCAGTGAGTACAGATTCAGTGCTCTTAAACGCTCCCAATAGTGTAGCTGTTTTATCGAACTTATATGCGAAGTGAAATTTCTTTGTACACTCTCTAAGTCATTTATTTCACCTGCTTTGTATGGGGATGTTAATACGCTACAGTATTCAAGCCGCGGTAGCACTAGAGATTTGAAGAGCGTTATCATAGGTAATTCACCGCGTGTTTTAAATGTACGCAGAATCCAACCCGTTAGACGTTTCGCAGCCGCAACTTTGACCTGGTTATGTACTTTGAAACCCATATTTTCAGACATTAATACCCCAAGGACTTTCACACTGTCTTTCCGTTCTATTATGTGGTTAGATTCTGTTAAGTAATTTGTAATTTCTTTAACACCATTATTATCTCCGTACCGTATTAATTGGAATTTTTCTTCATTGAATTGCATGTTGTTTTCCCTGGTCCACTGGAACACTACATTCATGTCTTCCTGCAGTCGGCCCGTGTCCTCTTGTGTGTTTACTATCTTGCTTAATTTTGTGTCATCAGCAAAAGACGACACCATACTGTGTCTGGTGTTGGTATCTATCTAAGTCTATTTCCCATTGAAACCTATGTTAAACACTGCCCACGTATCCGCGAAACCGCGCATTTGCGGAAAATACGCGGTACGACTTAGGCGCGGATACGGGGAGTGCACTGTACATAGCTAAGCTAGTGAAAACGTGAACCACATTAAGTGTTCTGCCGGAAAACAATGATGAGAATAACATTATACAGTATTACACAAATGTAATTACCTCAGTGTGGTGTTTTGCCTGGAACACCACGTTCATGATGGCATTGAAGCAGAGATCGGGATATGGGCATCGAGTGAAAAAAGGTATATTTTTGGCCTTCAAACTTTAAAGAGGATACCTGTATAGTTTATGTAGACTGAGTGTGACCCACCTTAATGCGGTGTTCTGCCTGGAAAGCCATGTTCATGAGCGCCCAGACAGCATTGAGGCGGAGACCGGGATGCGGACGACGGGTGAGGCCACATAGGAACTCCACCGCCCCCTGGTCCAGTATGTGTTCCTTGGAGGGGGAGAAGTCTAGTAGCAGGTTACATAGTGTGGACGATGATACTGCAACTAGTTCCTCGTTACTGGAGCTCTTCAGTACCGTCATTAGAGGCCGCCACACCATATGGTCCTGTAACAAAATACATAGAATAATATTTTTGGTGTAAAAAGTATTGTACAGTCGAGTTCATGAATACAAGAATACCTTTGAGTGATAAAAAACTAAATGTTGAGCATTAATAAGTGAATCCCAGCAATACCATCTATGTGGTTCAAAAAGTTATTAAATGTTTTAATCAGTGTCTCATAATCATACCTACAAAAGTTGTCCAGAAATTCCTTCCCACAACTATACACGCATTATATAAATATTACCGTACACCATATAATCTTGTAGCAATACACATAGACTCTAGAAGCCAATTTATAGATAAGTCCCCCCCCTACTACTACGTCTCTTGCCGAGGTTGGGGAGCTTCGGGGGGTTTTCCCTTTTGTTGTTGGCTTGACTAATTTTGCGTAGTTTTTAATTTCTCTTTCTATGTTTTTCCCCTTCTGTTCTCATTATGTCCCATTCAGTTGTCCTTCAGTTGTCCCCTGCCTCCCTGGCCTGGATAGGTAGTAGGCTCCTGACCTGATTTGTCTCTTCGGTTGCTGTTGTGACCGAGCTCACTTGATTCCCCTCAGTAGTGCCATGTTGTTTGCATCTCGCTATGATTTTTTCTACCTTAGTCCTGATCATTCAGTCTTTGCCCTTGATCACTTCTTGGTTGGTGCTGTAGTGTAGCAGTTCTTGCATCATCCTTCGACCCTGCCCTATAAGAGTTCTGCTGTGGAGCTCATGTGGTCTGGCTGAATTGATGAAATGGAGTGAAATGTCTGCGTGTCTTCGCCTTCCTAGATTTGTTCACCTCCTTCCCTTCCCTATCTATCTTGACTTGATTAGTTGTCCATATTGATCTAATCCTTTGGGCCAGCCCTATGAGTTCTTTTGTGGAACTCAGTGGTCTGGTTAAACTAATTTTATTAACATAAAGATAAGTCTTCGTCTATGGCTTTCAGTAAACGCTGCATTTTTTTTTTTTTTTTTTTTTCTATGTGATTGAGGGAGGCAAAAGGCATAACTGCCTATAGCGAGTGCCTCCCCCATAGTTGAAAGAGTGACAGGGCCAAAATCAAGGGATTATATTGGGTAACAACCAGAGGACCACTTCAACCAGTATAACTGTACCAGCTACTATTAGGTTAGGTTAGGACTAGTGATGCAATTTTTTGTTTTATGTTGGGTAGGAAAAAAAACAAAAAATCCAGTATTTGGTAGTACTTTTCAGGTATTTTCATGACTTCTTGTACATTTTTATTTCTGAAATGCCTGCTATAGAAGATGATATATTATTATTCATCATCATCATCTCCGACGCCTTGTTTCCCCCTGGGAAACCCCCGCTAAAGGATGGCCATGACAGAAACGTCTCCAGGCTACTTTGTCAAGACATGCCTCCTTTGCCCCGTGCCACAATGCCCCTTCCACTACGTGGAAGTTTTTCTTCAATATATTTTTCAACTTTCTTTTCCCATACCGTAGGTGGTCTTCCACGTTCCACTCACCTGACTCCCATATATCTTTCTTGGCATTTTGTCTTCATCCATTCTCTAAACATGACCATACCACCTCAAAGTACTTCTCTTTATCCAGTCAACCACTCCACAATCAATGCCTAAAGCTTGCTCTTCCATGCCAAAGGACTCATACACTTCTCTATTACTTGTCCCATCTATCCTATTCACACCAGCTGCCATTCTGAAAAAGCTCATCTCCACAGCTCTCAGTTTGGAGAGGTCCTCGTCACTTGCTGTGCATGTTTCACTTCCATATGAGTGTTGGGAGCAGCTCAATGTTTCTCAGTGACTTTTAAACTTCCTGACTAACCATTCTTCCTTTGAGAATACTATCAAGTTCTCCAATCACCTTTCTCCCTTGCATTTTTCTCTCTTTTATCTCACTCTCCATTTTACCATATTTGCATAGTACAGCTCCCAAATACTTGAAGCTTTCAACCTCTTCCAGTACTTCATTTTTCATTTTTATTTTACAACTTCTATTATGTTCCTTCTTAATTCTATATTTTGCCTTAAAATCTATGGTTTCATGCATTCTTCTCTCAAACACCATTACCTTACATTGACCTTTAACTTTCTCTTTTCGCATACCCTGTCAAAGTCTGTGACCACTTTCTGAAGTTCTTCTACATTTTCCGCCAACAGGACTGCATTGTCCGCATATAGGCATGTTAAAATCTTCCATGCTCTTCCCTCTGATTCCAGTCTAGCTCCAACTCCCATTGATCCCGCCCTAAATTCTCTAATCGCTCCATCCATGTATATATTGAACAACCAAGCTGACATGACACATCCCTGTCTTACTCCTACTGTACATTGACCTCAAAACTTTCACTTAACTTATCCCCTACCTTCACATTTGCCATTGCATTCTTATAAAAAGATTTTACTGCCATTAGCAACTTTCCTCCCACACCATATACTGTTAACACATCCCACAGACCTTCCCAGTCTACTTTGTCATAGGCTTTTTCTAAATCCATGAATGCTGCATAGAGTTTTCTGTTCTTGGCCAGATACTTCTCTACTAACAAATGCATTGAGGCTATCTGGGCAACGCAGCCCCTGCCCTTTCTGAAACCTCCCTGTTCCTCACCTATTTTGTCATCCGTTATCTTCTGCAGTCTCTCTGTTACTACTCTTGCGTATACCTTTCCAGGTATGCTAATTTCCCTATAACTCTTACACTCCTCTTTACTACCCTTCCCTTTGTACAAGGGTACTATCACTGCTTTCCTCCAGTCCTCTGGTACACTTTTCTTATCCCATGCTAATTTACATAACCTATGCATTATGTCAACAGCTTCTTCTCCTCCATATCTCAGTATCTCACCTGGGATGTTATCTACTCCAGCAGCTTTGCCCATTTTAAGTCTATTGATTGCTTCTTTTACTTCTCTGCTTATCTGGCTTTCAACTACCCTGTTTATTCTACCTCTCTCCATTCCCATGGATGAAATTTTTGCCTTCCCCCTACTCTTTACAGCTAAGCTACTAAAATTATCTTTCCATACTTTCACCACACCATCACCCTCCACTACCTTCCCATTCATGTCCCTCATTCTACCACTTGAGACACTCTCAGTCTTCTTCCCTCTGGCTTCTTTAACAGCTTTGTAGTATGCTTTCTTGTCATTCAGAAACTGTTCACTAATCTTTTTCCCATATTCCTCATCTGCCTTCCTTTTAGTGTCGTGTATCGTCCTCTTCACTCTTTGTTTCAAATATTTATAATCTTCTTTCCTCGCATCTCTAGTTTCTCTAGGCATATTCTTTTGCAGCATTCTCTTTCTCAACTCTTTCTTCTTTTTCACTATTTCTTCTATCTCTTTGCTAAACCATGCATTACCTTTCTTCTTCCACATTTTAAATGTTTTCTTCCCACATACTTTCTCAGCTGCTTTAGTCATGGAGTCTCTTGTACCTTTCCATACTTCGTCTACAGTATTTCCCAGATCTATCATCACATCCATGTCCTTTATGGTCTCTTTCAGGATATCCTTGTATTTTGTTGCATTACATTCTTCATTTAATTTTCTCACATTTATTCTTTCTACTGTCAGTTTTCTCTCTTTCCTCTCATATTTCCACTCCTTCCTTATCCTCACTTTTGTCAGCACTGTATAGTTGATCTGATCCCGTCAGCATACCTCATACAGCTTTTGAATCTAAAATTCTTCCTTTCAGTCCGGAGTCCATCATGGCGTAGTCAATTAGAGATTTCTGTTCCTGCTCACCTTCACCTCTGTGCCATGTATATCTATGTACAGTATGTGACGATGTTCAAAAAATGTGTTAGCCAGAAACATTTCTCTCTCCGCACATACTGTACTTCTAAAAGGAAGTCACCATTCATATTCCTACCCTCCACACCCAATTTATCCACTATACCTTCTATCTCCTCGTTTCCAACTCTACCATTCATGTCACCTACTAATATTACCTGTGAGCACTCTTGTCTTTCTCTTATACATTTATTGACTTTATTCCAAAATTTTCTATTTTCTTCCACGCCTTTCCCAGTTTCTTGGTTGACTGGTGCATAGACACACATAAAAGTATACCTATCTATCCCGATCTTGCACTCGCACCATACAATTCTTGAGTCCACGCATCCATAGTTTTTCACACACTTCAACCTTTCTGACAAAATTAATGCTACCCCTTCCTTTTTCTTACGTTTATATCCTGCATCCAAGCCAGACCAGACAACCCATCCTTCCCCACCCCACAAATCATGCTCAATCTCACCGTCCCACACTCCAGAACCCAACAGGTGCGTCTCACCCACCCCACATACATCCACACATCCATCCTCGAGTTCTCGCATCAAACACTCTCTTTTTCCAGTCATTTATGCCATTGGCATTGAAGGCACAGACACGGAGCACGCTTTCCTTCACCCTAACGACGCTTCCGCCACTTTTCTGCTTTGCTCCTCCACCCCCGCGGGGGTCCTGGCTGGCAGCATACCGAGCACAGTTATTTCCCAGGAGGACTTGGGGTCTGGACATAATGCCTCCAAACAGGGCGCCGGATTGTTATATATTATTATTTTAACCCTTAACCAACGGTGACCGTCATATGACGGGCGAGAGATAAATGGCCTATCCTCCGGTACCCGTCATATGACGGGCGGCATTCTGAGCACATAGGGGCTCTGCGAGAGAGTATGTGCGTTGGGAGGACGATTGGCGGGGTCTGACCGCTTGGCACAACCACTGGGCCGGTTCTATGACCACCGCCGCCTCCCTACACACACCCGACCTCGTGGTATAAGGAAAAAACTGAGGAAATTACCTTATTTAGGGTATTTTCACCTCCGGTTGTGCGATCGCTACAGGATAACTCATGGTCGTACAAGGATGATTCAGGTGTCATTGGAAAGCTCTATTATCGCCCTTTCACGGATACATAATTGTATTACGCTCTGGCTCTTGTTTATGCATGAAAAAGAGCATGGAATGAAGACAGTTTTTGGTAAATATGCCCGCCAGGCAGGTAGTTGATGTTACAAACGGCCCCGTCCTTTGAGTGTTAATAGCTTACATACAGTACGACAGAGGATAAACTTGTAGGAGAGAAAGTGGAAATCTGGGTGAATGTGGAAGCGTGCCTGGATAAGTTTGGCAAGAACGAAAGAATATTTCTGATTGGGGATATGAATGGGAAAGTGGGTGATAGGAAAGTTGATGGAGTGGTGGGAGGGTGGGGGGTACCGTCAGAGGTGAATGGGAATGGTAGTGCACTTGTGGACGTATGTGTGGGGAGGAGGCTGTGATAGCCAACACCTTATTCCGACACAGAATGATACACAGGTACACATGGAAAGTGGTGCAGAGGATGAAGGATAAGACAGTGGTGGAACGAAAGGCACTGATTAATTATATATGTGTGGATGAACGAATGAAGAAATCTGTACTGGATGCTATATACTGCATAGGGGTATTGGAGGGGGGTCTGTCTGATCATTATGTAGTAGTAGCTAAAATTAGGATACAAAAGAAGTGGGTGAGAGAGCTGGAGGGAGGCGAGAGGAGGGTGGAATGGCTACAGGAGGAGGAAATCAGGGAAGAGTACAGGAGACCAGTAGAAAGACGACTAGGTGGGTTCGACCTTTAAGATATGGAGGAAGTGGAGGAGATGAGCAAAGTATTTAAGGAAGAGATCTGTGCAGCATGTGAGGAGGTGTGTGGAGTAAGGAGAAGAGGGAGGGGAGTGAAAGGTACAGCATGGTGGACAGAAGAAGTAAAAATAGCTGTGGAAGACAAGAAGAAAGCGTATAGAGAGTGATTGGGTAGTAGAGGGAATGAAGATTTGGAGAGTCAGAAACGAGCGAGGTACATGGAGAGAAAGAGAGTGGTGAAGAGAGTAGTGAAGGAAAGTAAGAGAAGAGTTGATGAGGAATTTGGAAGGAATCTGAGTGGAAAATGGAGGGAGAGTAAGAAACTGTTCTGGAAAGAAGTCAAGAAAGTTAGGGAAGGTAGCAAGGGGAACAGTGAGGGTGTGAAAGATAAGAATCAGAGAATGCTAGCCGAGAAGCAAGAGAGTCGAAAGATGGAGGGAGTACTTCAACGAGTTGCTAAATGTAAGGAATGAAGCGCCAGCAAACATAGTTGGATGGGGTATGGGAGGGAGAAGAAGAGAAGTAGTGGAGGAGGAGGTGGGGATCAGGAGGTCAGAAGTGTGGGAAGCCATGAAAAGAGTGAAGTTGGGGAAAGCACCAGGAAAAGATGGAGTGTGTGGGGAAATGTTGAGTTATGGTGGTGAGATAGTGATCGAATGGGTATGGAAAATGTGCAAACTACCATGGGAGAAGGGGAGTGCACCTGATGACTGGAAGGCAGGCATAATAGTCCCCCTATAAAAGGGTAAAGGGGAAAGAGGAGTGTGTGGTAACCACCGAGGAATATGTCTTCTAAGCGAAGTAGGGAAGGTGTACAGTAGATGGATAGGTGACGAGCAGGGCGGTTTTAGGAAGGGAAGAGGATGTGTAGATCAGATTTTTACCCTGAATTGTGTTGTGGAGAGATATCTGGAGAAGCAACAAAAGGTGTATGTTGCCTTTATGGACTTGGGAGAAGGCCTATGACAGAGTGGATAGAGAAGGTATGTGGAAAGTACTTAGAATATACGGAGTAGACGGCAAGTTGCTGGAAGCAGTGAAGAGCATGTATGAGGGTGCAAAGGCGGCAGTATGTGTGGAGAATGAGCAGAGCGAGTTCTTTGACCTGAATGTTGGGTTGAAACAGGGGTGTGTGATGTCCCCGTGGTTGTTTACTGTATATATGGATGGAGTCATGAAAGAAATACAAGGAAGAACAGTGGATGTTTGTGTATCGCCGATAAGGGAGGGAAATGAGTGAAAGCTACCTGTACTGCTGTTTGCTGATGATACAGTTCTGATGAGCGATAATGAATGGGAGTTGCAGGGTCTGGTAAATGTGTTTGGAACAGTGTGCGAAAAACGGAATCTGAAGGTAAATGCGGTGAAGAGCAAGGTTATCGTCTTCGAAAGAGGTGAAGCCACAGAGTGTGAGGTGAAGTTGAACGGTGTCAGGCTATGGAGATTGTCTAGCTATCTCTATCTATTGCCTGATGCCGTGATCCCCGAAGGGGTGGCCACGAACGAACCGCCCCCATGCACCTCTGTCCCCAGTCAGTCGACGCCCCTCCCCCCAACCAGCACCGCCTTCGTTCATGTAGTTCCTCACTCCATCCTTCCACCTCTCATTCGGTCTACCTCTCCCTCTCTGTCCCTCCACCTCGCTCTCGTACACCCTCTTAGTCATTCTCTCGCTTTCCATACGTTCCATATGGCCGAACCATCTCAAGTTGTTCCTTTTCACACTTTCCAGCACATCTACCTCCACACCACACCTCCTTCTTACTTCCTCATTAGTCTGTCTATCCCTCCATGTAACTCCGCACGCACTCCTTAAGTAATTCATTTCCACTGCTCTCACTCTTGGTCTGAGTCTCTCAACATGCTTCGCTTCTGTAAGTCAGTGTCGGGATTACCACACTGTCATGCAAGGACTTCTTCACTTCCATACTGACCACCCTATTTCTTGTTACTGCTTTTAGCGTTCCAACAACCCTCTTCCCCTGTTGTACCCTCTCCCGAACTTCTTCATCCATAGTCCCATCTTTACTCAACACACTGCCCAGATACTTAAAAGAGTTGACGATCTCCATAGCCTGACCGTTCAGCTTCACCTCACACTCTGTGACTTCACCCCTTTCGAAGACCATAACCTTACTCTTCCCCACATTTACCTTCAAATTCCGTTTTTTGCACACTGTTCCAAACTCATTTACCAGACCCTGCAACTCCCATTCATTATCACTCATCAGAACTGTATCATCCGCAAACAGCAGTATAGGTAGCTTCCACTCAATTCCCTCCCTTTTCAGCGATACACCAACATCCACTGCTCTTGATAGTATTTCTTTCATGACTCCATCCATATATACAGTAAACAACCACGGGGACATCACACACCCGTTTCAAACCAACATTCAGGTCAAAGAACTCGCTCTGCTCACTCTCCACACGTACTGCCGCCTTTGCACCCTCATACATGCTCTTCATTGCTTTCAGCAACTTGCCCTCTATTCCGTATATTCTAAGTACTTTCCACAAACCTTCTCTATCCACTCTGTCATAGGCCTTCTCCAAGTCCATAAAGGCAACATACACCTTTTGTTTCTTCTCCAGATATTTCTCCACAACACAATTCAGGGTAAAAATCTGATCTACACATCCTCTTCCCTTCCTAAAACCTCCCTGCTCGTCGCCTATCCATTTCTCCGTTCTCACTCTCACTCTCTCAATCACTACCCTACTGTATACCTTCCCTACTATGCTTAGAAGACATATTCCTCGGTGGTTACCACACACTCCTCTTTCCCCTTTGCCCTTATATAGGGGGACTATTATGCCAGTCTTCCAGTCATCGGATGCACTCCCCTTCTCCCATGCTAGTTTGCACATTTTCCATAACCATTCTATCACTATCTCACCACCATACCTCAACATTTCCCCACACACTCCATCTGTTCCTGGTGCTTTCCCCAACTTCACTCTTTTCATGGCTTCCCACACTTCTGACCTCCTGATCCCCACTTCCTCCTCCACTACTTCTCTTCTTCTCCCTCCCATACCATATCCAGCTATGTTTGCTGGCTCTTCATTCCTTACATTTAGCAACTCACTGAAGTACTCCCTCCATCTTTCGACTCTCTCTTGCTTCTCGGCTAGCATTCTCCCATTCTTATCTTTCACACCCTTACTGCTTCCCCTGCTACCTTCCCTAACTTTCTTGACTTCTTTCCAGAACAGTTTCTTACTCTCCCTCCATTTTACACTCAGATTCCTTCCAAATTCCTCATCTACTCTTCTCTTACTTTCCTTCACTACTCTCTTCACCACCCTCTTACTCTCCATGTACCTCGCTCGTTTCTGTCTCTCGAAATCTTCATTCCCTCTACTACCCAACCACTCTCTATATGCTTTCTTCTTTCTTCCATAGCTATTCTTACCTCTTCTGTCCACCATGCTGTACCTTTCACTCCCCTCCCTCTTCTCCTCACTCCACACACCTCCTCACATGCTGCACAGATCTCATCCTTAAACACCTTGCTCATCTCTTCCACTTCCTCCATAACTTCCAGGTCGAACCCACCTAGTCGTCTTTCCACTGCTCTCCTGTACTCCTCCCTGACTTCCTCCTCCTGCAACCTCTCCACCCTCCTCACCATTCCACCCTCCTCTCACCTCCCTCCAGCTCTCCTCACCCACTTCTTTTGTATCCTAATATGTATCCTTCTTTTGTATCCTATATGGAGATTGTCAGCTCATTTAAGTATCTGGGCAGTGTGTTGAGTAAAGATGGGACTATGGATGAAGAAGTGCGGGAGAGGGTGCATCAAGGGAAGAGGGTTGTAGGAACGCTGAAAACAATAACAAGAAATAGGGTGGTCAGTATGGAAGTGAAGAAGTCCTTGCATGACAGTGTGGTAATCCCGACACTGACTTACGGAAGCATGGACATTGGAGAAGAGACTCAGACCAAGAGTGAGAGCGGTGGTAATAAGTTACTTGAGAAGTGCGTGCGGAGTTACATGGAGGGATAGACAGACGAATGAGGAAGTAAGGAGGTGTGGTGTGGAGGTAGATGTGCTGGAAAGTGTGAAAAGGAACACCATGAGATGGTTCGGCCATATGGAACATATGGGAAGCAAGAGAATGACTAAGAGGGTGTACGAGAGCGAGGTGGAATGACAGAGGGAGAGGTAAACCAAAAGAGAGGTGAAAGGATGGAGTGAGGAAGTATATGGATTAAGGTGGTGCTGGTTGGGAGGAGGGGCGTCGACCGACTGGGGACAGAGGTGCATGGGGTGGTTCGTTCATGGCCACCCCTTCGGGGATCACGGCGTCAGGCAATAGATAGATAGACATACAGTAAATATTTCTTATATGTACAGTATTTTTGAGACTATACAGCAGGAACATATGTCAGCCAGAGTGGACAGAAGGGTGCAGAGCTGGTATGGTCATGTTGAGCGAATGGAAGATGAAAGGCTTACAATGAGAATATGTGAGTCAGATACAAGGGGAGATAGAAGGGCAGGAAGACCCCCATTGAGATGGAGAGACTGTGTAAGACAAGCTTTGGATGATTGAAGAATGACTATAGATCAGGCAAGGGATGTGGTAATAAACAGGGATGAATGGAGAATGCTTGTGAATAGATGAATGTAAACATCGGAGATCGGCCCAACATTCTTGACTTGTTTCTAACTTCTAACCCTTCTTCTTATACTGTCAATCTTTTCTCTCCTTTGGGCTCCTCCGACCATAAACTTATCTCTGTCAACTGCCCTATCTCTCCAGTACGGCCACCCGATCCTCCTAGCCGGCGGCGCTTGTGGCACTTTGGCGCTGCCGACTGGGAGGCTCTCCGGCAGTACTTCTTTGATTTTCCATGGAATGATTTCTGCTTCCGTGGCCGGGGACCCTTGGAGAGTGCTGAACGCATTACCGAGGTAATCCTTTCGGGCATGGAAGCATACATTCCATTCTCTTTCTCTCAGACTAATGCTAAAAAATCTTGGTTTACTCACGCCTGTTCTACTGCTGTCCGCAATAAGGAGGAAGCATTCAAACGGTACCGACGCCTTAAAACTCAAGACTCTCATTCTTCCTATGTTTCTGCCCGGAATCAAGCCAAATCTGTTCTTCGACTTGCCAAACACTCTTTCATCAATAATAAATGCACTGAACTATCCAACTCTAGCTCTTCCCAAGCTTTCTGGCATCTAGCCAAAAACCTCTCCAACAATTTCTCTTCCTCGTCTTTCCCTCCCCTTTCCCATTCTGATGGCACAACCATCACTTCTTCCTCTGACAAAGCTAAACTCTTCGCTCAAACTTTTGCTAGAAACTCCACCTTAGATGATTCCGGTGCTATTCCTCCCTCTCCACCCTCCTCGCTCTTACTTATGCCTAATATCCTTATCTCTTCTAAAGATGTACTTTCTACCCTCTCTGGGCTTAATATTAATAAGGCGTACGGTCCGGACGGTGTTGTTGTTCTCAAAAACTGTGCTTCCGTGCTGACTCCCTGCCTAGGCAAACTCTTTCGTCTCTGTCTATCCTCTAACGTCTTCCCTTCATGCTGGAAGTTTGCTCACAGTCAACCTGTCCCAAAGAAGGGTGACCGCTCTCAACCCTCCAACTATCGTCCAATTGCTCTCATCTCTTGTCTTTCTAAAGTTTTTGAAACTATTCTTGCTTCCAAATTTCTTAAGCATTTCTCTTCTCATAATCTGCTCTCAGATCGCCAGTATGGCTTCCTTAAGGGTCGCTCTACTGGTGATCTTCTTTCATATCTTACTAACTCTTGGTCATCCTCCTTTCGGGACTTCGGTGAGACTTTTTCTATTGCACTAGACATATCAAAAGCCTTTGATAGAGTCTGGCACAAATCTTTAATTTCTAAACTACCCTCCTTCGGTTTCTATCCCTCCATCTGTGCCTTTGTCTCTAATTTCCTTTCCGGCCGTTCCATAGCCGCGGTTGTGGACGGCCATTGTTAACTTCCTCACCCTATAAACTCCGGTGTTCCTCAGGGCTCTGTCCTATCTCCTATTCTTTTTCTAATTTTTATAAATGATCTCCTCAACTGTACCTCAATTCCCATCCATTCATACGCAGACGACTCAACCTTACACTACTCCATTAGTTTTTCAGAACGCCCCAGCCAGCAATCCCTCAACGACAAACGTAATGAAGCCATAGAACTCTTAAATTATGATCTAAATACTATCTCCAATTGGGGCAGAGAAAACCTTGTTACCTTTAATGCTTCCAAAACCCAATTTCTCCATCTATCTACCTGTAAGGAACTCCCAGCAGACTATCCCTTATTCTTCAACAATACAAAAATCAATCCTTCATCTTCTCTCAATATTCTTGGTGTCTCCTTTTCTTCTGCTCTCAGTTGGAAGGACCATATTACCAGTCTTGCTAAGGCAGCCTCCCAGAAGTTGGGTGTGCTGAACCGCCTTAGGGGGTTCTTTTCCCCTGCACAGCTTCTTGCTCTGTACAGGGGCATAGTGTGTCCTTGTATTGAGTATTGTTCACATGTGTGGGGAGGTTCCTCTCACACCGCTCTCCTAGACAAAGTTGAAAGGAAGGCCTTTCGTATCATTAACTCCCGTCCACTCACCAACTCTCTGCAATCTCTCTCTCCGCCGCAATGTTGCATCTCTCTCGCTATTCTATCGCTACTATAATAATCAGTGTTCCTCAGAGCTTTCCCAGTGTATACCACCTCCTTTACGTAGGGCACGTGGTACCCGTCTTGCAACTCAATCCCACCCCTACTCTGTGCAACTCTCCAACCCAAGAGAGAAACATTACTCTCAAACTTTCTTCTACTCAACAGCTGAGCTCTGGAACTCTCTCCCAGAATCAGTCTTTCCCTCTTCCTATGACTTAAATTGCTTCAAAGTCAGTGTGTCCAGGCATTTTGGCTCGAACGTCCCTTGATTTTGGCCCTGTCACTCTTTCAACTATGGGGGAGGCACTCGCTATAGGCAGTTCTGCCTTTTGCCTCCCTCAATCACATAGACAAAAAAAAACAAAAAACAAACAAAACTTGGTCGTTTGGGAGAAAGGGCCAGTTGGACTATATAGTAGTTCATTAGGCGCCTGGCCCGGGGAGTTGGTAGTAATGAAGGGTGCGCCTGGAAACATGGTGGGCGGGCTTGTGGCAGTAAAGCTTCGCTGCGGGTCTGCCTGCGGAAATCGGGCTCTCTTCGGGGGATCTAGGGCCTGGAAATCTTTTGCTGGGGACCCCAAATGGGCCTGGGTCTTTATGTATTTCTCCTGGACAACCTAGATGTGTGTAATTTTGTGCTTTGTTTTGTTTTTCTGATGTGTTGTGATGTCCCTGTTTGGGCTCTGTCTTGAGTCGGCCACCCCCATTTTTTTTTTTTTTTTTTTTTAAATAAAAATAGGACAACTGGGGAAGGTGCCAGAGTATATACATACATACATTTGAATTGCTTCCTTCTTGTCCTGGTATCTGTTGTTGCTTCCTCATATTTTGTAATTATTTTTCTTTATTATATTATATCTATTCATTGTCGATAGTATCAATTGCCTGCTTTTGCTATATCCTTAATTTATTTGTACAATAAATGTAGGTTGCTTGTAGTGTAGTAATTGGTAGGGGTCACTTGAGGTAAGCTATGCATACAGGTACCTACCCGATAGCATTATCGTAAGTGAGTGCTGTATGTATTTCGTCCTATTATTAACACTTTTGGTGCGGGCATATTTCCGCCATATTAGGGCTGATTCAGGCACTCCTGATTGATTAGGCAAGTGCCTGAATGAAATTAAATGTATTCAGCCAAAAACTAGAAGAAAAAAGCTTCAAAATGACACCAAAACGAGCTTCGTAGCTCGCGGGCTTCACCTGCAGCGCTACCCTAGACATTCGCTAAAATTAGCAATTATCGCTATTTAGCAATTATCGCTAATGTCGGGCTACATTTGCCTTTGGCAGTGCTATACTGTATATCTCGCGAGAGTATGGCTCAGAGTCCTCAGTGCCGCGGACGGCTGGCTGGAGGAAGGACGTGTGGCCTGTCGCGCTCCCGTTCCCTCGCATTCAATTCAACAGGCATTAAGAGGCTTTAAAAACCTGTATATTGCCATGACGTTCCAGAACGTCTCCTGCAGCCAATGGGTTAATATCTTGTCAAATTGCAAATGTGCTTTAATATAGAAAATGTTAACATAAATTGTATTTCTTTATTCATACAGAATTTAGTATAATTTACCAGACCGTCCCGGACTTCCCAAATTGACTAATTCCTTAAACGTGACAATAGTGTGTTGTTATATGTACGATTAGTTTGCTTGGAAAACAGATTAACTTGCTCATGTAGTTATGTACACCCTATGTGGTGGATTGTGTTCTTTTATTTCAAAATTTTATTTTGCTTAAGCGTTTTTTCCACATACCGATTTTGATTAGTTCTTTTGCCCTTATATTGTCTTTGTCCTGGTTTTGGTTTGCTTATTTTACAAGTTTTACAATTTAATATCCTGAGCTGAAACGCTGTCCTGAGGGTTTGGACCGATCGTGAGAGTGAGCGTAGACATCAAACATCCGCCAGGCCAAGCAGAGAGTGATATCACAAAGGGCCCTCTGTTTGGACAACCTTCTGTCAGTTATGTTATTGCCTTTTTCTATAATATCTAGCTCTTATAACTTACAACTACTACAGTACTCAATCCTGATGGTTTCAAGGCAATATGGCCACACTCTTAAACAGCCACAGACTAAAATAGACTTTGTATCTTATCTTAACCAAACTTATCGCATAACTTAACCAAACTTAAGCAAATCTAACACAAAGCCAATTAGAATTGTGGGTATCTAGAATCATAGCCATTGTTACCTGATTCCCTTCTGTGTGGGTATCTAAAATCATAGCCATTGTTACCTGATTCCCTTCTGAGTCCTGACATATCCTGACCTGAAACGTTGTCCTGAGGGTCTGGACTGATCTTGAAAGTGAGTGTAGACATCGGACGGCAGCCAGTTGGACGGGTGGACTGGCTGCAGAGAGTGACGTCACTATGGTGTTCATGAGGCCCTCTGTCCGGATCACCTTCTGTCGGATATCTTCGTCGTTGGCTGCCAGCGATGCGTATACTTTTAGGGCCGCCTCCAACATAAGCTCCGGCCACATACTAGGGTTGTCGTATTGCCGATTTGACTGAAACGAGAAGATTGGGGGTCGCATGAGAAATGATAACATATTAGCCTGATTCCGTCTGTCGTATTGTCGATTTAATTGAAACATGGATGATAAGTGGCAATAAAATAAAATGTAGAGTAACACACTAGCCTGATTCAGATCTAGGGGATCATGAAAGAAATGGTATCAATATATTACTGTACTTAAGTCTGATTCAGTCTATATACGGTATATTATGTATTGCTGTCAATATCATTGTATTCACCTAGTTGTAGTACAGTATCCAGGATTTGAGCTAAGCTTGTGTGGTCCTGTCTCTCTCTCATTATCTCTATTTAATCCAATTTCCCCTTCAAAGTTTGGATATTTCTTGCTTTTGTCACCTCCCCCTCTATTTTTTTCTAACATTCAATGCTGCTATAAACTAAGCTAAACTTTCTCACATCAGCTCTGCATATAACTTTTTCAACTTAAAGTCATGTCCTATAATCACATTTACAATAAGCGAGGTTGACAGGTGGAGGTGTGTTCTTGAGGTAATCGTTCATGATGTGTATAGTACAGTACAGCATATGTGTGTGTACAGTATACCACTTCACTGTACCATTTACTGTACAATAGGAGAGAGGTTGACAGGTGGTGATGTGGCTGTAGTGGGTGGTGGTGTAGTATCCTTAAGGAAGTCATTCATGGTGTTTATATGTATATGTACACAAAATATCAGTTATGCTACACTTACAATAGGAGAGAGGTTGACAGGTGGTGGCGTGGATGTGGTGGGTGGTGGTGGTGTAGGGGGAGGCGTGGTGTCCTTGAGGTATTCGTTCATGGTGATAATGAGGTGGTCTGTCATGGCTGCAGTGCGTTGGAGGTGGATGCTGCGCTCGGTCAGGTATGCCAGGGTGTTGCCCGCCTCTACCCTTTCCCACACCTCCCGGTCTTTTCTGCACATTCGCACCTGATCAAGCAATAGTAGAATTAATTTAGTTTTTGGTATACTCTGGATTGAAATAAAACAGTACAGGCTGATCAAAAATCTATCTATCTATCTATCTATTGCCTGACGCCGTGATCCCCGAAGGGGTGGCCACGAACGAACCGCCCCCATGCACCTCTGTCCCCAGTCAGTCGACGCCCCTCCCCCCAACCAGCACCGCCTTCGTTCATGTACTTCCTCACTCCATCCTTCCACCTCTCATTCGGTCTACCTCTCCCTCTCTGTCCCTCCACCTCACTCTCGTACACCCTCTTATCTTAGTCATTCTCTCGCTTTCCATACGTTCCATATGGCCGAACCATCTCAAGTTGTTCCTTTTCACACTTTCCAGCACATCTACCTAGACACCACACCTCCTTCTTACTTCCTCATTAGTCTGTCTATCCCTGATCAAAAATGATTCGACAAATTTAATCTGTTAACTGACTTCCCAAATTGACTAATTCCTTGAACGTGATAATAGTGCGTTGTTATATGTGTGATTAGTTTGCTTGGGAAACAGATTAACTTGCTCATATAGTGATGTACACCCATGTGGTGGATTGTGTTCTTTTATTTAAAAATTATATTTGATTTAGTGTTATTTCCACATAGCAATTTTGAGGAGTTTTTTTGCTTTTATCTTGTATCGTCCCAGTTTTGGTTGATTTATTTTGCAAGTTTTACATTTTGAAGAGAGTAGTGAAGGAAAGTAAGAGAAGAGTAGATGAGGAATTTGGAAGGAATCTGAGTGTAAAATGGAGGGAGAGTAAGAAACTGTTCTGGAAAGAAGTCAAGAAAGTTAGGGAAGGTAGCAAGGGAAACAGTAAGGGTGTGAAAGATAAGAATGGGAGAATGCTAGCCGAGAAGCAAGAGCGAGTCGAAAGATGGAGGGAGTACTTCAATGAGTTGCTAAATGTAAGGAATGAAGAGCCAGCAAACATAGTTGGATATGGTATGGGAGGGAGAAGAAGAGAAGTAGTGGAGGAGGAGGTGGGGATCAGGAGGTCAGAAGTGTGGGAAGCCATGAAAAGAGTGAAGTTGGGGAAAGTACCAGGAACAGATGGAGTGTGTGGGGAAATGTTGAGGTATGGTGGTGAGATAGTGATCAAATAGGTATGGAAAATGTGCAAACTAGCATGGGAGAAGGGGAGTGCACCCGATGACTGGAAGACTGGCATAATAGTCCCCCTATATAAAGGCAAAGGGGAAAGAGGAGTGTGTGGTAACCACCGAGGAATATGTCTTCTAAGCGTAGTAGGGAAGGTATACAGTAGGGTAGTGATTGAGAGAGTGAGAGTGAGAACGGAGAAATGGATAGGCGACGAGCAGGGAGGTTTTAGGAAGGGAAGAGGATGTGTAGATCAGATTTTTACCCTGAATTGTGTTATGGAGAAATATCTGGAGAAGAAACAAAAGGTGTATGTTGCCTTTATGGACTTGGAGAAGGCCTATGACAGAGTGGATAGAGAAGGTTTGTGGAAAGTACTTAGAATATATGGAGTAGATGGCAAGTTGCTGAAAGCAGTGAAGAGCATGTATGAGGGTGCAAAGGCAGCAGTACGTGTGGAGAGTGAGCAAAGCGAGTTCTTTGACCTGAATGTTGGTTTGAAACAGGGGTGTGTGATGTCCCTGTGGTTGTTTACTGTATATATGGATGGAGTCATGAAAGAAATACTATCAAGAGCAGTGGATGTTGGTGTATCGCTGAAAAGGGAGGGAAATGAGTGGAAGCTACCTATACTGCTGTTTGCGGATGATACAGTTCTGATGAGTGATAATGAATGGGAGTTGCAGGGTCTGGTAAATGAGTTTGGAACAGTGTGCGAAAAACGGAATTTGAAGGTAAATGCGGGGAAGAGCAAGGTTATGGTCTTCGAAAGGGGTGAAGTCACAGAGTGTGAGGTGAAGCTGAACGGTCAGGCAATGGAGATCGTCAGCTCTTTGATTTGGGTTGTACCACTGGTACAAAACAACATAACCTTAGCAACAAGTTGCCAAGTCACTAGCTAGCCAGACCAAGAAATGGTCTAACCTAGCTTAGATGTATATCAGGAGGCAGAAATCACTTTTACCTAAACAATAAAAGTTGTTTTGGACTCGTGGTCACTGTTTCGAGTCAGCTGATGTGTGTATGTGTGTGTGTTTGTGTGTTGCAAACCGTTCGGTAGAGTAGTAAACAAACCCAAACAAGATATAACAGTGAGTTCTGCTGAATGATATACATCTAACATAGGTTAGGTCACATCTAAACTAGGTTAGGTAATTTCTTTGTGGAGATATAGAGGCTAGGCCTATGTTTTCTAGCAAAAACAGAGTAAGCAGACGGCGCCGAGTCTGTCGGCGATCGACGATGCGCATGGCGGGCGATTTGAATTCATTTTCGCCGCATTTTCTCTGAAATTATACCTAATTAATGCCTGGCCGATTCGTGCCGTTGTTTTGAGGGTGCCGCTGTTCTGAATGCCGGATAAACAAGGTTGTACTGTACTGTATATTGAAAACTGCAAATTATACAACACTACTGTACAATTTGTTTCATTTAACACAGCAGATCATAAAGTTTTGTGCATTCTATCGGTATATTTCATTTTGTGCACCGTTCTTGTACGCAGGACATCAGACCGGTACTCAGTGATCTGCCATATTCGGCTCAGCATGTTGGTGTCCATCATTGCGCATGCAGCCGTGATTCAAGCCTGTTGGTCTTGCAAGTTGTTGTTGTTGTTGTTCCCCAAGCAGCCTGGCCGAACAGCCCCAAGGCCCCGAGCAATGCCAAGGTCATAACCGAGCGCCCCCACAGAACCCTCCCTGCCGACCACAATAAAGCCTGGGTGACCGAAGCCACTCCATGGCAGGGAGCTGAGGAGGGTGCAGAAACGCCCGGGAAACCAAAGCTCCACCCAGTGTTAACATCACTTATTATTTACTTATATACAGTACCCTATACTGTACAGTATATACAGTATATATAAGGCATTATTATGTGGTATTCTACTCTATCACCATGTAACAATTGAATTAGTTTGTTTTCATTCATACTGTATGATTTTGTACATTGCTACTTGCACCCAATGTTGACATATGCCGACTGGCATCTAGGAAGGGAGAAGGAAAAGACTGGCTGTTTGAGAGCAAGGGTGTTGTGAGCTGCTGTAAGGAGTTTGCCTGTATATCAATGAAGAAGATAGTTGCTACTAAGATGTATGTCTCCATTGAGTTCCTGGAAGCAGTTTTAATATGGTAGCAGAGCGTAGTTGCAAGAAAGAAGAGAACACCATGATCAAGAAGGTCAAGTTGTCAGCTGGACATTGGTGATGACATTCAAATGAGGGCAGTAACTGACTGACATTCTACTGCTGATTTTACTCTATCAATCAACCATGGCTTCAGAATCAAGTAAAATTCCTCCATGTTTTAATGAGAATAAGTCATATGATACTTGGGTAACAGAAGTGGAATTTTGGGGAGAGTTGACTAAAATCCCAAAAATTCAGCAAGGCATTGCTGTTGCCCTGTCACTTCCTAAGGGGAGTTCTGCACAAGAAAAAGTTTTCAACGAGCTAACCTTGACTGATTTGAAAACAGATGATGGTCTCACAAAATTGCTAGAGTTCTTAAGGAAACACTTCAAGGAAGAAGGTATTGGAGGAATTTATGCAGAATATGCTAAATTTGATGACATTAGAAGAGATCAAACAAACACCATGGAGAAATACATTGATGAATTTGACAGACTTCAGAAAAGAATGAAGAAAATAAAAGTACAGTATCCCGACCCAGTGTTGGCTTTGAAACTGTTACATCGTTCTGGACTTACGGCAGCTGATAACAAATTAGTACTAACAGGAGTTGACTATTCCAAAGACAACACATTGTATGATCAAATGAAAAGATCTCTGAAGATTTTTTTTGCGGACATGACATGCCTACAAATGATTCTACAGACATTGCAGTGAAAAGTGAACTTGTGATGTGGGTTGATGATGGTTCAACTTTTACCAGTTTACTAAGCCAGGCTAAGAATGGTGACCCGAAAAACAGCTCTCCAGAAGTTCCAGAGACAAATGAACCTGACATTTATTATGCAAGTAACAGGATGTCAGGGAGATGGGGCAGCAGGCGTGGTTTTTCGAGGCAGACATCAAAGACAATTTCATGCTCCATTTGGCCGCGGATGGACATCCTATAGCAGCGAGAAATTGCAGGATCCAGCGCACAAGAAAACTAACCCTGTTGATGCCTATGGCAGACCTAAGCTGTGCAGGGTATGTGGCTCAAAATTTCATTTTGCAGCAAAGTATCCAGAAGTTCCAGACAGTGAAAAGGTGCTCAAGACTGATGCAAGTGGTAACAACAGAGAAGAATTTTGATATGACAATGATGGTGATGAAGAAGTATTGGTAAACAGTAAAGAAAGTGAAGATGATAAGTTATCCTTAAGGAAAAAAGTTTGGGCTGTGCAGTACTGGATTGTGGATGCAAATCTACTGTATGTGGTGAAGTTTGGTTTGCATGTTATTTGGAAACATTAAATGTTAGTGATAAAAATTTGGTGATGGAATATAAAAGTCAAAAGTGGTTTAGATTTGGCAATGGAAAGAAATTTCAGTCTCAAAAGAGGGTGAGGTTACCGTGTGAAATTGCGGGAACTGAATGTTATATGGATACAGATGTAGTAAAGTGTGACATACCATTGCTGCTTTCAAAACCGTCAATGAAAAGAGCCAAAATAACTTTAGATTTAAGTAATGACAAAGCACTGATTTTCAGAAAAATTATTAGCTTGAAAAGTACTCCATCAGGTCATTATTGTGTTGATATTACTCCAAGTAGTGGGAGAAACATTGAAGAAATTTTATTCACCCTTGCAAAAGACAGTAACCCTACAAGTAAGAGAAAAGTTATAGAAAAATTACATAGACAATTTGCTCACCCTTCCGAGAGAAGACTGAAATTATTGCTAAAAGATGCAGGTGTGTGTGATACTGAATATATGAAACTAGTTGAGGAGATATCTAATAACTGTGACATTTGTAAAAAGTACAAGAAAACACCCCCTCATCCAGTTGTATGTATGCCTCTAGCCAAAGACTTTAATGAAGTGGTGGCAATGGACCTCAAGGAATGGGACAAGAGAAACAATGTATGGTTTCTTCATCTCATTGATATAGCTACCAGATTTAGTATATCTGCAGTGATCCATAAAAAAGAAAAACAAGTAATAATTGATAAGATTATTGAAAAGTGGATTGGTACTGGACTGGGGTGCCCTAGAATTTTTTTGTCTGACAATGGTGGTGAGTTTGCCAATGAAGAATTTAGAGACATGTGTGAGAATTTGAACATAACTGTTATGAACACAGCCACCGAGAGCCCCTTTAGTAATGGTATTTGTGAAGAAACCATGCTGTGATTGATGAAATGGTGTGTAAAATATTAGCAGATCAACCTACCCTACCTTTGTCAACGGCCTTATCATGGGCCGTGCATGCTAAGAACAATCTTCAGATGGTTGAGGGATACAGCCCATATCAGCTTGTTTTTGGGCGTAATCCTCAACTTCCCTCTGTATGTATTGATGATCCCCCGGCTTTAGAGGGCACAACCACTAGTACAGTGTTTGCTAAACATTTGAATGCCTTACGGCTTACACACTGGAAGGGAGGCATTTATCAAGGCAGAAAGTTCAGAGAAGATAAGACGAGCTCTCAGACATAAAATTAGACCAATTGAGAAAATGTACAAATCTGGTGAAACTGTGTTTTATAAGAGAGATAGTTGTAATGAATGGAAGGGCCCAGGAAAAGTTATTGGACAAGATGGCAAAGTAGTTGTAATAAGATATGGTAATAACTGTGTGAGAGTGCACAATTCTAGGGTTATTGGTAAAACATATGATGTAAAAAGTACCAGTATGACAAGGGAAGAAAGTGGTGCAACAAACAGTGACAATGTGCAGAGTGGTTCAAATGAAGAAGATATATTTAGACCAAATCAGAGTGAGGATGATGAAAAAGAGGAGGAATATGAGCAGAATTGTGTGGATGAGGCAGGTAATCAAAGCACTGCAGTGAATATAATTACACAATTACCAAAGACTGGACAAAAAGTAAAGTATCTCCCAGTTGGTGAGAGGCAGTGGAAAGTAAATACAATTCTTGGTAGAGCTGGTAAAGCAACAGGTCAATATAAATATTGGTTGAATGTGCATGATGAGAATGAAGTACCTAAATCGATTGATTGGAGAACGAGTGTACAAGACTGGAGAGAGATTGAAGAACCTGTAATTCATGAACACGAGCATGAAGATTTTGAGAAAGTTTATATGACTGAAAGCAGACATGATGAAAAGAGAGTGAAAGAAGCAAAGATGAATGAGTTGGAAAACTGGAAGAAATATGATGTATATGAAGAAGTGGATGATAGTGGTCAGCCCTGTATATCTGTTTGTTGGGTATGTACAGAAAAACACTCCGATGATGGAAATTCAGCTGTTAAAGCTAGATTAGTAGCCAGAGGTTTTGAGGAAAACAAAGACTGTAGCTTTAGATCTGATGCTCCTACTGCAGGAAAAGATGCTTTGAGATTTTTTCTAGCTTTGTTAGCAAGCAATAAGTGGAAATGTAATTGCATTGACATTAAATCAGCATTTTTGCAGGGGAAAACCTTTGAAAGATAAGTGTACCTAAGACCTCCCAAGGAGGCTGAACATTCTGAAGGTAAAGTTTGGAAATTAAATAAATGTGTCTATGGGTTAAATGATGCAGCAAGAGTCTGGTATTTCACTGTGAGAAATGTTTTATTAGACTTAGGATATAAGCAGTTAAAAGTAGACCCTCCAATGTTCTACTGGTTTCAGAATGACAAATTAGCTGGAATATTTGTAGTCCATGTTGATGACTTCATTTGGGGAGGCACTGATAAATTTGAAGAATTTGTGATCAATAAAATTAGAAAAAGTTTGAAGTTGGTAAACAGGCTGATCGAGCTTTCAAATATCTAGGTGTTGATATCAAATAAGATGAACATGGAATTATCTTAAGCCAGGACTCGTATCTAGACAGTGTAAATACCATTCCATTGACTTCTGCTAGAACTTCTAGAAAATATGATTATTTAAACCTAGCAGAGATTGAAAAGTTGAGAAGTCTTGTTGGCCAACTTAATTGGCTAAGTACTCAATCTAGACCAGATGCCTGTTATGAAGTTTTAGAACTCAGTAGCAATTTAAAACACCCAACAGTAGAAGATATCATAAAGGCTAATAAATGTGTGAGGAAACTGAAAAATTATGAATGTTTCATAAGATTTCCATCATTAGGAAATATGGAAGATCTCCATTTAATAGCTTTTAGTGATGCTTCACATGCTAACTTGAGTGATAGATTTTCTAGTGCTGGAGGATTTGTAGTATTTCTAGCTAATGGTGATGGTCAGAGTTGTCCCCTTGCATGGGGATCAAAAAGTATCAGAAGAGTAGTGAAGAGTACCCTTGCTGCAGAAACTCTTGCCATGGTGGAAGTGATTGATGTGTGTTTCTATTTAGCTCATATTTTGTCAGAGATTGTATTCAGAAATGTCAAGAAAGTTGCCATTGCACGTTATGTAGACAACCGTTCGTTGTGGGAAAACGTTCATTCAACTAAAAATGTAGCTGAAAAGAGGCTGAGAATTTATTTGGCCTGCATTAAAGAAATGTTAGATAAACAAGAACTGTCTAGTGTGAAATGGGTTGACTCCAGTAATCAGTTGTCAGATTGTTTTACAAAAAGAGGTGCTAGTACTGAGAAACTCTTAAAAGTACTAAAAGACGGTTGCATGCTACTCAGTGGCTAATTTTCAAGATATTTACTGTAGGCCTATAAGATAAATGTATACGGTATGTGGATTTTTTTAATTTACTTTTGTTATAGTTATAAGGAAATATTATATTGTATAGATATATCCATCTCCACCATCAATTCAATGTCACTACATGTATTTGCCTGATACAATAGCTATAGTACCAATACTCTATTTGTGTGTATACATTATCATAAAATCATTTTCCTATAGTATAGTTAGACATTACACTCTAGTACTTTATTATGCTATGTAGTCTCAGTACAGTACCTGTGCATTTATCATTTAAAAAAAAAAAAAAAAAAAAAAAAAAAAAAAAAAAAAAAGTATTAGAGTACCGGTATTTCAATGAATGTAAATCTGTTATTTTTTTTGTTTTACTTTTAAAAAGAAAGAAAAGGGGGAATATGTTAACATCACTTATTATTTACTTATATACAGTATTTACTGTATAAGTCCTTATTATGTAGTATTCTACTCTATCACCATGTATCAATTGAATTAGTTTGTTTTCATTCATACTGTATGATTTTGTACATTGCTACTTGCACCCAATGTTGACATATGCCGACTGGCATCTAGAAAGGGAGAAGGAGAAGACTGGCTGTTTGAGAGCAAGGGTGTTGTGAGCTGCTGTAAGGAGTTTGCCTGTATATCAATAAAGAAGATAGTTGCTACTAAGATGTTTATCTCCATTGAGTTCCTGGAAGCAGTTTTAACACCCAGGGCCCTGTGCCCCTCAGTAATTATGAAGAGAAAGTTGAGGGGCAAAGGAAAAATGTGACACTTTGGCTTCCAATCTTGGTAGATTGGGAGGTCAATCCACAGAAGAGACGCCGTCACTTGAGATCTAGAAAATATATAAGTAAAAGGAAGTCAGAATAAGCTATGGGTATGGCAGAGATTGCTCAGTACTGTAGACCTTATATTTGACAAACTCCCACAGACAAATATCAAGAGGAGTTATGTCGGGTGATCTTGGAGGCCAGACAGTTGGTCCGTCATGGCTGATACAGTACAGTCGGCCCCGCAAGGGTGCGCACTAAAAGGGTGCGATTCTCCAACCGTGCGGCAGATGTCCGTGTGGTGCTTATAATCCAAGGGTGCGAAAAAAGCAAAGCGTGCGGTGGCCGAAGCGTGCGGAACTTGATGCGCATTTGTCGGGCGGCCATGTTTGTGACGTCAGAGCGCGCGGGATGACTCGGTGACTCGTGTGTAAGCGTACCCTAACGCAGCCTTGCAATTTGTTGCCGCATTCTTTGTGAACAATGGACCCTCCAGCCCCTCCACCACCCCAGCCACCTGCTGCCCCTAACCCACCGCCCAGGGCGATCGTGTTACCCACCAAAACAAAAGTGAAAGTTCTTGATTTAGAACAGAAAAAACAGTTACTAGATATGTTGGCTAGAGGTGAGAAACAGGCAAATGTGGGTAGACATTTTGGTGTGGGTGAATCAACTGTGCGGTCAATTAAAAAGCGAAAAGAAAAAATCATGAAGTGCTACAATGATTCGTCAGTGCATAGCAGGAGTGTGATTAAACATGTGAGGAAAACAACACTAGAAAGGGGTAAAACTGAAAAGTTGCTCAGCATATATGTTGATGAGCAAGCCAGCAAGAGTATGCCTGTAAATTCAAATCTTATTCGTGAGACAGCTCAAGTCTACTATGAAAAACTTAACAAAGACAAGGATGTGGGTGGATTCACGGCATCGAAGGGGTGGTATGATAGATTTAAGAAAAGGGAGAAATTACACTACCTGAAAAATACTGGCGAGATGGCCAGTGCTGATCATGAAGCTGCCCGAGCATTCCCTGCGGAGTTTAATGCACTTATTGCTGACAAAGGATACGCATTAGATCAAGTCTATAATTGCGACGAAGCCGGATTAAATTGGAAGAAGATGCCTGCAGGCACTTTTATATCAAAGGGGCAAAAACAAGCAAAGGGCTTTAAGATAGCCAAAGACAGGTTTACAGTGATGATGTGCTGTAAAGCTACTGGAACACATAAGCTACCCCTTCTAATTGTCTACCGATCTCGTCGGCCACACTGCTATCGCCACCAAGATATGTCCAAGCTTGACGTCTATTGGTGTTGGAACAAGGCTGCTTGGGTTGACGGGAAAGTATCAATGGAATGGCTGGACAAATCTTTTCTGGCCGAGACACGGGAATTTTGTAAGAAGAAAAATTTAGCTCACAAAGTTCTCCTGACAATGGACAATGCCCCAGGTCATCCAGCTATTTTGGTGGGTCGCCATCCGGAAGTTGAAGTAATGTTCCTCCCCAAGAACACCACCTCAATCATACAACCTCTAGATCAAGAGGTTATTGCCTCCTTCAAGAAGAAATATTATACCAGGTCCTATCGGCAGCTGAGGGAGGGTACTGACACTACATTGGCCGAGGTGTTGTGACGTAAAGGTGGTGATGAACACATGGACATTATTGAAGAGGGGGAAGAAATAGAGAAGAAAACCAAAAAGGAGTGGTGGAAAACATATACCATCAAGAATGCAGTAGATAACTGTGTGAGTGCCTGGCGTGATATATCCCAGAAACAAATGGTTCGAGCGTGGCGCCCAATTCAAGGGTTGCCCAAGGACCGTGGAGGGGAAGAGAGGAGAGCGGGAGAAGATATGTTATCTGAGTTACGCCGTGTTGGAAGAGTGTTCGCCCAGGTAACAGAGGAAGCAATGAGAGAGGTAGTTGAAGGTGGTGATGCTGAGTTTACAGTCTATGACATCATCTCAGAAATGGAGAGAGTGGAGGAGGAAGAAGCAGAAGAGGAAGAACCCATGGATGAAGAAAGGGGAACTGAAGCTCGTATGAAGGATATAGCAAAATTGATTGAGCTGGGAGAAAATATGAAAAGTGCTATGTTGGAGATTGGCCTGGGTCATGGGAGATCAGACGCAGTTGAAATGGATCGCATTTTGAAGAACTATCGCGACATATATGTGGTCCACATCAACAACTTGAAACAGGCAAGCATCACCTCGTTCTTGCAGGCCAGACCTGCCGCACGTAGACCTGCCTCACGTAGACCTGCCTCACCTAGACCTGCCTCACCTCAACCAGGACCCTCAGGGGTATCTGGACGTAGGAGGCCTGCTACAGTTATGTTTGAGTCAGACTCCGATCCCGACTCCATCCCTGACTTCAATCCTGCCTCACCTCAACCAGGACCCTCAGGGGTATCTGGACGTAGGAGGCCTGCTACAGCTAGGATTGAGTCCGACTCCGATCCCGACTCCATCCCTGACTTCAATCCTGACCGCACCGACGAGCCTGACCGCACCGACAAGCCTGACCGCACCGACGAGCCTGACCGCACCGACGAGCCTGACCGCACCGACGAGCCTGACCGCACCGACGAGCCTGACCGCACCGACGAGATAGAGGAACGAGAAATGATTGCATCGGTCCTTGCAAATGTCACTGACCTGGCAAGACAGACTGAGGAGTCAGAGTTCTGCATGGATGTCATACCAATGACAGATGGTGGGGGTGTAGAGCCAAGTTCCCCCCCACTAGCTTCAACCAAGTAAGGCATGGGGGCAGCCTCGGACCCTCAGTAAGACCAACATCCCAACCTCCACGCATACATAAACCATCCAAAGTGAGTGTAATACCCCTATTCTATCTAATATCTAATCACATTTCTATACTGTACAGGTATTCTTTCCTTAGTTCATGTTTTTCAGGGGTTATTGGGCGAAAAAAGGGTAAGTTTGAAGAGTCCCCGGACTACATAGTGAATTTCCCATAGGTTCTTAAGCTCCAAGGGTGCGTTTTACAAGGGTGCGCGCATGGCTTGGACTAAGGTAACCGCACCCTTGCGGGGCCCACTGTACAGCGACCAAGATAGATCTTATTCAGAGTGGCTGGAATGACTGTGGCTCAGTAAGGGGAGTACCGGCTAGATGTCCTGCGTCCAACAAAAGGTGCACACATTGATGTGTACTGAATGTGTGCACAAAACTTGATAATCTGCTGTGTTACATGAAACAAATTGTAGTGTTGTTTCATTTGCAGTTTTCAAAATATTAACAGATGAAATTTGTCAAATAATTTTGGAACACCCTGTACAAATATTTTATTACTGGGATATATTTATTAGCTATGTACAGTCGTAAGAACTAACAAGTATGCTTAGTATGTTAAGGGAGAGTGGTGATGGTTCGGACATTCAATTTTCTGTAAAAACTATGGGGCCTGTGAATGCAAGATTTTAAAAGAACATGTGTTGTAAGAATGCTGAAAGCAGTAACAAGAAATAGGGTGGTCAGTATGGAAGTGAAGAAGTCCTTGCATGGCAGTGTGGTAATCCCGATACTGACTTACGGAAGCGAAGAATGGACGTTGGTTGAGAGACTCAGACCAAGAGTGGGAGCAGTGGAAATGAATTACCTAAGAAGTGCGTGCGGAGTTACATGGAGGGATAGACAGACTAATGAGGAAGTAAGAAGGAGGTGTGGTGTGGAGGTAGATGTGCTGGAAAGTGTGAAAAGGAACAACTTGAGATGGTTCGGCCATATGGAACGTATGGAAAGCGAGAGAATGACTAAGAGGGTGTACGAGAGCGAGGTGGAGGGACAGAGAGGGAGAAGTAGACCGAAAGAGAGGTGGAAGGATGGAGTGAGGAAGTATATGAACGAAGGCGGTGCTGGTTGGGGGGAGGGGCGTCGACTGACCGGGGACAGAGGTGCATGGCGGCGGTTCGTTCGTGGCCACCCCTTTGGGGATCACGGCATCAGGCAATAGATAGATAGATAGATGTGTTAATTTGTTACCAAAGCTCATATGGCTTCCATAAGAAATGACGCTGTGATTTGTTTGTGGGGTTTTTTTCAATTATGATGTACGGTACCATATATTTTACACCTATTTGAATCTTTGAACCTTTAACCCCTGGTATCCGGAAGGGCTCTGAGGAGCCCATAACAAACTAGGGCCCGAAACACGAATGGGCTCTTGAGCACCGTAAGCTTGAAAGCCCATTAAGCGTGTTTTGAAAGCCGTGCATACGACGCATGTAAACAAAGCTTGTCTTTGCGACACCGCACCTCCGAAACCAAGAAGGAGACGTCGGATCAAAGTTGTTGTTGTATGCATTGACGAGATTAGTGTCTGCAAATGTCCGATATCGTTAACATCGCCTCAAAACTATCTCCATGGAAATCGTCATCACAACTGAACCAGTTGACGTAGAGAGCTCTACTCAATGCCAGTCTACATATAAGATACACATCTACGTTTAGAGATGTGAGTAAATTCTCTAGCAGGTTAAATAACAAAGATACGGGTAGCCTATTAAAGAAGTTTTTTGGCCAGATCCCCCGGGTTTCGCGGATATCCTATAGAAGGCGAAACCGGTCTGTGAGGGTTAAAGTAAAGTTTTGAAACATCTAGGATATTACAGCATAAACACTGCTTGATCTTATTTGGGTTCAATACAGATTTAAATGGGTGGCTAGCTATTTGTAAACACATATTATTATCTTCATTCTCAAAATAAGATGTATCTATTTATTTTTTTTATTTTATTATTAATTTTTTGGGTGGGTGGGTGGGTGGGCATACGCTGTGCTTTGATATAGCACATACCTCCATATATTTGCCCTTTAACCCTTTATTGGCGGCGCTCGACTTAAGTCGTGCACCAATTTGCAGCAAGTTAGGAGCATTATTAAGGCTTTTAAAGGGTTAAAATCGAGTGCAAATGGCCGGGAGCGCAGCGGGCCAGACAGCCGACTCCCAGGGCTTACCGCCGCCCATTAACTCATGTTCCCTGTGTTCTCGAGAGGCCGGCAGTGTAGCCAGTAGTGAGCATAGCTGGGAAAAATATACCGCTATACGCTAAACTCCCATGTTCGTGGCACCACTGCAAGAGAACCACGAGTGCTACGTAGCTCGTTCTGGTCTCATTTTGAAGCTTTTAGTGCCTAGTTTTTTGCTGAATACATTTCTTTTCATGCAGATACTTGATTGATCATTCAGGAGGGCCTGAATATGCCCAAATGAGCCCAAAACACCCCGCTAGACAAGGGTTAAAGCCTGCGGTGGGTGAGTTACCCAGTCTGGTGCATATTATCCAGGTTATAAACTTAACACCAGTTTACCTCCTCAGATTGAATGTGACAAAATTGAAGAGGTTGCCAACATGTTATTACCAGGATGGCAATCAATTATTCCTGTTCACTCAAATGTGATATTACATCACAGGTCACAGAAAAGAGGACCAGAATGTGATATTACATCACAGGTCACAGAAAAGAGGATCAGAATGTGATATTACATCACAGGTCACAGTAAAGAGGACCAGAATGTGATATTACATCACAGGTCACAGAAAAGAGGACCAGAATGTAAAACTACATCACAGGTCACAGAGAAGAGGACCAGAATGTGATATTACATCACAGGTCACAGAAAAGAGGAACAGAATGTGATACTACATCACAGGTCACAGAGAAGAGGACCAGAATGTGATATTACATCACAGGTCACAGAAAAGAGGACCAGAATGTGATACTACATCACAGGTCATAGAGAAGAGGACCAGAATGTGATATTACATCACAGGTCACAGAAAAGAGGACCAGAATGTGATACTACATCACAGGTCACAGAGAAGAGGACCAGAATGTGATATTACATCACAGGTCACAGAAAAGAGGACCAGAATGTGAAACTACATCACAGGTCACAGAGAAGAGGACCAGAATGTGATATTACATCACAGGTCCTGATGTGGCGGCGTCTACGCCGTGGGGCCACCTCCCGAGGCTGCCAACCGCGGATGGCTGCCGACCCTCCACGGCCGAAGACAAAATCAACAACCAGTGGAGGAAAACCGGATGCCGGCCGCGGGGAGCAGTTTCGGGAGCCAAACCGTCACAACCATCCCCTGCCCCTTCCCTGGGGGCACGGGTCCTTGGAGCGGCTTCGGTCGCGCCGGGAATTTCCACACCTCTCACACCACACACACACATCACACAGTTTTTCCTACACCGAGAAATGACTCTCCGGCTGTCATTTCTCGAAGACTTCTTCTAGCCGGTGTTACGACTGAGGTTTAAATATATCAGGGCTCTTATTCATTGGACTAGTAATGGCATAAATGCTACAACGGAAAGCGCTAGCTCCAACCTCTGATGTATATCCCCAGTGAACAAAGAACACAAATACTCTCCAGAGTTACAATAATAGTTATCAAACTCTCAATAAATGTGCGTCTACTCTAATGTTATGTGGAAAACAGCCTAAACCGAAGGTGCTTGTGGTAGCAAAGTAAGGTGGTAAGAGAAGTTACAGCGTTACTGTAATCAAAAATGTCAGGCACTCCTGCATGAAAGAAAGTGCACTAAAGTCCTTCAACACCAACAAGGAATCTTCTTTAAATGTTAGATGCTATCAAGATGCTCAAATCAGAAATGGAACCCAAAAAGGCAGGCAGCGGAACAATGCTCGTGCAGGCTATGCCTACAAAAGGCAGGATATATAATGCAGTCGGAGCCAAGAATATCCTAAACGCTACAACAATAATAATAATCGCCACGACAATGCAGTATTCCTCTCAACAAAAAGAGCCTAAGTCGTTTGTGTCTCAATACATCAAACTAGGCTGCGAAATGCTTGTGTAATCATCAACGGGTATGCATAATAAGAGTAATTGGTTTAATATACTTAATGTCTACTATGACTGATAAAGTCTAGCTAGAGTCAATGATAAGAGATACTGGTGCGCATGGCATGCCGCATAGCCTAGTGCAAATCTCAAGTCTGTGCGTCAAGTATTACGTTATAGTGAAGGGTAGCTCTCTTGAGAAACCTTAATACCGAAGTATTAAGCGTTCTCCTGGCGTACCTCAAAGACAAACAACCGAGCTTAGAACAGTGCAGAATGGTATAGGCAAAAAGCCCTCATTCGTGCATGCTCCACTCTCAATGGCACACAGACTAGAATTTACCCAATCAACTCCAGTTCTCAGGTATGTCGTGCAGCTTTTAACTAAAGCCAGCACCCATCGGAAACAATACCTTATAATATCAGACTCCTAGTCTAGCATTATCTAATCCAGCAGAACACTAATAATTATAGGAAGCAGTACTGAACAATATGGATGCCAACCAATGCTTCGGGATCAACTTATCTTAACAACTAAAATACATGGGTTATGTGAGACCTTAACGCACAATACAACTGGCCAGCATGAAAAAAAAGGCGGCACACCATGGCGGAAGGCGGACGCAAGTTTGAGGCTCCGGCATATGTTATGGGAATGTTCAATTAATTCACGGATATCGAGTGCATACGGGGCTAACAAGAAGAGGAAGGATTTAGTGAAGTGTTTGGAGGATATATTGGTGTGGTGGAGGGGTGATATATAGTGTAATAAGAGTGTGTAGTGACGGGATAGCGGTAGGGTTGTGAGTTGTTGAGTTTGTAAACAAACATGGCAGAGGGAATTTCGGGTATGACGGAGGCGGAAGGAAGGTTACAACGTTTTCGGGGATTTAAGAGCACAGATAAGAAGTTAGAAGAGGTTAGTATTGTTGTGAAGGATTTGGAAAAGTGGATGAGTGATACAGAGAAATGGAAGGGGGATATTGGTGAGAAAGTTAAGGCACTGTGTGTGTAATGTGTGGTGTGACAGGTGGGGAAGGGAATAGGCCTAGCGAAGGAAGTGAATGCAGGCCTATTTTGGCAGTTAATGAGAGCCTAGAGATGGTATTGAAAAGGGTAGATGAACTGGGAGCAGAGAATATGGCATTGAAGGAGCAGCTGAAGGAATACGAAGGACGTTTCACGGAAGTAAAGGAGTCGACTGCATGGACGGTGGTAGGTAAACAAAAAGTCAAGGATTTGGAGGATATTATGAAAGAGCAAAAGGAAGAAATGAATATGACCAAAAAAAGTTTTGAGAGTGCAGTTGTAGGGGTCATGAAGAACAAGGAGAGTGTCGTGAGGGAGGCCATGGACAGGGATAGGGGTGTAATCTTGTATGGAGATATAGAGACTCATATGAATGATAATGGAGTGAGAAAAGTGAGGGATATGGACAGTGAAGGAGGTCTTGAAAGGTGTGGATGAGGACGAATATGGATGGGAAGGGCAGGTGGAGAAGGTCAGTAGGATAGGTAGATATAAAAGGGGAGAGATGAGACCTATAAGGGTACAGTTTAAAACTAGGGTAGTGGCGGAGACTGTGACAAATTTTAGTTGGAGGCTAAATACAAATGATAAACTGAAACACATAAGACTAAAGAAGGATTTGAGTATAGAACAAAGGAAAAAAATTAAGGAATTACAAGAAAAGGCTGATGAAAATAATGGAAAGTTGGATGAGGAGGATAAGAGAAATTTTTACTGGAGAGTGAAGGACGGAAAAGTGAGGAAGTGGTTTATAAGAGTAGAAGGGAGGGGGAGATCAGGGAGGGGAGAGAATGTGATGGGAGTTGTGACGGAGGAGGAGAACGGGGTGGAGGTGTCACAGGGAGAGACAGGAGACAAAGAGGCAGACCCAGTAGTGCTAACAGGGGTGTAGGGTACGGACTGGAGGAGCGGGATGGTGTAATTGATGAAGGAATGGTAGATGGATTAAGGATTATGTTTAGTAATGTGGATGTGTTTACCCAGGACAAGAAAAGAGAACTGATATGTAGGTTGCAGGATGAAGAGGAAAAACCTGATGTCATAGCCCTACAGGAAGTAAGACCAAAAAATGTTAGAATTGAAAGGGAACTGGTGGAATATAGTTTGGAGGGTTTTGAGTTATATGAGAGAAATGCTATTAGAGCAGAGGTTGGAAGAGGACTGTTTATTTATGTAAGAAAAGAGCTCAAGGTTAATGAGGTGGATATGAGACAGCAGTATTGTGAGTATTTGTGTATTGAAGTAAAATGTGTAAGAGGATCAATTCTAATTGCCTCTATATATAGAAGCCCAAATAATAGCAGGGGAGAGGATGATAACCTACTGAAAGCAATGGAGGAGATAGATAATAGAGAGAACAAATATAAAATTTTGATTGGAGATTTCAATTTGCCAAGGATCAACTGGGCAAATTGTACTACTCCAGCGGGACAGGGTAGCCTGGAAAATAAGTTTATAGAGAAAGTGAGAGATTGTTTTTTAACGCAACATATTGTAGAGATGACAAGATATAGAGATGGGACACAGGGGAGTGTACTTGATTTGATTTTTAGCAATGAAGAGGATATAGTGGAACATGTTAATGTGGATAGCCCTATAGGTCGTAGTGACCATGCCTGTATAAGCTTTAGTTGTAACATTAAATCAGAGAGGGATAATAGAAGCAATAGAAAAATATACATGTATGATAGAGCAGATTATGAGCTGCTGAGACGGTGTTTGGACATCGACTGGGGGGAATACTTGAACGGTGAAGACGCTGAAGGAATGTGGAGGAAAATTAGAGCCAAACTGGAGAATGCTGTATCTAAAAGTGTACCAGTAAGGGAATATAAGGATAAAACAAAATTGAGGAAAAGAACTAACCCAGAATTGCCAATGAAAGAAAGCTTTGGATATTGATTAGAAGAAAGAAACGATTGTGGGAAAGATTAAAATTGTTAAAAAAGAACAGGGGGTCTACTATAGAGGCTAAGGAAGTGGATCTGGAACGCAGACAAATAAACAATAAAATAAGGTGGGAAACAAGGAGGGGGTGAAGGAGAGGGAGAGAGAGATAGCTAGAAATGTGAAGGATAATCCAAAAATATTCTGGAAGTACATTCAGGAAAAGTTAACAAGAAGAGTAGGGATCCCAGAGCTGGTAGGGGGGTTGAATGATAGGAGTAGAGCGGAGACTGATAAGGAGAAAGCAGAGGTGCTGAGGAAATACTTTGGGGGGGTACTAACAGTGGAGTCGGAGGATGCAGTGCCTACTATTCCCATCAAACAGGCACCGGCACTAGAACTAATAGAGTTTTCCCATGCTAGAATAAGAAGGGCTATAGAAAAAATGAACAGAAGTAAGTCACCGGGACCGGATGGGATACACCCAAGAATCATAAAGGAAGGAGGGGAGATGTTAGTAGAGCCATTGAAAATGTTATTTGAGGTATCGTTTAATACAGGACAAATCCCGATGGACTGGAGAGAGGCGAACATAACAGCTATATTTAAGAAGGGAAAGAGAAATGACCCAGGGAATTATAGACCAGTCAGTTTGACAAGTGTTGTGTGTAAACTAATGGAAACGGTAATTAGAGAAGGAATAATGGATCATATGAAGTCAAACCAACTGTTCAGTGGGAGACAGTTCGGATTCTTGCCGGGGAGGTCGACGGTACTACAGCTAATTAAGGTGGTAGATGATTGGATGCAAATTCTAGAAGATGGTGATGTAATAGACGTGGTATATTGCGATTTTATGAAGGCCTTCGATAAGGTCCCACATAAAAGGTTAATAGAGAAAGTTAGAAGCTATAATATAGGGGAGAAATGTGTGAAATGGATAGAAGCCTTCCTGAAAGATCGGAGACAGAGGGTACTGGTGAATGGAATAGGCTCGGGGTGGAGGGAAATTACAAGTGGGGTACCTCAGGGATCTGTGTTGGGACCACTGCTGTTCGTTATATTTATCAATGACTTGCCTGAAGTTATAACTAATGGAAGTGAGGTATACCTGTATGCGGATGACACTAAACTGTATAGAAGAGTGAGGAGTAAGGAAGATATGGGTTTGCTTCAAGGAGATGTGGAGGGCATGAAGGGATGGTCTGAGCATTGGTTAATGCCTTTTCATCCAAAAAAATGCAAGTACATGCGGATTGGGACCCGCAAGATAGACAAGGTAGGATACAGTATGTATGAAGCGATGGAGGAAGTGAGTGCAGAAAAGGATATATGAGTAGTGATAGACAATAAGTTAAATTTCTCAGAACATTTAGCGGAAAAGATAAACAAAGCCAATAGAATTGTAGGGCTGATAAGGAGGACATTTGTGTCACTTGACGAAGAAATCTTCAGGAATCTCTATACAGCGCTGGTTAGGCCGCACCTGGAATATGCGAACCAGGTGTGGGCTCCATATATGGTAAAGGATATAGAAGCAGTGGAGAAAGTGCAGAGGAGAGCTAGCAAGCTGGTACCAACGTTGAAGAACGCGGGCTATGAGCAGAGGTTGAGGACACTGGGGCTTCCGACACTGGCATATAGGAGAAAGAGAGGGGATATGATAGAGACTTTTAAGATAGTGTCAGGAAAGTACGATGAGGATGTGTGTGAAGGTATCTTCTTGATGCGGGAGGGAACAAGAACGAGAGGACACTCTAAGAAAATTTACAAAGAAAGAAATAGGCTTGAGAAGGCAAAGAACTCATTTTGTGATAGAGTGGTAAATGAGTGGAACGCACTGCCCCAGTATGTAGTCGATTCCGAATCAATAAGGGAGTTTGAAAGTAATCTTGATAAAGCATGGGGAAGACAAGATTTGAAGTTTGATTATAAAAATAAAATACAGAATAGTAAAAATGTTGCGTCTGCTACCGCCGCCGCCAACACCGTGAACGACCGCAGCAGTGCAAGTACTGGTACTGAGCTGGATACACAGGCATAGTTTGCCTTTTTCCAGAGGATCTACTGTAAGAAACTGTAAGAAATGAAGCTGAATATGCAGAGTTAACCAGAGGGGGTATGATATTAATAAAAGGTGGTGAAAGATATGGGAAATGAGAGAGATAGGCAGAGGAAAAGGTTCTCAGGTGCAGAGAGGGGGACAGATATCAAAGGGATAAGAAGGATGCGTTCTAGAGACCAGATCTGAGGGAGAGAGAGACAAGGGAGCTGTATATATACTGGCACTAGCTTGGACCGCGTGGGCAGGGCGGTATCAAGTCCTCCAGCCAATCCCCAGGAGGCCAGCCAGCCATGACGTCATCGAGCATGGTAAACAACACTGCGCGCCTCCTCTCACTCTGTTCTACTCTCTCTCTCTCTCTCTCTCTCAAATCCTATCATTCCTACTAATGATAAAACTTATACTTTGCAATGAAATATATAAAGCCTTGACATGGGCGAAAACAAAGAGCCTTTCTGGACTGCCCATGACACAAGCTTTCATATGAAATAAAGCACACAATAATACATCAACTGTAGCCACATCCACTGCCCTGGCGATCCTAGCGAGTCACCGTAGGACAAGCCATGCGGTTCTAACGGAGTCGTTAACGTCACACACCCCCCAAGATTTTTCCCAGAGGCCCAAAGCTCAAAAAAATCTGATGGTTAGAACCCATGCTATATCTCCACTTCCCATCACCCAGCGGCAGTAAAATATCTGGCACAGTTCTCAACAAAACATTTTACAAAATTATAACCCTCCCCAACACAATAGGTTAAATCATATGTAGTTATGCTCCTCAAGAGCGAGCTTCTCTAGCCCAGCATTCTGAGAGGAGTGCAACTCAGAATTACTGCTATAACATACTGAAAAAATTCAACTATCAAAGAAAGAGTTTTTATATGATTTTTATGTTTTTAATTTGTTTATTTCGGCTGCACTATAGGGGCAAGCCTAGTTTTTTTCTTCTATACCAAATGCTCAACTCCTGCTTTACGACCCAATACGCTGGGCTACAACCGCGAGCCAACAAGCAACAAGCGCAAAATACTATTCAATCCAAAGCAGGAGGCTACCCGTGTGTCAATCTACCCAGGATCATCTACCCTTGAAAGACAATCTGCAATCACGTTGTCACAACCGGCAATATGGCGTATGTCCAGGTTATATTCCTGTAACATTAGCGACCACCTGGTCAGCCTCATATTCCGATTGTGAAACTGGTTCAAGAACTTGAGAGGGTGATGATCTGTGTAAATTACAACGACTGGACCATAGGCTGGAACATAGACCTTGAAATGCCTCAGTGCAAGTACAATTGCCAGCAGCTCCTTCTCGACAACAGAGTAGTTCTTTTGGGCTGAATTGAACTTCTTCGAGTAGAAACTAACAGGATGTTCCAGCCCATCATCGTCCTTTTGCATAAGGACGGCACCAGCCCCCACACCACTAGCATCCGTTGCTAGTTGGAAAGGTAGGTTAAAGTCAGGGGCCCTGAGGATCGGGTGAGTGCACAACAGGTGTTTTACTACTCTAAACGCCTTCTCACACTCAGGCGCCCATTTGAATTTCTTATCCTTCGCTAAAAGATCTGTCAGAGGTGCTAGCACGGTAGAGTACCCCTTAATGAAGCGTCTGTAGTATCCGATCATACCTAAGAACCTCATGATCTGCTTCTTGGTGGCCGGCCGGGGAAAGTGATCTATCGCAGCTATCTTGTTCTGTGGGGGCACACCTGACCCAACCCCACCATGAACCCAAGATACTGCACGGACGCCCGCACGAAATCACACTTTGCCAGGTTGACCACCAAGCCAGCCTCACTAAGCCTCTTGAACAGGAGTTCTACGTGCTCACAATGACTCTTAAAGCTGTTGTCATAGATAATAACATCGTCGAGGTATACAGTACTGTGCAATTAGGAATGTCTGCCGTTATATCTTTCTTACAGTTTCTTACAGTTTCTTACAGTAGATCCTCTGGAAAAAGGCAAACTATGCCTGTGTATCCAGCTCAGTACCAGTGCTTGCACTGCTGCGGTCGTTCACGGTGTTGGCGGCGGCGGTAGCAGACGCAACATTTTTACTATTCTGTATTTTTGTTTTATAATCAAACTTCAAATCTTGTCTTCCCCATGCTTTATCAAGATTACTTTCAAACTCCCTTATTGATTCGGAATCGACTACATACTGGGGCAGTGCGTTCCACTCATTACCACCACTCTATCACAAAATGAGTTCTTCGCCTTCTCAAGCCTATTTCTTTCTTTGTAAATTTTTTCTTAGAGTGTCCTCTCGTTCTTGTTCCCTCCCGCATCAAGAAGATACCTTCACCCACATCCTCATCGTACTTTCCTGACACTATCTTAAAAGTCTCTATCATATCCCCTCTCTTTCTCCTATATGCCAAGGTCGGAAGTCCCAGTGTCCTCAACCTCTGCTCATAGCCCGCGTTCTTCAACGTTGGTACCAGCTTGCTAGCTCTTCTCTGCACTTTCTCCACTGCTTCTACAATATATGGAGCCCACACCTGGTTTGCATATTCCAGGTGTGGCCTAACCAGCGCTGTATATAGATTCCTGAAGATTTCTTCGTCAAGTGACACAAATGTCCTCCTTATCAGCCCTACAATTCTATTGGCTTTGTTTATCTTTTCCGCTAAATGTTCTGAGAAATTTAACTTATTATCACTACTCCTATATCCTTTTCTGCACTCACTTCCTCCATCGCTTCATACATACTGTATCCTACCTTGTCTATCTTGCTGGTCCCAATCCGCATGTACTTGCATTTTTTTGGATGAAAAGGCATTAACCAATGCTCAGACCATCCCTTCATGCCCTCCACATCTCCTTGAAGCAAACCCATATCTTCCTTACTCCTCACTCTTCTATACAGTTTAGTGTCATCCGCATACAGGTATACCTCACTTCCATTAGTTATAACTTCAGGCAAGTCGTTGATAAATATAACGAACAGCAATGGTCCCAACACAGATCCCTGAGGTACCCCACTTGTAATTTCCCTCCACCCCGAGCCTATTCCATTCACCAATACCCTCTGTCTCCGATCTTTGAAAGGTAGCGGGTGCGTTCTTTAGGCCATAAGCCATCACGTTACAGCGGTAGGTAGCACCATCCACCACAAAGCCACATACCTCTTTCGCTCGTTCGGATAAGGGCACCTGCCAGTACCCCTTAACCAAGTCCACCTTGGTTAGGTACTTTGCATTGCCTATCTTATCCACACAGTCGTCGACCCAAGGAAGAGGGTATGGGTTGGTGGGCGTCAAACCGTTTAACCGTCTGTAGTCTACGCAGAATCGCACCTTACCATCTGGTTTTGGTTGCAGCGTGACGGGAGATGTCCACCTCACCACCCCCTTCTCAATCAACCCCCTTGTTAACATATACTCCAACTCCGCCCGGAGGGCCGGCAGTTTAATAGGGGGCACCCTATAGGGAACTGACTTGAAAGGGGGGTGGTCTCCTACGTCCACGTCGTGCACCTCTAGGGTAGTGAGGCCTGGGTGCTCCGCGAAAACAGAGGGGTATGAATCGAACAGGCGCTCCACAGCCACACGCTGATGCTCAGGTAAGTGTTGCAACGCTTCCTGAGCCGCCTGGTTCGTATTCCCCGCCCACTGATTCGCAGAGACATGATGATCCCAGTTATCCTCCACCTGAGCTTGACTGTCCCGTTCTCCTTCTCCACCTTGACTGCTAAACGTCATCACAGGCACAGTGAGAGGCTCAGGGGGGTGCCTCACATACTCCTTCATGAGATTAACGTGACATAACTGATTGCGCTTACGTCTGTCTGGAGTGGCTACCAAGTAATCCAGGTCCGATAGCTTCTCAACCACCCTATAAGGACCAGTGTACTTCGCGGATAAAGGGTGACCTACAAGGGGCAGTAGAATCAACACCTCCTGACCCACGTGAAACTCCCTGAGTTTAACCTTGAGGTCGTACCTGTCCTTCATGAGGACCTGAGAGCTAGTCAAATTACGGCCAGCCAACTCCAGACTGCGCAACATCCGTTCTTGACTGTCGAGGACATACTTGAGCATAGAACAAGGTTTTTCTGCGCCCTCCCATATTTCTTTAACCATATGGAGAGGCCCTCTGACACGGTGTCCAAAGACGAACTCATTAGGGCTGAATCCCAAACTTTCCCCAGGTACCTCCCGTGCAGCAAATAAAACATATGGCAGGCCAAGATCCCAATCTTTCCCATTCTCAAAGCAATAACAACGAAGCATAGATTTTAAGGTTGAGTGCCATCGCTCTAACACACCCTGGCTCTCCGGATGATACGCAGATGACACAACCGTAACAATCCCATGCTGCTGCATTGTTTGAACAAAGAGGTTAGAAGTGAAGTTGGATCCTTGGTCTGACTGAATCTCCTGCGGGTAACCATACCGGGAAAAATACACTAGCAAGTTTCGGACCACCGTCCTCGCTGACCCATTTCTCATAGGGTACGCGTCAGGGTACCTTGTTGCTACATCCATGATGGTCAGGAGATACTTGTTTCCGGCACTTGTAGGGGGAAGGGGGCCAACCATATCAACTATTACCTTACTACAGGGAGGCCCACTGACAGGAATGGGGTGTAACGGCGCCTTAGGAATGCTCTGATTTGGTTTGCCAACCTTCTGACACACATCACACATTGCCACCCATGACACAACTTGTGCTCTCAGACCAGGCCACCAAAATAATTTTTCTAAGGCTGCAACCGTCTTACGGACACCCAGATGTCCCGCCAGTGGTACATCATGAGCCAACCTAAGTAAGCTTTCCCTGCAAACCCTCGGCACGACCAGCTGGTCTCCTGACCCCCCCCTCCCAATTCCTCTGCGGATCTTGGAATCGCCGGTACAATATGCCATCTATGAAAACAAAATCTCCCGACTGTGCATCACTGTCCTCCTCCAACTCGACAGCACCGGTACCACATTCAAGAACCTCCGGGTCTTCTAATTTCAATTTACGAATGTCCGAAGGAGCAAGCTTATCTAGGTATTTGCGAAACAACTCATGCCCCCTCCTACATTGAATTTAGCCTCCCGTTGCTCTCTCTCTGTGTATCGTTGCTGTCTCTTCGTCTTTTTAAGCCCATCCTCTGCCTTCTTAGTAACAGTTAATGGGTCTTCTCCAGACTCGAAAATCGGTCCTAATAATGAGTCCCCGAGAATGTCCGTTGATACTAAACTCTCAACCGCATCAACTTTCAACCCCTTCTCGGTACCTTTCCTCCGCTTGTCTAAAGACTGTTGACCAGAATGTGACTCCCTGGATGCAAGAGATCTGGTGACAACACACGCCATAGGTTGCACCTGACACTTCTCAACCCACTCCTGCTCCTCCCTACTCACGTCGGCCGGCTTCTCGGCAATGACTAAGGGTGGAGCCTCAGAAGTAGGCCCCGCAAAGTCGTTGCCGAGAAGGAGGTCGACGCCCCCAACAGGTAACTTCTCCACAATTCCTACATCCAGGTCACGAGTCACACCATCAACTTCCATCTTCATTCTTACAAGCGGGTATGACCTTGTTGCATTGACTCCCTGAACCACAACCACCCGCGCCGTATTTACAGGTTTACCAGTGAAATTTCTCAACAGTGTTTGCGATGCCCCAGTGTCACGCAAAATTCTCACCTCATGTCTTCTACCCCCCACTCCACACAACCGAGTCCCCTGTGGTCACTAAAGGCATCACGGACAGGGAATAAGCCTTCCGGATCCTTCTGCACTGGCAGTGTATTTACCTCGGAAGAATTGCCTCTAACAAACTCCGATGTCCTCTTGAACACTCCAATGCCGTGAGCAAAAGACACGGCTGCCGGAGGAGGTCGACTAGGGCACTCATTTGCTTTATGACCCTCCTTGTGGCACCTAAAACACATAAATTTCGGTCTCGGCTTATACTGTGATGTAAAAGGCCCCTGACTTTTCTTATACGGCGTGGTGTTAGGTTTGGATTCAGTTTTAGTTTCATTGCTCTTTTGTTTAAATATGTCATTGCTACGGGGAGGGGGAGGATAACGGTCCTTAGCACTTGCATCGTACTTCTGTGAAGACCCGCAACCCCGAATCAACGACAGCCGTAGATCAGCCATTTCTGCGGCTTCTATTAGAGTTCTTGGGTTTTTCTCCTTTAAGTTCAAAGTTAGATCACCGCCCGTGCTCTTAAAGAACTGCTCCAACATCATTAACTGCTTAATTCCATCAAATGTTGTTACCTTCTCAGATCGGAGCCAGTTCCCCATAGCATCGGACAAGTCCCGGGCGTGTTCCAAAAAGGTGCTATCTCTTCCCTTGGTTACACCCCGGAACTTCAAACGGTACGTTTCTGGTTGCAGTTCGTAAGCCCTCAGGACAGCCTCCTTGAGATCTTCATACACAATACATGACTCCAAAGGTAACGCATCGTAGGCTTTAAGACCCTTGCCTATTAATCTAGAGGATACAAGTGCTGCCCATTTATTCTCTGGCCACTGGTGTTCCTGGCACTTCTTCTCAAAGCGTGCGAAAAATTCTGTTACACCACTCTCATCAAACACCGGAACCAGTTTCAATAAGTGTGAGAGAGATTGATCATGAACACGGTTACCAGCCCCAAGTCGCTGTCCCGTTGTCTCTACTCGCCACTTCTCTACGTCCATGTCGGCACAGTACCTAGTCGACTCTAAATCAGCTTGGATTTTTGCTAGCTCTATGTGCTGAGACTGCTGACTGATAGTTTTTCTCTCTTCTATCTTGGCTAATTCTATTTGCTGCTGAAGCTGAAGCTGAAGCTGAAGCTCAGATGCCCTTTGTTGCTGTTGAACCTCAGATACCCTGATAGCCTTTCTCTCTTCGATCTTAGCTAATTCGAGCTGAAACAATAATTCTGGAGTTAACCCTTGAGGAGGTGAAGGTGCTACAATGTTTGAAATTACCGGTGGTCCCCCCAGGGGCAACCCACCCTGCCAGTCACCACCCAACTGTGGAAGCGTACTCGGGGTCGGCAAACTACTGGGATGGCTGGGAGTCGAGTGTAGGGGAAGCATGGCCAAAGGGCTCTGAGCACTCAACCCATCTCGCTCACCAGTCACCCTGCCCAGTACACACGTTATCAAGTTATCCCTGGTCATGCTGCTAGTACCCGCATGACCGATAGCTGTGGCCAGGCATTGAAGACCGTACCGATTCATATCCTCCAACCGCTCGGCAGTAACAGGCCATTGCAAAAATATCCTAGCATCCTCCTCACAGTTCACCTGATTAACCATTTCATCATGCTGCTGTTCCTCAGTTTCGACATTACGTACTGTGTCTCCATTCTCCTCTGATCCGGTATAAGACATGATGCTCACAAAAAAAATTCACCTCAATATTCAGAAAAGAAGCACCCCAAACTCTTATACCTCAATATACACACAAAATTCTCGGAAATACTAAAGGGCTATACTATGTTGCAAAAAAATTATTCTTGCTGATCCCCGCAAAATATTCCCCAAAACAACAAATGTTCCCTGCTAATAAATGTAGGTTCACCAAATCCTAGGTAAGGTCGCCATTTGTTACGACTGAGGTTTAAATATATCAGGGCTCTTATTCATTGGACTAGTAATGGCATAAATGCTACAACGGAAAGCGCTAGCTCCAACCTCTGATGTATATCCCCAGTGAACAAAGAACACAAATACTCTCCAGAGTTCTATATGCAATAATAGGTTATCAAACTCTCAATAAATGTGCGTCTACTCTAGGCTTAATGTTATGTGAAAACAGCCTATTACTACCTATAACCGAAGGTGCTTGGTTATGGTATGCAAAGTAAGGTGGTAAGAGAAGTTACAGCTTACGTTACTTTAATCAATAAATGTCAGGCACTCCTGCATGAAAGAAAGTGCACTAAAGTCCTTCAACATCAACAAGGAATCTTCTTTAAATGTTAGATGCTATCAAGATGCTCGAATCGGAAATGGAACCCAAAAAGGCAGGCAGCGGAACAATGCTCGTGCAGGCTATGCCCACAAAAGGCAGGATATATAATGCAGTCGGAACCAAGAATATCCTAAACGCTACAACAATAATAATAATCGCCACGACAATGCAGTATTCCTATCAACAAAAAGATCCCTCAGGTCACTTGCTCACACAAAATTTGGACACAACAAAGAAACTACCACCACAGTATATAAACAATACATAAGATCAGTGATGGAATACGCAAGCCCAGCCTGGGCTTCTAACCTAGCTGAAAGACATCATAAGACCTTACAGACTATTCAAAACAAAGCCCTGAAGATCATTACAGGCTGCACAGCTACTTCACCCACAGATGTAAGTAACTCACAAGATACCGTATTTTTTGGCGACTTTAATTTACCTGTGACCAAGTGGGGCGATACTCTTACTTCACACTCCGGACATGACTTGTATACGAACTTGCAAGAGAGTTCGCTTTATCAATTTGTTCGAACACCGACCCATGGTAATAACGTTCTTGACATTGTACTTGCAACAAAAGAAGAATTAATAGAGAATTTGAATGTTGGTGATGAATTCAGTAACAGCGACCATCGTACGATAACTTTCACTTTAAACTTTACTAGTAACGAACCAAATAGTAGCATTGAAAAAGTCCCTAATTTCAAGAAAGCAAACTTTCATAAACTTAGAGCTATGTTTAAAGAAACTGACTGGAGCTTTTTAATTAACAATAACGACATAAATACATCTTGGAAGTTATTCGAAACCACTTACCTAAAAGAAGTGCAAGACTGCATACCATCGAAAATACGGCGTCCAGGCCATAATAATAAGCCCAAATGGTGGAATAATGATATTTCAAACTGCCTGCTTGCTAAAAAATTTGCTAATGATAGATTAAAATCCTCACAAAATGACGAAGAACGGGTGAAATTTGTAGAGCTACGACGCAAAGCCAAAAAGTTAATTAAGCAAAGTAAAAAGACCCTAGAGTTACATATTGCGAATCAAAGTAAAACAAATCCGAAAGAATTCTATAGTTATATCAGAAAGAAAAAAGTAGTTACTTCAACTGTTGGACCGTTAGTCGATGAAAATGGAGAATACACCAAAGACGAAGTACAAATGAGTAATGCCCTCAATACCTTCTTTGCATCAGTATTTACAACAGAAGACCTCAGTGATATCCCTACACCATCGCCGATTCAGATTGATAATTCAGATGTTCTAAGCAATATCACCGTTACAGAGAGAGAAGTATTGAATTGTTTAGATAAACTCAAGGTAAATAAAACGCCTGGACCTGATACAATCTCGCCTAGAGTTCTCAAGGAAGCTAAGGATGAGCTCTCCAAACCACTGACATTACTATTAAATAAATCCTTGCAGTCTGGAACTATGCCTGATCAGTGGAAGATAGCCAACGTAACACCGATATTAAAAAAAGGCAGCAAATCCCTACCCAGTAACTATCGTCCAATTAGCTTAACCTCAGTTGTATGTAAAATGCTAGAAATGGTCATAAGAGACAGACTCGTAAATCACTTAGAGGAAAATAACATACTTAAAGATACTCAACACGGCTTTCGTAAAAACGTTCCTGTTTAACAAACCTCTTAGACTTCTTCCACGATATCCTCAACCTCTACGATGAGAGTAAAGCTGTAGATATTATATACCTTGATTTTCAAAAGGCCTTTGACAAAGTTCCCCACAAACGTTTACTGCTAAAACTAAAAGCGCATGGAATACAAGACGGTGTGTTGAAATGGATAGAAAATTGGCTCAGCGACAGAAAGCAAAGAGTAGTCATAAACGGTAAGGCATCTAAATGGACCAATGTAAGTAGCGGGGTACCCCAGGGATCGGTACTAGGACCAATTCTCTTTCTAATTTACATCAACGACATAGATGAGGGTCTCACCTGTACAATCTCAAAATTTGCTGACGATACAAAAATTGCAAATAGCGTACTCTCAAAAGATCAAGTTGACGATATGCAACACAATCTAGATAAATTGTCACATTGGGCCCAAATTTGGCAAATGAGTTTCAATGCGGATAAATGTAAAGTACAGTAAAAGTCCGTTAATCCGACGACCGATGATTCGAATCTCCCAATAGTCCGAATTTTTCAATTTGAGGCCAAATCCGAATTCACCCGATGGTCCGAATTTCAAGAAGTCCCAAAGTCCCCTTTTTGAGGCATTAGGCCACTCAAATGACACATAATGGAGCACACACATATCATATGTTCATGAATTCACTTTAAAAGTTTACCATTGTCATTGTAGCCTATTATCTACTTCAAAACATTCAGATTAATGGTCAAAGGAAGCTACTGATATAATCGTAAACACCTTCGTCATCTTCTTCTTCCACATCGTCTGCTAGAGAGTTTGTTTTGCTCTTGAACGCATCCTTGGGACGCTCCGATGCGCTACTGGCTTGCACCGCATTTTCTGCAAGCGCATTCAGTCTTGAGCTTGAAAACGCACCTTTCAAGAAGTCCCAAAGTCCCCTTTTTGAGGCATTAGGCCACTCAAATGACACATAATGGAGCACACACATATCATATGTTCATGAATTCACTTTAAAAGTTTACCATTGTCATTGTAGCCTATTATCTACTTCAAAACATTCAGATTAATGGTCAAAGGAAGCTACTGATATAATCGTAAACACCTTCGTCTTCTTCTTCTTCCACATCGTCTGCTAGAGAGTTTGTTTTGCTCTTGAACGCATCCTTGGGACGCTCCGATGCGCTACTGGCTTGCACCGCATTTTCTGCAAGCGCATTCAGTCTTGAGCTTGAAAACGCACCTTTGGACGTATTAGTCTTGAGCTTGAAAACGCACCTTTGGATGTTCCGATACGCTACTATTTATAGTTCAGTGATCGGAGCATCCCAAGGGTGCTTTCAAGACAAAACAATACAAGGGTGCTTTCAATACAATATAATATAACAGAGCACGTCACAAAAGGAAAATCACAAAAGGAAAATTACAAGAACCTCTCAGGGAAGTGCCGTTGTTAAGGCATTACTTCCCGAACCACATCTGATCTTCAAGAGCAAGAAAAACTCGCTAGTAGACGGAAGAAGAAGAAGACGTTTATATCAGCAGATTCCTTTGACCATTAATCTGAATGTTTTGAAGTAGTTAATAGGCTACAATGACAATGGTAAACTTTTGAAGTGATTTCATGAACATATGATATGTGTGTGTGCACCATTGTGTCATTTGGGTGGCCTAATGTCTCAATGTTTTCGTCATACACAGGTTCATAGGGGTAAAGTCCGATAATCCGAAAAATCCACTAATCCGAACGAGAGCCGGTCCCCTGCCCTTCGGATTAACGGAAGTTTACTGTACTACATATCGGATACCTAAATGAGAAAGCAAACTATTCGATGAATGGCACTCAGCTTAAGAATGTAAACCGAGAAACCGATCTGGGAGTAACAATATCGAGTAACCTAAACCGAGTCAAACAATGTTCAGAAGTTGTTAAGAAGGCAAACAAAATAATTGGCTTTATAGGCAGATCATTTGAGCATAAATCCAAAGACGTAATCCTAACCCTTTACAATTCCTTAGTCCGCCCTCTTCTGGAATACTGCGTTCAATGCTGGTGCCCTTATTACCAAAAAGACATAAACAAGCTAGAACGAGTTCAACGCAGTTACCAAATGATACCTAGCCTAAAGAACAAACCATAAGAGCGTCTTAGAGAATTAAATCTATTTCCTTTAACCCAGCGCAGATTAAGAGGCGACTTAATTCAAGTGTTCAAAATCATCAAAGGCATCGACAATATGAACTGTAGTAAGTACTTCACTATCGACCAATCTAATTACACGCGGGGAAACGGTTGCAAAATTATTGGTAAATCTTTTAACTCACACGAATCTAAGAATTTCTTCTTCAATCGAGTTGTCAACTTGTGGAATGGGCTTCCCCGAGACGTTATAGACTGCAGCACCGTTGATTCATTTAAATTCCGCATAGACAAATATCTCGCATCAAACCCGCGACTGACTGCGTTTGTAAATGAATAAGTTTATCCTCCCCTCAGTTACTAACCCATATTTATTAGTGGCCCCTCCATCATTGACGAACATGCCTATTACATAAGGCATTCTCTTCAAACACTAATCCGCCGTAGTTTTGAATCTACCGCGCAGAGCATTTAAAAAACTGAGGAGCCTTCATCATGAGCGCACGCGACCTCACTCATGGCTTCAGTCATTATGAATTGGGTTCTCACTACGAAAAAACTTCGTAAAAAATAAAAACAAAAAGAAAATAAGAATAACTATCTAATAAGCTTTCCATCATATCGTGGATGTACTTGTGTGGATTTCTGACCAGACGCTGATTCAGGCGTCATTCCTCCTTCTCTGCTCTGCGTTCAGCCTGCCCGGACGTGTCTCCCCACGCTCCGCTGATTCCGCATTTGTTGCGTCCCTAGTGAGTTTTTTCTCATTTGTTTACTCCGGGATGTATCGAGTAAGGTTAGGATATGTGTAGCAGGAGTGTCCTGGGCTGGTTGCCCGCAGTGCAGTGTATTTTGGGTCGTGTGTTTGGGTCATCTATTTCGGATGTTCCCTCGTGGTCCTGTTGTGGACATGTGAACTTTTTCACAGTTAGTTAGCTTGTGTTGCAGGCGGCTTTCATTACGCGTTAGTTATTGCTGCCTTTTATCTTTCTGATGAGGTAAGCTTTGCTTTCTGACGTTCCCAGCGTATTTTTCTTCACTTAGTGAAGTTTTTTCTGGGTCCCGAGTCAGTCTTCCCTTTGTCGGAAGTATTTGCTACAGTGGTGTGTTGGCGGTGGTTCCTGTTGTGATATTTCCAGTGTTTTGTGTATATTTCAACTTTTATTATGCCGTCTACTTAGGCCTAGCCAGCCACGCGTAGCTTTGCCACATGTACAAGTGTTATTGTTTATTATTTATAAATATGCCCTACTGTGTCATGTGTATCCGGGTTTTAGTTGTGTATTGGCTAATTCCTCGGACTATGTTTGTTCCTGGTTTAGTTGTGTATTGGCTAATTCCACGGATTATTGTGTGGACTTAGGTTAGTCGTGCGTGGCTTCCTTCGTGTCCGTTGCACGATCAGATGGTGTCTGTTCGGGGTGGGTTTACTTCCGGCGGGTTTTTTCTCGGTTTCACCATGAAAACCCCGGCCGAGAGCCGTGTTGGGCCACACGTGGTTTTCACACAGGCTGGTGTTCCCGGCGATGAGGTGTCTGTGGCTCTCCAGGACTGCGTCTCTGTTGGTACCTGGTTTCAGGCACCCTTTGATTCCCGGCGGAATGACTTTACCCATCTATAAAACGCTGTTCATGCGAACATACGTTATGTAGTTTTTCTACCAGGTTTTTCAAAACCACATGAAAAACCTAGCTGTTGTTAAGGGCTTTCCTCCCCGGCGATCTTTTACAAAGAAGTGGGGACAGGAACTTATGGGGTTAACTTTTTGACATCTCACCCGGCGGGTGTACCTTGGTAGGGTGGGATGAACAACTAAGTCAATTAGTTCATTAACCAATCCATTTAAGTGATACTATATGTATCGCCGCCTTTATACTTACGGCGATTGAAGGTTCAATTAGGGTTAACATCGTTTTTTCACACCCGGGGGTGCTGCTAGGTGGAGGAAATAAGGAATTTACAATTCAATTTAGAGTTAACCACTTAATTTAGTGATACAATTAGGTATCGCCGCCTTCAACCTTACGGCGATCTTTTTGTGACAATTCGTTAGAAATCAGATCTCGTGTCAGCCTGCCCTGTGTTATTCTACTAAAATATTTCAAGGGCCGGCGTCTTTATGGGGGGTTGTTTTGTTCCAAATTTGAATCTTAAGACAGTCACCACCAGAAAGACTATAATCGCCATGCTGGACAGTTATATTATGTCAGAGGGTATTCTTCACTTTCTTCAAAAGATTTGTTTAGATATTCTGAACCCCGCCGCGTAGCGAGCTGTGATCTTTGTGTCATTACATCTCGTTATCCGGTGGGTTATTTACACTTGTGTGCGAACATGTTGGGTTAACCTTATGAGCATTAATTCCTGGAAATTTTCTTTTTTTCCAGAGCTGGGCTCCGGCGGACCAATACAGACCCGGCGGTAGTTTCCCCACCAGTCTCTGTCATGGCTACCTCAGCCCCAGTCTTTGCCTTATGCACTACCCCTGATTGTGCCGGTATCCCTATTTTTGCGCATACCCGTTGCATAAGGTGTGTTAAATGTCTACTGTAGACCGTTCAAGGGGTCTCTGGGTTATGCGTAATTGTTCTTTTTGCTCCCAATTAGCAGTCAAGGTCCTTTGCGATGATGATAAGACCGCGGCAGTAGCTTTAAGAGAAGTAAGGCAGCAGATGGCAGCTTACTCTACGATTGTTGCGCATAAATCACTTCAATGTGACAACGTCCCTCTTTGGGATCGTTTGCTGTTTGAACACCCTCCCCCTAAACGTTCCTCTAGAGTCACAAATTATAAGCCGGCGGAGACTGGTCAGGGTTCTGTATCTTCGGCTACTACACCAAAACGTCCACGGGAGCCTACACCCCCGGCGTCCGCCTCATCGTCTCGGGAGAGATCTCGGTCTCGGTCACCTCTCAGACGCCAGTCTTCTAGTCGTGCCTCTTCGCCAGCGAGTAAGAAGAGTAGGACGGAAAGTTCCACCAGTGGTCACGGCGGGGATTCCTCCAAATCTAAGAGTAGTTCTCGGTCACACCGTAGCCATAAATCCTCTAAAAAGGATTCACATAAGAAAAAGTCCTCTCTACATTCACCAGTTTCTAGTGCCTCTCATAGTACCTCTACCTCAGACAAAGTTTGTGTTAGGCCTCCAGGGTCCAGTGCGGTGTCTGTCCCTAAAGAGGATTTACCTATTAATATTCTAACCCTGGAATTGGAAAGTTCAGGAGGTTCGATAATTGAGAATGTTTCAGACTCCCAAGAGAGTGTAGGCCAGGGCCTCGGTGTTTGGTGGTTTGCTCAGCCAGGGTCTGACCACCCTCGTCCGACTCAAACGAGTCACACAGTAGCTGATGTCCACAGGGACGCGGCGATCCCATCCTCTATTCCTGACTTATCTTGGCAACAAGGTACCCCAGCTTCGGCGGGGTCTTCTCAGGAGGATCAGGAGGAAAAAGACGAGGTTTCTATAATTTCGAGATGGAAGGGCAAGAGTCAGGCTCAGGCTTAGACGCCGCGCAGGATATTAATGATTCACCTGTAAGTTCATCATCTAACCAATTTGTTACTGCACAAGAAATTAATGGTCTACTGACTGATGCTTTATCTAAATTTTTTGGCCAACAACAGGAAACCCCCACTATGGACTTGGGGGCTCCCACGACAAGTTCTACGGTACGGCCTCTGATGACTTCAATTGCTTTATCTAAGATCCCTAACCCTCCCACTTTGTCACCATCAGGGTTCCTAAGCCTGCTACGGCGGCATTGACAACTTCAAATGTCAGGGTCATCACAGACGTCAATCCACCCCCTCTAGACAAGGCGCCTCTCAGAAAGGTAGCTATGCCCTTGCTTTATGGACCAGACGAGTCATGGGTCCTTTTGACCCCCTCTAACCCAGAGCTCGCCCAACCTACCTTGTCAGGGGAACTCCCGGTACCGCGTGAGTGGGTCATCCAGGGCAATACGTCAAAGAAATTGAGGGCCTTGGATAATTTGGGGAATGTACTAGACGTAAACATCAGGCTATACCTAGTTATTATCACCAAGACTATTTTGTGTATGCTTCTAAACCAGCTTTACCCCCTGCCTCAGCTTCAAAACTATTTTCAGACTGGTCTAAGCTGGATGGGTTTAATGATATTAAGACTCTGTCAGCTCTTACTCCTGAACTTGATTTACAGACCGTCACAGACGAAGCAGCTAATCCAGTTTTGAAGGTGGGGCAGTTGGGGCCAGGACCTTGGGTAGATTGGGAGATAGAGGCTCAAAACTTTGCAACCACTTTTACTTCTAAATCTTCCCACCAAATCCCTCAGGATACTCATTCTTGGTTCTCCATGCCGGTAGGTTCTGCCGGTGGAGTCCCAGCAGCCTTGTTTTCTTTCCTAGCTGCCCCTAAGATTAATCTTTGTGAGCTAAAAGACCCCTTCACTACCCCTACCCCTACTCACCTAGACAGAGAATTTAGGCTAAGGGGGAAAGCTTTTCGCCTGTTCTCTCAGTACATAGTGTCTCAACAGGTGCTAAGTCTTTACTACGGTCCACTCAGGCAATCGCAGACGCGGATGCCAGAAGATCGGTTGAATTATCCCGGCGACTGCTCCTCCAGTCGTCAATCCAATCCTTGGGTGACATACCCACCGCCTTGCTTGAGGCGGTACGAGCAAGACAAGATCTCAGAATGTCTTTAGTTCGCAAGCTACCTGATCGCATTGCGAATCAGGTGATCATGTCACCAGTGCTTACTCCCTCTTTAATGTCCCCTGAAGTATGGCGAACAGTGTTCAATATGGCACAGGCCGTTAAGCACAGTCCCACTCCTGCTAAGAAACCTGCATTTAATTTCCCCAAACCCAGGCCATCTGCTAAAGCTCAGCCAGGGGGATCTAAACCCTTTCTTCTACCTAAGTCCTCCCACTCCCCCCAGGTCAGTTCAGGCATAGACAGAGTCGGTTTTCAGGTCAGAGAGGACGCGGCCAGCATAAGCCAGGTCAGGGCCAGTCTTCGGCCAACACCAGCCAGCCGGCAAAGCGTCCAGCACCACCAACCCCACCTCAAAAAACTAAAGTCTCTCTCACTCCCGGTTCCAACCTTAAGGCCGGAGGACCCGAGGGTAGTACAGCCGGCGAACCCTTGTCTGCTAACTGGGTCGTTCCGAACGTTCCACCAGGCATGGCCTTTAAACACTTGGGCACGGATGTTGCACGCAAAGGCATCACTTGGCAGTGGCTCCGGCGACCTCCGCTTACGTCACCGACAACGGCGAATTTTGTTTCTTTAGAGGTGGAGTCACTGGTCCAGGAAATGATTGCCAAGAATGTCATCATCCCGGTCCCCCCAAATTACCCTGTATTCACGTCCAAACTATTTTTGGTTTCCAAAAGGGACAGTGTTCAGATGAGGCCGGGCGTAGACCTGCCTTACCTGTACCTTCACATTCCCAACGAATCTTTCAGAACGTTAACAGTACACCCAATCAGGCTAACACTTCC
>CM064503.1:32923878-33141615 GCA_032716605.1 Paralithodes platypus | reverse complement strand
CGGGAGGTTGGATGTGTTCACTAGACCTGACAGACGCCTATTGGCACGTCTCGGCCAACAAAAGATTTCAAAGGTTTTTGGCCTTACGGATCAGGCACCAAAATTTTGTTTTTCATAGGATGCGGTTCGGCTTGAACCTAGCTCCTCGATTATTCACGATATTAGTCAGCCAAGCCCTGATGCCATTGATAAAACAGGGGATCAGAGTGTTGTGGTATCTGGACGACTGGCTGTTAGTGGCAGAGACACAACACTTATGCATAAAACATGTCAATATTATTTTAAATCATGTCAAAACTCTAGGCTTCAAGTTAAATCTTGTAAAGTCAAACCTTGTTCCCTCACGAGTAATTCAGTGGATAGGGCTAGTCTGGGACACGGCCGCTCTCACTCTGAGTCAGAGTGTGGACAATCGCAACAGGTTTCGCAGGAAACTGTTCATGTTTTCTTCACAGTCTGACTACAACGGAGGGTCTGGGAGTCTCTGGTAGGCTCTCTCAACTGGATTCAACTAACTGTCAAGTTGGGCCGGTTGAAAGTAAAACGATTAATATTGGAAGGCAACAAATATTTCCCGCTCTTACCGGCGTCAAATTATGGCCCATCCCGAAATTAATCCACACCTTGCTAGCGGTCTGGGCAAAGAGGGAAACGTTGCATTCAATAATTTCATGGACCTCTCCTCCACCAACGGTATGGGTAGACACGGATGCGTCAGGCACAATAGGGTGGGGATTTCAGTCAAATCAGGGGCACCAGGGTCAGGAGATTTGGTCCCACTTAGAAATCTCTCACATCAATGTCAAAGAATTACTAGTCCCCTTGTATTTCCTTCAGGCTCACGGGCCGGCGTTACAGGGCAAGTCGGTGGCCTTCAGGATGGACAACCTGAATGCAGTTCACTGTATTCAGAAACAAGGGTCAACGAGGTCAAGGAAGTTGCTAAACGTGTCGGAAAAGATTTTTACTCTCGCCAACAGACTAGACATTTACATTCACGCATCTTATCTCCCAGGCGTAGCGAACGTCTGGGCAGACGCTCTGTCCCGGAGACAGAGCACGACAGTAGAATGGGAGCTCAAGCAACCCATTTTCAACCTAATGATTGCAGAGCTCTCCCATCCACAAGTGGATCTTTTTGCGTCCGAGGAGACTCACAAACTCCCTCTATACCTCACCCGCCGGGCGAAAACGCCGGCAGGGGGGCCAGACCTCTAGTGACAGACTGGAACAGATGGAGCTCCATCTATCTGTTTCCACCGCCAGATGCGTCACTAATGTGCCACGTAGTGAACAAACTACGAGATCATCGAGGCTTAGTCTCGCTAGTCGCGCCGCTGTGGCCGGCGCAGTTGTGGTACCAGCAATTGAAAACGTGGTGCCCGGACCCGGTGTCGCTCCCCGTCGGGTATTTCCACTTAGACACGATTGGCAACCTAGCGACCTCGCTGACTTTTGCATTATGGACATTCAGGAGGCCAAGTGGCTAGCACCATACGGTAGAGATGTGACCAATAAATTAATCAATCAATATACTCAGTCTACGAAACGACAGTATCCCTCACATTGGCAGGCTTTTACTTCCTGAATCATCAGAACGGGACAGAGGGTCCCGTCAGTGGCCTTAGTTTTCAATTATTTAAATTATCTGTTTGAGCAGAAACATTTATCTGTGGTAACATTAAAAAATCACTTAACTGCGATTAGAGTGCCCTTTTTAGACCTGACAGGTCTCTCCATACCGGTGGCGGAGGAAACAGGTTTTATGAGAGCTTGTTTTAAACTTCACCCACCTCCCCGTCAGCTCATGCCTACTTGGTCTCTCGACAAAGCCTTGTCTTTACTTCACTCTCGTCTGTACCAGAATACTGCAGACTTTGCATTACTCTTAAAAAAGGCGGTTTTCCTTATGGCTTTCGCCACCGGGAACAGAGTATCTGAGCTGGCGGCGATGAGCAACACACCTAATTGCCTTAGGTTTGGCAGACTGAATGAATGTATTTACATTGCACCTTCCCCAGGTTTTGTAGCCAAGAATGAGCACAGTGCACACGTGTTTTCTGAGTTCACGGTGCCAGCGTTGAAAAGGGGAAAGGTGAATCATAATTTATGTCCAGTGCAAGCTCTAACCAAATATTTGAGAGTAGCTCCTCTTAACCCCCAAGGTGCTTTATGGGTAGCAAGTACGGGTAAACGCTTACTTAAACGACGATTAGCCTCTCTTCTGGTCGAAGTCATTAAAGAGAGTAATCCCGGCGTTGTGGGTAGGGCCCATGATTTACGCAAATGGGCAGCTTCTTTACGTTTCCTGAAAACAATTTCAGTAGAAGATATCGCGTCCACTCAGTTGTGGGCGTCTAATCATACGTTTTTGTCTAGATACTTGTCAGTTGCTCTAGATAAACCTTCCTTACCATGCTTTAAGGCAGAGGGTCTAGGTGGCCCTGCAGTCACTTTTGTGTTTTTTCACGAGAAAGGGGGGGGGGGTTGCAGTCAGCTGACATAGGACACCCTAGACCCTGCCGGAGTATGAGAGCTGTGATACAATTTAAGGTTAATGTGATATGAAAATTTCTCAGTGAGAAATTGTGCTAGTACAATGTTAGTACAAAACAACGGTGTTGTTATAATAGTTTTAGCTGCGAAAGCAATCTAATATTAGAATAAGTGGAGGTCCTTTGCAATTTACCTCCACGATTATTTTGGGGTTTATTATGTGCACATATAAACTTATAACTTGTTATTTTTGTCACCACTCGTTGAGTGGGGTGCCTTTGTAACTGCAGATCTGTGTTCAGAATCTTCAGAGTTACCCATTTTTTTGTCAAGCAGGCTTCTTTGAAGCACGCACCTGCCTGAACCCCTTTTTCTTGTATATTTTTGGCCTACGCCACATTTAAATATATTTTTTCAAAAGTAAGAATACTATGTGATTGTTTTTATTATCTGCTTTATAGAGTTATGATATGATTACGAATGTCCCCCTCCAGTCTTAGAAATCAGGCATGTTCGTCAATGAATGGAGGGGCCACTAATAAATTATAGGTTTGACTCCTGTAAGGAGATAAAGAAAACCTAATATTTAGTAGTGGCCCCGTAATCATTGACGACTGGGGCCCTCCCGACCGTCCCCTTCCCATTCGTTGATGTATTAAGGATTTTGGTTTACTTGATATGTCAGTGAAGGAGGAATGACGCCTGAATCAGCGTCTGGTCAGAAATCCACACAAGTACATCCACGATATGATGGAAAGCTTATTAGATAGTTATTCTTATTTTGTTTTTGTTTTTATTTTTTACGAAGTTTTTTCGTAGTGAGAACCCAATTCATTATGACTGAAGCCATGAGTGAGGTCGCGTGCGCTCATGATGAAGGCTCCTCAGTTTTTTAAATGCTCTGCGCGGTAGATTCAAAACTACGGCGGATTAGTGTTTGAAGAGGATGCCTTATGTAATAGGCATGTTCGTCAATGATTACGGGGCCACTACTAAATATTAGGTTTTCTTTATCTCCTTACAGGAGTCAAACCTATAATGTCCCCTACTAACTTCCTAGTCCTGCCACGTTAGTGGCAGGGCAGTAGTTCCCTTTCCAATGTTCCCTTACCCACTCTAAACCACTGTTTGGACACTTGATCCTCAGTGTTTTGGAGGACAAGCAGCCTAGAAGGGTCACTAGATCTGTTGTTGCTTGATTTCCTTTGTAGATCACCTACATCAAGAAACCAAAATCCTCAAAGTCAAAGACCATCTGGACATCAGAGGCACTCAATTCCTGGCAGCAGCCTCCACGAACCAAGACCGCCCACTAAACTACATGGCAACACACCCACAGACACCAAGAAATATCAAAACAACCACACGGTATCACACACAATTATTGTCCTCTCTCCCTCCCTGCCCACCCCGAACCACCTTCCAGAAGCACATCCATACTCATATCTCTCGCCGATCCATCCACTCACTCACAGACAACACGCAGCTGCAAGCACGACCTCCCGAAATCCATCCTTCCGAATCCTCGCGAGGACAGAGTCCACCTGGCCAGGTCGAGATGCGGACACCATCCAGCTCTCCTGAGCTATCAGAAGTTGTCGTTGTCGATGCCTGCCCGGGATGTAACACAGCACCCCATACCATTAAACACATAATAGAAGACTGCATTTCACACAACCAACAACACAATCTACACTCAATGAGAGCTCTGTGGGAAAGCCCGATCGTGGCCATGGCCTTTCTCAGGGACTCGGGGCTGTTGGGCCAGGCAGCTTAGGGAACAACAACAACAACAAAAGAGCCTAAGTCGTTGTGTCTCAATACATCAAACTAGGCTGCGAAATGCTTGTGTAATCATCAACGGGTATGCATAATAAGAGTATTGGTTTAATATATTTAATGTCTACTATGACTGATAAAGTCTAGCTAGAGTCAATGATACGAGATACTGGTGCGCATGGCATGCCGCATAGCCTAGTGCAAGTCTCTCAAGTCTGTGCGTCAAGTATTACTTATAGTGAAGGGTAGCTCTCTTGAGAAACCTTAATACCGAAGTATTAAGCGTTCTCCTGGCGTACCTCAAAGACAAACAACCGAGCTTAGAACAGTGCAAAATGGTATAGGCAAAAAGCCCTCATTCGTGCATGCTCCACTCTCAATGGCACACAGACTAGAATTTACCCAATCAACTCCAGTTCTCAGGTATGTCGTGCAGCTTTTAACTAAAGCCAGCACCCATCGGAAACAATACCTTATAATATCAGACTCCTAGTCTAGAATTATCTAATCCAGCAAAACACTAATAATTATAGGAAGCGGTACTGAACAATATAGATGCCAACCAATGCTTCGTGATCAACTTATCTTAACAACTAAAATACATGGGTTATGCGAGACCTTAACGCACAATACAACTGGCCAGCATGAAGCTGAATATGCAGAGTTAACCAGAGGGGGTATGATATTAATAAAAGGTGGTGAAAGATATGGGAAATGAGAGATAGGCAGAGGAAAAGGTTCTCAGGTGCAGAGAGGGGGACAGATATCAAAGGGATAAGAAGGATGCGTTCTAGAGACCAGATCTGAGGGAGAGAGAGACAAGGGAGCTGTATATATACTGGCACTAGCTTGGACCGCGTGGGCAGGGCGGTATCAAGTCCTCCAGCCAATCCCCAGGAGGCCAGCCAGCCATGACGTCATCGAGCATGGTAAAAAACACTGCGCGCCTCCTCTCACTCTGTTCTATTCTCTCTCTCTCTCTCTCAAATCCTATCATTCCTACTAATGATAAAACTTATACTTTGCAATGAAATATATAAAGCCTTGACATGGGCGAAAACAAAGAGCCTTTCTGGACTGCCCATGACACGAGCCTTCATATGAAATAAAGCACACAATAATACATCAACTGTAGCCACATCCACTGCCCTGGCGATCCTAGCGAGTCACCGTAGGACAAGCCATGCGGTTCTAACGGAGTGGTTAACGTCACACCGGAGACATTGAGAGCAACCCAGGACCCACGTACACATACATATGTCCAACTTGCTCAAAACCTATCACTTCGAGTCGCCATACTAAGGGTTCAGTTCTCTGCAATTCATGCGGGAACTGGACCCACTTCACCTGCATAACACTTGCCTCCAAGAAACACTACACAAACACCTGGACCTGTTCCTCATACCCCTCCCTCTCCCAGTCAAATCCCTCACCTAAAACCCGTCCACCCCTCCTCCCCAACCCACCTAACCTTCCCATATCATCCACTCCCCCCCTCTAAAACCCGTCCACCTCTCCTCCCTAACCCACCTAACCTTCCCATACCATCCACATCCTCAACTCAACACACCACACCCCATCCTAATCCATTCCAACCCCCATCTCCTGCTACCCAATCCCCTCACCCATCCCAACCCCAGCCCCTCCCTCACCCCCACCCCCACCCCATCCTCGTGCAGCAGCACCCAACATACATCGTGCACATAACATTAACATTCTTCAACTGAACATAGATAGCATCAACACAAAGAAACACGAACTCTCACACTTCATCAAACAACACAACATACACATTGCCATCTTACAAGAAACAAAACTCCGCACAACACAAAAAAACACCCACATTTCATAATTTCACCACCATCAGACAAGACCGGGCTGTCGGCGGGGGCGGTGGACTCATCACCCTGGTACACAAAGAAATATCATACATAGTAACCAGTGTACAAACCAAATCCCTCCTCCCCCCAAATGATAACACAACAGAAATACAGTCAATTAAAATACGCACTGGCAACAACTCCAACATAACCATCATAAACACATACATCCCTCCCCAAACATCCCCTACAGTACCAAATAAATACAGACCACACTTACAACACATCACAAACACCCCACACACCCCACACATCATCCTGGGTGGTGACTTCAACGCCAAGACGTCGGCCTGGTTTGTCGACAACCCCGACACAGACAGAGGGCTGGTACTACAAAACCAAACCGATAACCTCATCATCCTTAACGACATCCATCAACATACCCATATTCCTCACCAAGCCCTCTATAACCCATCATCTCCAGACATCACCTTTTGCTGCCCAGAACTCGCCCCCACAACATCCTGAAGGGTGGTCAGAACCTTAGGCTCTGACCACCTCCCGATCATTATCACCACCAAAACCAGACTCACCCCAGCTAGCCACAAACACACATACACCAATTATAAAAGAGCTAACTGGGAAGCATTCACAAATGAGACAGAACAACACTTCACAACTCTAAACAGTACACCCATCACTAACATCAACAATGCTGTACACATACTCAATAAAACTATCCAAAACGCTGACAAGAAACACATTCCAAGAGGTAACAGAAAAAGACACAACCCCAACTTCACACCAGAAATTCAAAACCTCATCAGACAACGCTACATACTGAAACACTCCCCAGCACCCCACACACAAGACATCACACAACAAATTCAAGCACTCAACACCCAAACTAACAACAAAATACAAGAACAACAAAAACTAAATTGGAATAACTTCCTACAAACACTTGATCACAAAACAAACCCCAAAAAACTCTACAAAACACTAAACAGCATCACACTTTCCAACAGCAACACAACACAATCACATGCTGCAATCACAACAACAGACTCTACTCCTTCATGTAAACAACAAGCAAACACTCTCATCAATCACTTTTCACATGTCAGCCACCTAAAACCTCACAAAGACGACCGACGTGTCATCTGACGTAAGAGACAATTCCCCACAGACACTGACTATACACCCTTCACCAATCACCAGACAAAGCATATCATCAACAATCTCAAGCACTCACCCGCCTGTGGCCTAGACAACATAAGCAACATACACCTCAGACACCTGGGACCACAAGGCATACAAGCACTCACTAACATATCAAACTACAGCTATTCACACAACACAATACCAGACATTTGGAAGCATGGTATCATCATCACATTCCCCAAACCCAACAAAGACCCCACGCTACCCTCCTCGCACCGCCCCATCACACTCCTTTGCTCCCCCTCCAAAGTCATGGAACGCCTAGTATTACAACTAATTACACCTGACCTACCCCTAGCTCCAACAGAACATGGCTTTAGGCCACTGCACTTCACAAACACTCTTCTCACAGACCTTACACAAAGAGCTTTTGACGGCATCAACTCAGCTAGACCACCACACAGATCACTATTAGCCACACTCGACATTAGTAAAGCCTTCGATGCCGTCCCCCGCCACAACCTAACAAACAAAATCTACAACACAAACATGCACAACAACACAAAAAGGTGGCTGGCCAACTTCCTAGCAGGCAGATGTGCACACGTATCTTTTGCCGGTCAGTCATCTAAAATCAGAAACTTTCCAAACGGAGTCCCACAAGGATCCGTCCTATCACCCGCACTCTTCAATCTGTACATGCACGATATAACTACACCCAATACGCCCCAAATAAACTTAGCCTCCTATGCAGATGACATAACACTCACATGCACACACCATGACCCAAAAAGAGCAACAGATCTCCTTCAACCCTATCTCAACACACTACATGGCTGGTGCACTACAAACAGACTTAATCTAGCCCCAGCCAAATCCACCGCACCCTGCTCACAAGTTGGACAGGAGAACACGAATACATCCCTCAACTCACCATAAACAACACATCCCTAACACATACACACACACCCAAAATCCTAGGAGTAACATATGATACTCATATGACATTCAAACAGCACACCACAAACATTAAAAAGAAACTGACACCCAGACTTAACGCCCTCAGGTCACTTGCTCACACAAAATTTGGACACAACAAAGAAACTACCACCACAGTATATAAACAATACATAAGATCAGTGATGGAATACGCAAGCCCAGTCTGGGCTTCTAACCTAGCTGAAACACATCATAAGACCTTACAGACTATTCAAAACAAAGCCCTGAAGATCATTACAGGCTGCACAGCTACTGCACCCACAGATCACCTACATCAAGAAACCAAAATCCTCAAAGTCAAAGACCATCTGGACATGAGAGGCACTCAATTCCTGGCAGCAGCCTCCACGAACCAAGACCACCCACTAAACTACATGGCAACACACCCACAGACACCAAGAAATATCAAAACAACACCCAGCACACGGTATCACACACAATTATTGTCATGTCTCCCTCCCTGCCCACCCCGAACCAACTTCCAGAAGCACATCCATACTCATATCTCTCACCGATCCATCCACTCACTCACAGACAACACGCAGCTGCATGCACGACATCCCGAAATCCATCCTTCCGAATCCTCCCTTCCTCGCGAGGACAGAGTCCACCTGGCCAGGCTGAGATGCGGACACCATCCAGCTCTCCTGAGCTATCAGAAGAGACTGGATGACTCCGTTGTCGACGCCTGCCCGGGATGTAACACAGCACCCCATACCATTAAACACATCATAGAAGACTGCATTTCACACAACCACTTATGCCAACAATACAATCTACACTCAATGAGAGCTCTGTGGGAAAGCCCGATCGTGGCCATGGCCTTTCTCAGGGACTCGGGGCTGTTCGGCCAGGCAGCTTAGGGAACAACAACAACAACAACAACATCACAGGTCACAGAAAAGAGGACCAGAATGTGATACTACATCACAGGTCACAGAAAAGAGGACCAGAATGTGATACTACATCACAGGTCACAGAGAAAAGGACCAGAATGTGATACTACATCACAGGTCACAGAAAAGAGGACCAGAATGTGATATTACATCACAGGTCACAGAAAAGAGGACCAAAATGTGATACTACATCACAGGTCATAGAAAAGAGGACCAGAATGTGATACTACATCACAGGTCACAGAGAAGAGGACCAGAATGTGATACTACATCACAGGTCACAGAAAAGAGGACCAGAATGTGATACATCACAGGTCACAGAGAAGAGGACCAGAATGTGATATTACATCACAGGTCACAGAAAAGAGGACCACAATGTGATACTACATCACAGGTCATAGAAAAGAGGACCAGAATGTGATACTACATCACAGGTCACAGAGAAGAGGACCAGAATGTGATATTACATCACAGGTCACAGAAAAGAGGACCAGAATGTGATACTACATCACAGGTCATAGAAAAGAGGACCAGAATGTGATATTACATCACAGGTCATAGAAAAGAGGACCAGAATGTGATACTACATCACAGGTCACAGAAAAGAGGACCAGAATGTGATACATCACAGGTCACAGAAAAGAGGACCAGAATGTGATACTACATCACAGGTCATAGAAAAGAGGACCAGAATGTGATACTACATCACAGGTCACGAGGGAATGTGATATTACAGGTCATAGAAAAGAGGACCAGAATGTGATACTACATCACAGGTCACAGAAAAGAGGACCAGAATGTGATACTACATCACAGGTCACAGAAAAGAGGACCAGAATGTGATACTACATCACAGGTCATAGAAAAGAGGACCAGAATGTGATACTACATCACAGGTCACAGAGTAGAGGACCAGAATGTGATATTAAATCACAGGTCACAGAAAAGAGGACCAGAATGTGATACTACATCACAGGTCATAGAAAAGTGGACCAGAATGTGATATTACATCACAGGTCACAGAAAAGAGGACCAGAATGTGATATTACATCACAGGTCATAGAAAAGAGGACCAGAATGTGATACTACATCACAGGTCATAGGAAAGAGGACCAGAAAACCCAAAAAGGGATTCTGTCCCATACTCAGTAAGAAAAATCAGTGCTGGAGTGTAGGTTTCTCGAGCATCACCACCATGAAGATAGAAACACAAATTTCATAAGAAATACAAAGATTTAAGATACGGGAGGCAAGGAATTCTCAACACACTATCACATTAGACCAGCCTATCTCTTAACCAGCTTATAATAGGTAGGGTATTGGTGAGCTGTGGTTAAACTGGTAAAGGTAAATGTGATAACCTGGATACGGGTAATACATAACAGGGTTAAAGTAATAAGCCTATGTATGTATATATATACTGTATATATATACTCAGGCACATACCCTATGGCTGGGAGTGGCTGACTTGAGACAGAGCCTGAACAGAAACAACATTTAAAGTTCCAATTCTTAGGGTCTGGGACCGCTTTTGCGTTCCCTCACCCCTTTCTCTGTCTCATCTAGTAGGTGGCTTTTACAAGGGGAGGAGGGCCCACGCCCCCGAAGTAGGAAAAGTACTACTGTACAATAAAAGAGACAGACACAAATGGCTAAGGTTGGGTAGAGGATGCCAAACCTCACTCTGGACCTGAATAAGCTTATACCTATATTTACCTATATCTATCTATGTTGAGTTTGCCACTGCTAGTGGCACCGAGGAGCGCGCCACCCCTCGTTCTGGGTGGTTTTGATTTTGTTCTACCTGACAGTATATTGCCCCGTAATCACCTTGATTACTTACTTATTACCACAATTTTGTAGCGAAAACTGTTGTTAATTATGAAAATGGAACGCCTACTACATCGAATTTGATCCGAGTTGCATTGGCTCCCGATCAAGGCCAGAATTGAGTTCAGGCTTTGTCTTATGGTTTTCAAAGGGGTTAAGTTTGGTGAGCCTAAATACCTGGCTGAACTTTTGCTCCCCCAACGGGATCGACCTTGTATGTCTCTGCGCAATGGGGATGATCTTTTGAGATTGGATGAGCCTACCGTTGCTTATCAGTCGTCTTTTGTATCTCGTGCTTTCTCCCACACGGCTCCAAGGTTGTATAATTGGTTGCCGGACTGTATTAATAATAATAATAATAATAATAATAAGCATGTTACTTATTTCTCATAAGCGCCAATTTTTCCGAAGAATTCACTAGCGCTCGAAAAGAGAAAGAAAAAAGAACAAAAATCAATGCATCAAAAGAAGGCTCATATACAACACACATTTAACAATCACTAGCAGTGGCAAAATAGCCTAAACTCTATAGCCATCTGTCATGACACCTCTCTCAAGATCATAGCTTCTCTCAAAGAGAAAAGTCTTAAGTTGTCTCTTGAAGCATTCAACAGAACTCAGTTGTCTCATGGACAGCGGCAACCTGTTATACAACCTCGGAGCCATGTAGGAGAATGACCTCTCAAAGAAAGAAGACTGCTGGAAAGCCCTTGGTTCATCAAGACGAAAAGGGTCATTGTCATGACGCACAACTACACCATGGTGTGCCGGTGGGCGCCTGAGCAGCTCCGCAAGGTACCTAGGCTCACCAAATTTGAGAACCTTAAAAGTCACTAAACACAACTTAAATTCTATTCTTGCTCATACTGGCAGCCAGTGCAGTTCTATGTGAAGAGATGTAGTAGGAGTTCTAGGTGGAACACCAAAAATGAGTCTTGCGGCCCTGTTAACCCTTTCAGACATATGACGCAATTTTGAGCCATTAGGGATACTTTAACACCTTACGAGCGGCCTATGCGGTTTATTTATGTGTACCGCACAGCGGGGTGTTTTTAGCCAAAATAGGGCTGTTTACGTGATCATTTTCATGCCTAAATAAGACCCAGAACGTAAAACAAGTACCTATCCCTGAAAGGGCATAAACAGAGCTTTCGAATGACACCATAACGATCCTTGTATGATGGATAGTTTTCTTGCAATAACCGTGCAACGCGAGTGCAAAAAGCAGGTAATTCGGTACTTTCAGTACATAATTGAGTATGTAGCGAGTGAGAGAGGGAGGAGGGAGCTGAGATTTGTGTCAGTAGGTTCGCCGCGGTGGTCTGGAGCAGTCATACGCTCGCTAGTCTCCTGCCACCACTTGTCTCTCTCTCTCAGCCACATTACGTGCTGAAATTGCCACTCGAGTTATGTCGAGCGCCGCCAAATAGTCCAGCTTTATTTAACTCGACTTATGTTGCTCGCCGCTAAATAAGGGTTAAAGCCTTTGTTACCATCAGGGGTATTTAGAAACCTTTAGTTTAGTTACTTCAACCTCTGCAGTTGTCTTTGAGTTAGCTGTGGGCAGAAAACTAATTTTGGAGAGGTAATTATAATGGTGAGAGAACTCTATTTATTAGTGGCCCCTCCATCATTGACGATTATGCCTATTACATAAGGCTACCTCTTCAAACGCTCATAAGCGTAGTTTGAATCTACCGCCGCAGAGCTCAGAGGAACCTTCATCATAAGCACACGAAAAATCACTTATGGTTCGTCTTTATGATTGGGTTCTCACTACGAAAAAACTTCGTAACAAATAAAAAATAAAAATAAAATAAGAATAACTATTCATAAGCTTTCCATATTCCGTGGATGTACTTCTGTGGATTCTTGGACCAGACGCTGCCTAGCGCATTTTTCCGCCTTCCTTGCTCTGCGTTCACCCCACCCGGACGTGTTCCCCACAGTGCTCCGCTTTGATTCCGCATTCTTGCGTCCCTAGTGAGTTTTTTCTCATTTGTTTACTCTGGGATGTCTTGAGTAAGGTTAGGATTAGCTTAGCAGGGGTGTCATTGGTGGTTTTCTCGCAGAACAAGTGTATTTTGGGTCGTTTTTGTTGGGGCGTCTATTTCGGACGGACCCTCGTGGCCGAGTTGAGGACGCTCTGAAACTGTTTTTCGTGTTTAGCCATCTTTAGTCCTAGCTTGTTAGGAGGCTTTAACTACGCGATGTCGGGCTTCTAGCTATCTTTCAGATGGAGTAGCCTATTTTGTTTTATACTGACGTTCCTGGTGTTTTTTCTTCACGTAGTGGAGTTCTTTCTGGGTCCCGAGTCAGTGTTACCCTTACCCGGGGTTTTTTTCTACGATGTTGATGTGGCGGCTGTTCCAGTTTTGGTGGGATGGAGTGCTTTTCGATTGTGTTTCGACGTCATTAAGTGTTTATTCCGTTTTCACTGGGCCTAGCCAGCCACTCTTAGTTTTTTCACATATGCAAGTGTTTTCATTGTTTATTATGATAAAAAATGTATTCATGTGTCATGTGTGTCCTGGATTAGTTGTGATTGGCTGATCCAGGAGCTTCGGACTGTGGGTCTGATTATGTTTATCAGATTGCGTTCTGATTGGTGTGGGTTGCCTTTCCGGCGGTTTTTCTCGATTGCTCCGAGAAAGCCGTTTTGTTTACCGGGTTTTAGTCAAGTTGGTTAAAATCGGTAGTTACCCCGGCGAGTTTGGTAGCTTGAGGGCTCATCAGAAACTGCGTTCTCTGTGGTCGAGCCTGTGATCAGGCTTCCTGTGTTTTTCCCGGCGAGGTGGGCTCCACACATTTATCTAGGTGATCATGCTGACACCTGATGGATATGGTTTTCTCGGCTTTTCAAAGCCATTGAAACAATGCTGTTTGTTTGATTGGTCTTTCCCTCCCGGCGACCTTTTTACAAAGAGGTCTGGGGCAGGTACAATTGGTTTGACATTTCATATAAAACCCGGCGGTTGTACCTTCAGGTGATTATATTAACGGATTTGCAATTCGCTATGGTTTGCCAAACAATTGATTGATACAATAGGGTATCACGGCCATCAAGACGGCGATCTATGAGGGCTTCTGGGAGAAGTCGGATTAGAGATTAAGATAGGCTTAGACTTTTTATGGGATAATAAGATGCCTGAATCTTACTAGTGTTTCAAGTGTAAAGGGATACTTGAAAGACTTCTTCATTAATAAAGATATGCTTCATCTTTATGAAGATTCAGAGGAAACAATGCTGTTTGTTTGATTGGTCTTTCCCTCCCGGTGACCTTTTTACAAAGAGGTCTGGGGCAGGTACAATTGGTTTGACATTTAATATAAAACCCGGCGGTTGTACCTTCGGGTGGTTATATTAACGGATTTGCAATTCGCTATGGTTTGCCAAACAATTGATTGATACAATAGGGTATCACGGCCTTCAAGACGGCGATCTATGAGGGCTTCTGGGAGTCGGATTAGAGATTTTAGACTTTTTATGGGATAAAAAAATGCCTGAATCTTACTAGTGTTTCAAGTGTAAAGGGATACTTGAAAGACTTCATCATTAATAAAGATATGCTTCATCTTTATGAAGATTCAGAAGATCTGCTTAAATCTTTTGGACAGGTAAAGATATGCTGAAATCTTTAATATGAAACTAAAGGAAAACGAAAAGTAGTGATTGAGGGCTACGGTTCGTTGACCAGCGGTTTTGTGACACATGTTTTTGAAACATTTTGGGGTAACCTTATGAGCATTAATTCCTGGAAATTTTCTCTTTCCAGGGCGGAGTACGCTTGGCGCCAGATGACCAGGTAGATCCCGGGGTGGGGTAGATTTCCACCAGTCTCTGTCATGTCGGCACTAGAACCTCTCATTGCTTTATGTTCAACGCCGTTATGCTCAGGTATCCCTATTTTTGCACACAAGCTTTGCATTAAAGTGTTAAATGCCTCGATCGGTCACGGGGGATATGGGTGACAAAGAATTGCACTATTTGTAACCTCTTAAGTGTTAAAGTTTTAATTCAAAAGGATAATACTGCGGCGGTGGCTTTGCAAGAAGTGAAACAACTTCTCGCTACTTATTCAACGAATGTAGCACATAAAGCATTGCAATGTGATAACCTTGAGCTTTGGGAGCTTTTAATTATCAAACATGCCCCCCCTAAGTGTAAGATACGTGCACGTAAGACCTCAGAGACTGGGCGGAGACAGGTTACCACACCCTCCCCCGGCAAATCTAAGAGGCCTCGTTCACCGTCACCCTCGGCAACGGCGACGAGGCCCAAATCAAGGTCAGCCTCTACCCCCACCAAGTCTAACGTCCAATCTGACAGGTCGGGGGTGGAGTCAGAGAATGTGGTGGAGGATGCCCCGGCGGACATTTCATCACCTGATAGTCATGCTTTTTCTACCAGGTCACGTGTGTCAGCCTCAGATTTAGAAGTACAGTATCTTACAGAAACTATAAACCTCTAGGGTGCTCGGGTGAGGGCTCCCAATTGGAAAGTACACCAAGCTCGCAAGCGAGTAACAGCCACAGCCAAGGTGTATGGCGATACTCACAGCCCTGGCAGGACAGAACACATCCTTTTGTGACTCAAGTAGTGGCTGACGTCCACCGGGATGCCGATGTACCATCTTCTATCCCAGATTTAACATGGCGGCATGTGGAGGTCCCGGCTTCGGCGGGATCTTCCCATGATAGGCCAGACTTAAGGGATGAAGAACAGCGTTCTCTGGTCTCAGAGATGGAAGTTGAAGAGTCAGGTCACCATCTAGAAGACTCTCAGGGTACTGTCGAATCTCCACGGAGTTCGTCATCTGCTAGGTATGTAACTACAGAAGGGATTGATGGATTACTATTAAATGCACTTAATAAGTTCTTTGGCCCTACGCCGGAAACTCCTACAGTTGGTATGGGAGCTCCCGCGACGTCGACGAATGTGCGACCTCTGGCAACATCCATTGCTTTAGCTAAAATATCTAACCCTCCTCTTGTGTCAGATCCAATTTCCAATGTGCCAGGCACAGCAGCTCTCACTACTTCCAATGTGCGAGTCATATCAGACATAACTCCCCCCCCCCCTTTAGACAAGGCACCAGTCAAAAAAGGAGCTATGCCTCTTTTATACGGGCCTGATGAGTCATGGGTAGCAATGTTACCAACTAAGCCAGAGGCAGCACAAGCTACTATTTCGGGGGAGCTCCCTGTACCACATGAGTGGGTAATCCAAGGCAATAAGTCTACAAAACTCAGAGCATTGGATAGTCAAGGAAATATTTTAGATGTTCATATTAAGGCCATTCCAAGTTATTATAACCATGACTTTTTGTGTATGCATCAACACCAGCCCTACCCCCTGCCTCAGCTTCAAAGCTATTTTCTGACTGGACTAAGAATGATGGCTTTAACGACATCAAGGCACTTTCTGCTTTGACGCCGGAGTTGGATATGTTTCCGATCACAGACTCAGCCTCTAATCCAGTCTTGCAGGTGGGGCAGTTGGGTACGGGACCTTGGGTGGAATGGGAAACAGAGGCTCAAAATTTTGCCACTACTTTCACTTCAACATCTTCTCACCAAATCCCTCAAGAAAACCATACTTGGTTCTCTCTTCCGGTTTTTAGTGCCGGAGGAGTCCCCTCTGCTTTGTTGTTGTTGTTTGATTTCTTGGCTGCCCCTAAAATCAATTTGTGCGAATTAAAAGATCCTTTTAGCATGCCTTCCCCAGCTCACCTAGACCGCGAGTTTAGGCTGAGAGGAAAAGCGTTTAGACTGTTTTCGCAATATATTGTTACCCAGCAAGTAACAAAGTCTATGTTACGCTCTTCTCAGGCGATCGAAGCTGCGGAAGTCAGGAAGGCCATTGAACTTTCCCAGCGCTTGCTTCTCCAAACTTCCATTCAGTCTTTAGGAGATATTCGGACAGCCTTATTAGAGGCAGTTCGAGCAAGGCAGGATCTGAGGCTGTCCTGACCGTATTGCAAGCCAAGTAGTTCTGTCTCTAGTTCTAACTCCTTCTTTGATTTCCCCAGCAGTTTGGAAGACTGTTTTCAATATGGCACAAGCATTCAAACAAAGTCCCTCTCAACCTAAGTAGCCTACCTTCACTTTCCCTAAGCCCAAACCAGTTTCGAAAGCTCTAGCTAGTGGGTCTAAGCCTTTTCATCAGCCAAAGTCCCCTTCCACCCAGGGTCAGGCTCAGTTCAGGTATCAACAGGGTAAATTCTCAGGTAAAGGCCACAGGTTTCACCAACGACCAGGTCAGGGTCCACCTCCAGCCAAACCCGGCCAGTCGTCCAAGGGTACACCACCACCAGCAATAAACTAAGGTCTCTCTCACTCCCGGGGCCAGTCAAAGGCGTGTTGAAACAGAGGGTGGTCCAGCCGGCGAACCCCAGTCTGCTAACTGGGTCATTCCGGGCGTGTCATCAAGCATGGCCATTAAGAACATGGGCGAGGACTGTGGTATCATCATGTGGAGGCATCACTTGGCAGTGGCTCCGGCGACCTCGCTTACGTCAGCCGACAAAGGCCAATCATGTTTCTTTAGAGGTGGAGTCACTAGTTCAGGAGATGATTACCAAGAGTGTCATTATCCCAGTCCCCCCGACTTACCCGGTGTCTACATCCAAACTATTTCTAGTACCAAAAAGGGACAGTATTCAGATGAGACCGGTCGTAGACCTGTCTTATTTGAATCTCCACATTCACAACGTGTCCTTCAGGATGCTGACAGTGAATCAAATCAGGTTAACACTTCCGCCGGGAGGGTGGATGTGTTCATTAGACCTGACAGACGCGTATTGGCACGTCCCGGTAAACGAGAGATTTCAAAAAAATTCTGGCGTTAAGAATAATGCATCAGACTTATGTCTTTCAAAGGATGCCGTTTGGATTGAACCTAGCGCCACGCATATTCACAAAATTAGTCCGGCAAGCCCTGATGCCCATTTTAGAACAGGGGATCAGGATCTTGTGGTATCTGGACGACTGGCTGGTGGTGGCAGAGACAGAAAAGTTATGCAACACTCAATGCAACACTCATGTCAACATTACGTTAAACCATGTCAAATCTCTAGGATTCAAGGTCAACTTAGTAAAGTCAAAACCTTGTTCCCTCACGAGTAATTCAGTGGATAGGGCTGGTCTGGGACACAGCATCTCTCACTCTGAGTCAGAGTGTGGACAATCGAAACAGATTTCGCAAAAAAATGTTTGTTTCTCCACAGTCTGACTACGACACGGAGACTCTGGGTATCTCTAGTCGGTTCTCTCAACTGGGTTCAACTAACTGTGAAGTTGGGCCGGTTGAAAGTCAAACGTTTAATCTTGGAGGGCAACAAATATTTCCCACTATTACCGGCGGGAACATTATGGCCTATCCCAACATTAATACACAGCTTACTAGCAGTCTGGGCGAAGAGGGAAATGTTGCACTCAGTCATGTCATGGACCTCTCCTCCGCCGACGGTATGGGTGGACACGGATGCGTCAGGGACGATAGGTTGGGGCTTTCAGTCAAACCTCGGGCATCAGTGTAAAGGGCTTTGGTCCCATTCAGAAACCTAGAGACCTCGCTGACTTTTGCATTGTGGACATTCAGGAGGCCAAGTGGCTAACGCCGTATGGTAGAAACGTGACAGATAAATTTATGAATCAGTACACACAATCTACCAAGAGGCAATATTAATCTCATTGGCAGTCCTTTACTTCTTGGATAGTTAGAACAGAACAGACAGTACCTTCGGTGGCATTAGTTTTTAATTATTTAAACTATTTGTTTGAACAGAAACGTCTATCTGTAGTGACTCTAAAAAATCACTTAACAGCTATCAGGGTGCCATTCTTTGACCTTACAGGTCTAACCATACCACAAGCGGAAGAAACAGGTTTAATGAGAGCATGCTTCAAACTCCGCCCACCTCCCCGTCAGCTCATGCCTACCTGGTCTCTTGACAAAGCGTTATCTTTGCTTCATTCCCGTCTGTATCAGAATACGGCAGATTTTGAATTGCTATTAAAAAAGGCTGTGTTCCTTATGGCTTTGGCAACTGGTAACAGGGTGTCTGAGCTGGCGGCGATGAGCAACACCCCTAATTGCATAAGGTTTGGTAGCCTAAATGATTGCATTCATATTGCACCTTCCCCAGGGTTCATCGCAAAGAATGAACATAGTGAACATGTTTTCTCAGAGTTCACGGTACCGGCGTTGAAATGGGGTAAAGTGCACCATAATTTATGTCCTGTACAAGCTTTAACCAAATATATGAGAGTTGCACCTCTTAACCAACAAGGTGCTTTATGGGTATCGAGTACAGGTAAAAGATTAATGAAACGTAAAATGGCTTCTCTGCTAGTAGAAGTCATTAAAGAGAGTAATCCCGGCGTAGTGGGTAGGGCCCACGATTTACGCAAATGGGCAGTATCTTTACGTTTTCTCAAAAAAAAATCTGTTAAAGACATAGCTACTACTCAACTATGGGCTTCAAATCATACGTTTTTGACTTGATACCTGTCGGTAGCACTAGACAAACCATCAATGCCATGTGTAGCTTTACGGCAAAGGATCTAGATGGGTCTCTAAGTCACTAATTGTTTAGGTTAAGAAAGGGGGGGGGGGGGGGTGCAGTCAGTGAAACATAAGACCTAGACCCCGCCGGAGGATATGTACAGTGTATACGAGCTGTGATACAATGTATAAGTGTTGTGATTAAAATTTCTCTGTAGTAATGCCTACGGGAAATGTTGTTGAGGTACAATGGATGTAGTACAACAATTGTTTCTTTAAGTGGGATACACTGTGGAAGCAATTTAATTTTAAGAGTTCTCGGTAGTTGCAACTACGAGTAGCATTTTAGTAAGTACATCTGCGATAGTACAAGAATTTATTCTATTTTTTGTGTCTAATTTTAAGGAATATACACATTAGAATAATGGGGTTTATATGTGCACATGTAAATATAAAGTTTTATTTTTCATAACTTAATTTAAGTGGGGTGCCTTTAACTTTCAGATCTGTGAACAGATTCTCATAGTTACCCTTTTTCCTCAAGCAGGCTTCTTTAAGCACGCCCCTGCTTGTACCCCTTTTTATATGTTGTATAAAGTTTATACATAAACATATTATTTTTACAAAGTAAGAATACTATGTGGTTGTTTGATTATCTGCCTATTCTATTTGCAATGGTTATGATATGATTACAAATGTCCCCCTCCAGTCTTAGATATCAGGCATAATCGTCAATGATGGAGGGGCCACTAATAAATTATAGGTTTGACTCCTGCAAGGAGATAAAGAAAACCTAATATTTAGTAGTGGCCCCGTAATCATTGACGACTGGGGCCCTCCCGACCATCCCCTTCCCATTCGTTGATGTATTAAGGATTTTGGTATACTAGATATGTCAGTGAAGGCGGAAAAATGCGCTAGGCAGCGTCTGGTCCAAGAATCCACAGAAGTACATCCACGGAATATGGAAAGCTTATGAATAGTTATTCTTATTTTATTTTATTTGTTTATTTGTTACAAAGTTTTTTCGTAGTGAGAACCCAATCATAAAGACGAACCATGAGTGATTTTACGTGTGCTTATGATGAAGGTTCCTCTGAGCTCTGCGGTGGTAGATTCAAACTACGCTTATGAGCGTTTGAAGAGGTAGCCTTATGTAATAGGCATAATCGTCAATGATTACGGGGCCACTACTAAATATTAGGTTTTCTTTATCTCCTTGCAGGAGTCAAACCTATAATTTCTTATTGCTAATCTGGCAACCTCTGCGTCATATGAGTCTGAAGGGGTTAAGAACAGACTGAACTTTCTTTAAAATATAATTTGGAAGACCCACCAACAGGGCATTGCAATAATCAACACGAGAGAAGACCAATAAGTGAACCAACGTCAGGAGGCAACGTCTGGTTATAAAACGCTTCACCAAATAGAGATTTCTGATGTGCAAGTAACAACTTTTAACTATCTGGTTTACATGCTCTTTGAAATCTAATTGGGAGTTCACATATACACCCAGATTTCGAACAGGGTTGGCCGGTCGTGGCTGAGATCCACCCACATTGATGGAGAATGCACCTACTATATCATCAGCTCTTCTATTTCCTCGGATGATGAGAATATCAGTTTTACCATCATTTAGTTTAAGTTTTCTCGCTCTCATCCACTTCTTGATATCAGACATCAACAATTCCATCTTACTCCGTATATCAACTATATTTGTGATTCTCACATAAATCTGGGTGTCATCTGCATAAAAGTGAAAGGTGACATTATGTGCACGAAGCAGAAGAGACAAACTGCTGATATAAATTATGAATAGGATAGGACCTAAAACTGATCCCTGCGGAACACCATACTGCAGGGGTGTCGAGTCCGAGACCATTTGATTTACCATCACACTCTGGGATCTACTTGTCAAGTACGACCCAAGAAGCAAGAGAGCGGAATCACGCACACCACAATCATAAAGATCACTCAATAACAACTCATGATCCACTGTGTCAAAGGCCGCAGAGAGATCAAGCAAGACCAATAGTGAGGCCACACCATTGCAAATGTTCTCAACTAGATCATTATGTACTCTAATCAATGCTGTTGATATAATCTGTAATAATAATCTGTTAATATAATCTGTTGCTGTAATCAATTCAGTTGAATGATGCTGTCGGTAAGCAGACTGAAAAATTGGGATAGTTTCATTCTGCGGAAGTAGTGGTTGTAATTGATCAAGTATTGCACACTCTAATATCTTTGATATGAAGGACAGGTTGGAGACAGGACGGTAGTTCAACATGTTCTCAACATCAAGTCCAGGTTTCTTTAGACTAGGTCGGAGTAGTGCATGCTTTTCAGAATGTGGGAAGTTACCTTCAGAGAAGCACTTATTAATTATTTTGGAAATAAACTCAACTGTGTGATCATAGACTCTTGGTAGCTTGGAAACATTTATGGGATCCAACGGGCAAAATGTTTTATTGAGGTTTCTTATGTAGGACGAGATCATGTCCACCTCTACTGAGTGAAAGGATGAGAGGACATTATTAGGAATGTGTCGGGGTTGGAGTACAACTAAAAGTTCTTCACCAACAGAAGCATCATCCAGTTCCTGTCTTATGCGAGTTATCTTGCCAGCAAAAAATGACACAAAGTTGGCAGCCAACTCGGCATCGGGTACAGGTCTTAAGCTGACTCTTGTTTTTCCAAGTAAACTGTTTACAATTGAAGCCAACCTCCTCCACATGAGTCAACTTTTCCCTGATAATACACTTTCTTTTCATCTTTGATTGTGTGGACCACGGCTCTTCTGGCTGACAGATATTGCAACCATGTAGAGTCTGTTTTATTTTTCCGCCATTCACGTTCAGCTCTTCTACGCGCTCTTCTAAGAAATTTAACTCGAGTGCTATACCAGGGTGAATCATCTCGTACTATGATTTTCTTCTCTACTTCTGGACAGTGATGATCGAACACTAATTTAAGTGCATTTCTATGTACCTCCACCAGCTCATCTGAAGTAAGGTTGGAAGTATCAATACTTCCCAAGTACTGTTTTACTTCACTGCTAGCCAAATTTTGGTCTGTATTTTTATAATTTCTAAATCTGATTACTTTTTTATGTGAGAGAGGCTTAGGGAAATCAAAGCTGAAAGTAATCAAAGCATGATCAGAGGTATTAGGGTCAGCATTCTCAACATCAACATCCAGAACACCACCACAACCCACAGGAGAGAGAACCAAGTCAAGGGTGTGTCCCAAGATATGAGTTGGGTGGGACACATGGTTTACAAAATTGTTCTGATCAGTCAACTCAAGGAACTCAGGAGAGAACGGCTTCAGATGAGGGCTGTCAACCCAGTAATTAAAATCTCCACATATCAAAAGTCTTCCGGTTTTAGCAGAAAATTCCTCGAGAAACTGTCCAAACTCTTCCATAAAACCCCTATCTGTGCCACGATGGCCAGGCCTATAGACAACTGCCATTCTTAGAATTTGTTGATGGAGTTTTATTTCCACTTCCAACAGTTCATAATAAAGAGGGGCTGGGTTATGACTTATTTGCAAGATATTCACCAGAGATGTGGAGTAGACAACTGCCACTCCACCACCCGGATGATCTCCCCTAGGCCTAGGAACATTTATTATGGAATGGGTTTTAGGCAATGCCGCCTGGATAATATTCAGATCTGACTCGAACAACCAGGTCTCAGTGAGACATAATACATCAAGGTTACGTTCATCCAAGATCTCGCAAATATGATCCATTTTGTTACGCAAGGAACGAACATTCAACAGACCCAGTTTCAACCGGCTCCCATGTGCATTTTTCAGTTTTTTGAACCTACAAAATTGGTGTTTTCAATAACTTTATTTCTCTGAGCTGTCATTAGAGGACAATTTTTACTTGAGGCGAAATGATTTGGCGGCTCCGTAACTGATGTGGAGCTCATACAATTTATACATTTGGGGGAAGTCTTGTTGGTGCAGTCTTTTGAGTTATGAGTACCGGCACAGAAGTTGCATTTTGGATCCTCATTTTTCCGATAACACCTGTCACTGGTATGGCCAAAGCCCTGGCAATGGTAACATTGTGTTACCCAGAAGCGATCGTATGCACGACATCTCACAAATCCAACATACACAGAATTGCCATCATCCACAATGGAAGAGCGTATTTCAGGTGACATTTTTACTACCGCAGTCTTTGTGTGTGCATCACTCTTTTGGTTGGTGAATAGCAAATTCATAGCTAAGCCATCGTCGACCAGGGACCTTATTCTTGGGTTCTTGTTGAGGATGCTGGGAATTATCTCATTATCCTCAGTGTCATTAGCAATGCCTACCAGTCATTTTTGGCAGCATCTTCTTTGGTTCGGAGACACTGAAGGCACTGTCCACCCCCAAACACTGATTGATGGCCCTTCCTGCGTCTTCTTTGGCTTTCTTGGATGGAAGTCGTACCACCAGTACACCTGAATCAGTTCTAGTTAACTTGTTAACCGGAACCGAAGCCAAAGCAGTCTCGATTGCCTTTGTATCTGGTGGGCTTACTGGCTCGGAGGATCGGTCTTTTGGCTTCACTACCAGGACCTGATGGTCCCAGACAGTTTTTTTCTTTCCACCATCTACCACCTCAGTGGTGCGTTTGGTCGGCTCCTTTTTGGTCTCTTCAAATGTTTGCTGAACTATCTTGGCAAACAAGGGAATGTCAGGGGCAGCAACTTTAGTCTCAAGGATATCCATTCTGTCACCAATACTCTCTATCTCCATGGCCACCGCAGCAAGGGCACCCTTCACTTCGTTTACAATGGCAGTCTTCACTTCACCAACTAGGGCAGACTTCAGGTCATCCAAGGTCTGCTGACTAATTGCTGCGTCCTTAGCAGCCAGGGGGGTGGTATCGCAAACAGTGCAATGCCATTTAAATCCAGGTTTCTTCTTTGCATGTACTCAGAGGTCCTCATCATCAACATTTATACAGTTGACGTGAAAATATGTACCACACAAGTAGCAGCCCAGCGATTTGGCCTTGCCCACAACCTTCCCGCAACTGCAACTCTGCTTGCTTGCTGCCATTTCAGTGGAAGTAACCAATAATTAAAAACAAAAACACCCGTTTTTCGTATCTGATTAAAAATAAAAGAAAACCCTAGTTTAAAAAAAACTTGAAAATAACTACCTGGGACAGACCCCAGGTAGCGCCGTCCCCGTCAGTGCCACCACAATGGAAAAAAAATAAAATGGAAAAGAAAAAAAGGGAAAGTGGTGTCTGCAAGGTCACCGCGGGCAGGTGGGGATCGACTTGGCTACCCTTTGGGGGTAGCCCAACCGAGATGCGTGGAGAGACCACGCACAGGATGGCAGATGTGTGTGGTGCAAAAACTTTAACCAATTTTGTACACTGTTTTGAGCTTATAGCAGTGACAATATAATTTCTACGGTATTCAGCAAGACCCTATTGGTTACGATACTGCCACTGCGCAAAGCTTAACCTATCAAGCCCATTAACCCATTGATTAACCCCTCCAGTGCGGGTAGACTCTTAAGAGTTTTACGGTTCCACTGCGGGAAGACTCTTATAATCCTAGGCCTAAAAAAAAAAAAAAATGTAAACCACCCCAGTATTAATTGATTTTTTTTTTTTTTTTTTTTTTTGCCATTTGGCCATGCCAAATATCACTCCTCCACATCCCCTTCTTTCCCCCCCCCCCTTCAATTATCACCTATTTTCCCTGTTATTCCCTTATTCTTAGGTATATTTTCGTGCTAACAATAGCGAGTTGCTAGCAGGGTGTGGTCATGTGTGTTACCAAGCGTGGGAAATAGCGGGAGTTACAGAGAGAGGCCTCAGTGTCTCTCCAAGCCTTGAGAGAGGAGGCTGTGGAGCAGTCTGGCTCACACTTGATTTATGTAACTCTCGCTCTCATTTCGCGATTTTGACCAGCCACACACTATTTCCACTTGTTTTATTGTTGTAACAGGTTAATATCCTCATAATAAACGTAAAATAGGCGCATATGGATAAGTATTAATGATATTTATGGTAAGATAACAATTTTAGTGACAGGAAACAGTGAAATAGGTCCGCACAGTTCTATGGTGTAATACCCCCCCCCCCCCCCTGCGCACTTCTTAGGTTAAGCAGTCTATATCTGTTGAGTCCTTCAAGAAGCATTTAAAAACCTTTATGTTTCTTATGTTTCAAAAGTGTTACGACCTAGGGAATGGTGTAGTGACAGATGATTATAGAGTTTAGTGGTTATAATTATTGTATTAATAACTGTGTAAATTGTGTTGTAAATAATGTTAATGTAGTTTTATTGAAATTGTGTTTTGTGTTCGAGCGCTTGTGAATTAATTTTGAAGATTGAGCGCTTTTTTAACCCTTGTCTAGCGGGGTGTTTTGGGCTCATTTGGGCATATTCAGGCCCTCCTGCATGATAAATCAAGCATCTGCATGAAAAAAAACATATTTAGCAAAAAAATAGGCACTAAAAGCTTCAAAATGAGACCAGAACGAGCTACGTAGCACTCGTGGTTCTCTTGCAGTGGTGCCACGAACATGGAAGTTTAGCATATATCGGTATATTTTCCCCAGCTATGCTCACTACTGGCTACACTGCCGGCCTCTCGAGAACACAGGGAACATGAGTTAATGGGCGGCGGTAAGCCCTGGGAGTCGGCTGTCTGGCCCGCTGCGCTCCCGGCCATTTGCACTCGATTTTAACCCTTTAACCCTCCAGCCCCGGCTACGCATTACATAAATATTCCCCGAAACCCGGGTGTTTTGGCCGAAAAACGTCTAGGCTAGGCTACCGTATATTTGTTATTCTGACTGCTTCCCGCATTCCCACGCATCCCCAAGCGTAGCTGTGTTATTTACCTGTAGAATGGTGTTAAGTAGAGCTCTCTAAGTCAACTGGTTGAGTTGTGATGATGATTTCATTGGAAATAACTTTATGGCAAAAACAGCCACTTTACACTACTTTTCGATACTTAACAACAACATACAGGCACACACGAACAAGCGACGCTCTCCTTCTTGTGGCCGGAGATGCGGGGCGTCGGTCCAGCCGGCTGTTGTTTACATGCGTCGGACCGACGCCTCGCACACCAAGCTTACAGGCTTTGAGCTCATGGGTGTTTAAGAGCCCTTCCGGCAGCTCATGTATGCTTTTTTATGGGCGTTCAAGAGCCCTTCCGGGAACCGAGGGTTAAAAGCCTTAATTATAGGTTTGACTCCTGTAAGGAGATAAAGAAAACCTAATATTTAGTAGTGGCCCCGTAATCATTGACGAACATGCCTATTACATAAGGCATCCTCTTCAAACACTAATCCGCCGTAGTTTTGAATCTACCGCGCAGAGCATTTAAAAACTGAGGAGCCTTCATCATGAGCGCACGCGACCTCACTCATGGCTTCAGTCATTATGAATTGGGTTCTCACTACGAAAAAACTTCGTAAAAAATAAAAACAAAAACAAAATAAGAATAACTATCCAATAAGCTTTCCATCATATCGTGGATGTACTTGTGTGGATTTCTGACCAGACGCTGATTCAGGCGTCATTCTTCCTTCACTGACATATCAAGTAAACCAAAATCCTCAATACATCAACGAATGGGAAGGGGACGGTCGGGAGGGCCCCAGTCGTCAATGATTACGGGGCCACTACTAAATATTAGGTTTTCTTTATCTCCTTACAGGAGTCAAACCTATAATTTATTAGTGGCCCCTCCATCATTGACGAACATGCCTGATTTCTAAGACTGGAGGGGGACATTCGTAATCATATCATAACTCTAGAAAAGCAGATAATAAAAACAACCACATAGTATTCTTACTTTGAAAATATATTTAACAACGGCGTAGCCGAAAAAATACAAGAAAAAGGGGGTTCAGGCAGGTGCGTGCTTCAAAGAAGCCTGCCTGACAAAAAAATGGGTAACCCTGAAGATTCTGAACACAGATCTGTAGTTACAAAGGCACCCCACTCAACGAGTGGTGACAAAAAAATAACAAGTTATAAGTTTATATGTGCACATAATAAACCCCAACATAAACTTGGAGATAAATTGCAAAGGAACTCCATTATTCTAAAATTAAATTGCTTTCGCAGCTAAACTACTTGAACAACACCGTTGTTTTGTACTTAACATTGTACTAGCACAATTTCTCACTGAGAAATTTTCATATCACATTTTAACCTTAAATTGTATCACAGCTCTCATACTCCGGCGGGGTCTAGGGTGTCCTATGTCAACTGACTGCACCCCCCCCCCCCTTTCCCGTGAAAGTAAACAAAAGTGACTGCAGGGCCACCTAGACCCTCTGCCTTAAAGCTATACATGGTAAGGAAGGTTTGTCTAGAGCAACTGACAAGTATCTAGACAGAAACGTGTGATTAGACGCCCACAACTGCGTGGACGCTATGTCTTCAACTGAAAAATTCTTCAGGAAACGTAAAGAGGCTGCCCATTTGCGTAAATCGTGGGCCCGACCCACAACGCCGGGATTACTTTCTTTAATGACTTCTACCAGAAGAGAGGCTAATCGTCGTTTAAGTAAGCGTTTACCCGTACTTGCTACCCATAAAGCACCTTGGGGGTTTTGAGGAGCTACTCTCAAATATTTGGTTAGAGCTTGCACTGGACATAAATTATGATGCACCTTTCCCCTTTTTAACGCCGGCACCGTGAACTCAGAAAACACGTGTGCACTATGCTCATTCTTGGCTACAAAACCTGGGGAGGGTGCAATGGAAATACATTCATTAAGTCTACCAAACCTAAGACAATTAGGTGTGTTGCTCATCGCCGCCAGCTCAGACACTCTGTTTCCGGTGGCCAAAGCCAAAAGGAAAACCGCCTTTCTTAAGAGTAATGCAAAGTCTGCAGTATTTTGGTACAGACGAGAGTGAAGCAAAGACAAAGCTTTGTCCAGAGACCAAGTAGGCATGAGCTGACGGGGAGGTGGGCGGAGTTTAAAACATGCTCTCATAAAACCTGTTTCCTCCGCTACCGGTATGGAAAGACCTGTAAGGTCTAAAAAGGGCACTCTAATCGCAGTTAAGTGATTTTTTAATGTTACCACAGATAAACGTTTCTGCTCAAACAGATAATTCAAATAATTAAAAACTAATGCCACTGAGGGTACATTTTGTTCTGTCCTAACGATCCAAGAAGTAAAGGCTTGCCAATGTGATTGATACTGTCGTTTTGTAGACCGAGTATATTGATTAAGTAATTTATTTGTCACATCTCTACCGTATGGTGCTAGCCACTTGGCCTCCTGAATGTCCATAATGCAAAAGTCAGCGAGGTCGCTAGGTTTCCAATCGTGTCTAAGTGGAAATACCCGACCGGGAGCGATACCGGGTCCGGGCACCACATTTTCAATTGCTGGTACCACAACTGCGCCGGCCACAGTGGCGCGATTAGCGAGACTAAGCCTCGATAATCTCGTAGTTTGTTCACTACGTGGCACATTAGTGACGCATCTGGCGGTGGAAACAGATAGATGGAGCTCCATCTGTTCCAGTCTGTCACTAGGGCGTCTGGCCCCCCTGCCGGCGTTTTCGCCCGGCGGGTGAGGTATAGAGGGAGTTTGTATTTACCTAATTGTATTTACCTAATTGTAGTTTACAGGAGTTGAGCTAAGCTCGTGTTGTCCCGTCTCTCAGTCTACTTTTTATCCAATTTTTTCTTGAAAATATGGATGTTCCTTGCCCCTACCACCTCCTCCTCCAGCCCATTCCATTTGTCAATACATCTATAGGGGAAGCTAAACTTCCTGATATCGTTCTTGCAGGTAGGTCTTTTTACTTTGTAGCTGTGGCCTCTAGTTATTCCTGTATCCATAATTAATATATCCTCCCTATCCAGCCTCTCCAGCCCCCGGGTACATTTGTACATCATTATCATGTCTCCCCTCTCTCTCCTCTCTTTTAGACTCGGTAGATTTAATTTGTCTAGCCTCCCTTCATATGGCAGTTCTCTGAGACTTGGAACCAATCTAGTGACTGCTCTCTGGATTCTTTCTAACTTGTGAATATGCTTCTTTAGATGCGGGGACCACACCACTGCTGCATACTCCAATCTTGGTCTAATCATACTCTTCATAATTTTCGCTACCATGGTCTCATCCAAATAGTTCAGAGCAACTTTCATATTCCCGGCCATTGCATACATTCCGCTAAAGAGCTTGTTAATATGTTTCTCTGGCGACAAATTATCTTGTATAATCAACCCTAAATCTTTTTCTTTTTCGGCCTTGCTAATTTTATTATCTCCCATCCTGTACTCCCAATTTGGTCTATTCACACTTCTTCCCATATTTAACACATGACATTTACTTATATTAAATTTCATTTTCCACTTGGTGCTCCATTCGTATATTTTATCTAAATCCCCTTGCAGCTCCTCACAACTACTTTTATTTGTTATTTGTCTCATAATTTTTACGTCATCTGCAAACATTGACATGTAAGAGTTTATGCCTATCGGCAGGTCATTCACGTACATAAGGAACATGAGAGGTGCCAACACAGATCCCTGCGGCACACCACTCTCAACTTTCCGCCACGATGAGTAAGTTCCTCTAATGTTGGTCCTCATTTCCCTATCTGTTAAATAGCTCTCCATCCATTTCAGCAAACTCCCCCTGACACATCCTAGCGTCTCAAGCTTAGATAACAATCTCTTATGTGGTACCTTATCGAATGCTTTGGAAAGGTCTAAGTAGACGCAGTCCACCCATCCGCCTCTTTCTTGGAGTACATCTATCACCCTACTGTAATAACATAGCAAACTGGTAACACAAGATGTCCCTTCTCTGAGTCTCCTCGGACGCAAAAAGATCCACTTGTGGATGGGAGAGCTCTGCAATCATTAGGTTGAAAATGGGTTGCTTGAGCTCCCATTCTACTGTCGTGCTCTGTCTCCGGGACAGAGCGTCTGCCCAGACGTTTGCTACGCCTGGGAGATAAGATGCGTGAAGATAAATATCTAGACTGTTGGCTAGAGCAAAAATCTCTTCCGACACGTTTAGCAACTTCCTTGACCTCGTTGACCCTTGTTTCTGAATACAGTGGACTGCATTCAGATTGTCCATTCTGAAGGCCACCGACTTGCCCCGTAACGCCGGGCCGTGAGCCTGAAGGAAATACAAGGGGACTAGTAATTCTTTGACATTGATGTGCGAGATTTCTAAGTGGGACCAAAGCCCCTGACCCTGGTGCCCCTGATTTGACTGAAATCCCCAACCTATTGTGCCTGACGCATCCGTGTCTACCCATACCGTTGGTGGAGGAGAGGTCCATGACATTATTGAGTGCAATGTTTCCCTCTTCGCCCAGACCGCTAGTAAGGTGTGGATTAATTTCGGGATGGGCCATAATTTTCCCGCCGGTAAGAGCGGGAAATATTTGTTGCCTTCCAATATTAATCGTTTTACTTTCAACCGGCCCAACTTGACAGTTAGTTGAATCCAGTTGAGAGAGCCGACCAGAGACTCCCAGACCCTTCGCGTCGTAGTCAGACTGTGAAGAAACCTGAACAGTTTCCTGCGAAACCTGTTGCGATTATCCACACTCTGACTCAGAGTGAGAGCGGCGGTGTCCCAGACCAGCCCTATCCACTGAATTACTCGTGAGGGCACAAGGTTTGACTTTACCAGATTTACCTTGAACCCTAGAGTTTTGACATGATTTAAAATGATATTGACATGTTTTATGCATAATTGTTGCGTCTCTGCCACCACCAGCCAGTCGTCCAGATACCACAACACTCTGATCCCCTGTTTTAACAACGGCATCAGGGCTTGCCGGACTAGTTTTGTGAATAATCGAGGTGCCAGGTTCAAGCCGAACGGCATCCTCTGAAAAACAAAATTTTGGTGCCTGATCCGTAAGGCCAAAATCCTTTGAAATCTTTTGTTGACCGATACGTGCCAATAGGCGTCTGTCAGGTCTAGTGAACACATCCAACCTCCCGGCGGAAGTGTTAGCCTGATTTGGTGTACTGTTAACATTCTGAAAGATTCGTTGTGAATGTGAAGATTCAGATAAGACAGGTCTACGACCGGCCTCATCTGAACACTGTCCCTTTTGGGAACCAAAAATAGTTTGGACGTGAATACAGGGTAATTTGGGGGGACCGGGATGATGACATTCTTGGCAATCATTTCCTGGGCTAGTGACTCCACCTCTAAAGAAACAAAATTCGCCGTTGTCGGCTGACGTAAACGAGGTCGCCGGAGCCACTGCCAAGTGATGCCTTTGCGTGCCACCATCCGTGCCCAAGTGTTTAACGGCCATGCTTGGTGACACGTTCGGAACGACCCAGTTAGCAGACAAGGGTTCGCCGGCTATACTACACTCGGTTCCTCCGGCCTTAAGGTAGGCACCGGGAGTGAGAGAGACTTTAGTTTTTTGATGGTGGGGTTGGTGCTGGACGCTTCGCCGGCTGGCTGGTGTTGGCCGAAGACTGGCCCTGACCTGGTTTATGTTGGCCGCGTCCTCTCTGACCTGAAAACCTACTCTGTCTATGCCTGAACTGACCCTGGGGGGAGTGGGAGGACTTAGGCGGAAGAAAAGGTTTAGATCCCCCTGGCTGAGCTTTAGTAGTAGGCCTGGGTTTGGGGAAGTTAAATGCAGGTTTCTTAGAAGGGGTGGGACTGTGCTTAATGGCCTGTGCCATATTGAACACTGTTCGCCACACTTCAGGGGTCATTAAAGAGGGAGTAAGCACTGGTGACATAACCACCTGATTAGCAATGCGATCAGGTAGCTTGCGAACTAACGACATCCTAAGATCTTGTCGTGCTCGTACCGCCTCAAGCAAGGCGGTACGTATGTCACCAAGGATTGGATTGACGACTGAAGAATCAGTCGCCGGGATAACTCAACCGATCTTCGAGCATCCGCATCTGCGATTGCCTGAGTGGATCGTAGTAAAGACTTAGCCACCTGCTGAGATACTATGTACTGTGAGAACAGGCGAAAAGCTTTTCCCCGTAGCCTAAATTCTCTGTCTAGGTGAGTAGGGGTAGGGGTAGTGAACGGGTCCTTCAGCTCACAAAGATTAATCTTAGGGGCAGCTAGAAATGAAAACAAAGCTGACGGGACTCCGCCGGCAGAACCCACCGGCATGGAGAACCAAGAATGAGTGTCCTGAGGTATCTGGTGGGAAGATTTAGAAGTGAAAGTGGTTGCAAAGTTTTGAGCCTCTACCTCCCAATCTACCCAAGGTCCTGGTCCCAACTGTCCCACCTTCAAAACTGGATTAGCTGCCTCGTCTGTGACGGTCTGTAAATCTAGTTCAGGAGTGAGAGCTGACAGAGTCTTAATATCATTAAACCCGTCCAGCTTAGACCAGTCTGAAAATAGTTTTGAAGCTGAGGCAGGGGGCAAAGCAGGCTTAGAAGCATACACAAAATAATCTTGATGATAATAACTAGGTATAGCCTTGATGTTTACGTCCAGAACATTACCTAAAGTATCCATGGCCCTTAGTTTCTTTGACTTATTGCCCTGGATGACCCACTCACGCGGTACCGGGAGTTCCCCTGACAAAGTAGGTTGGGCAAGCTCTGGTTTAGAGGAGTTCAAAAGAACCCATGACTCGTCTGGCCCATAAAGTAAGGGCATAGCTACCTTTCTAAGAGGCGCTTTGTCTAGAGGGGGTGGATTGACATCCATTATGACCCTGACATTTGAAGTTGTCAAAGCCGCCGTAGCAGGCTTATTGATCCCTGAGGTTAACAAAGTGGGAGGGTTAGGGATCTTAGATAAATCAATCGAAGTCATCAGAGGCCGTACCGTAGAACTTGTCTTGGGAGCCCCCAAGTCCAATGTGGGGTTTTCCTGTTGTTGACCAAAAAATTTAGATAAAGCATGAGTAAGCAGCCCATTAATTTCTTGTGCCGTAACAAACTGGTTTGATGAAGATCTTACAGGTGAATCATTAGTATCCTGTGCGGCGTCCAAGCCTGAGCCTGACCTTTGTCCTTCCATCTCCGAAATTATAGAAACTTCATCTTTCTCATCCTGATCCTCCTGAGAAGACCCCGCCGAGGCAGGGGTACCTTGTTGCCAAGATAAGTCTGGGATAGAGGATGGGATCGCCTCGTCCCTGTGGACATCGGCTACTGTGTGACTCGTTTGAGTCGGACGTGGGTGATCAGACCCTGGTTGCGCAAACCGCCAAACACCTAGGAACTGGCCTACGCTCTCTTGAGAGTCTGAAACATTCTCACTTACTGAACCCCCTGAACTTTCCAATTCCAGGGTTAAAATATTAAGTGGCAAATCCTCTTTTGGGACAGGCACTGCACTGGACTCTTGGGCCTTAACACAAACTCTGTCTGGGGTAGAGGTACGATGAGATGCACTAGAAGTTGGTGAATGTCGAGAGGACTTCCGTTTATGAGAATCCTTTTTAGAGGATTTATGGCTACGGTGTGACCGCGAACTATTCTTGGATCTAGAGGAATCGTCGCCGTGACCACTGGTGGAACCTTCCGTCCTGCTCTTCTTACTCGCCGGTGAAGAGGCCCGACTAGATGACTGGTGTCTAGGAGGAGACCTAGACCGGGATCTCGCCCGAGACGAAGAGGCGGATACCGGGGGTGTAGGCTCTCTTGGGCGTTTAGGTGTAGCCGCAGAGGATACAGAACCCTGACCAGTCTCCGCCGGCTTAATACTCGTGACTCTAGAGGAACGTTTAGGGGGAGGGTGTTCGGAGAGCAATCTATCCCAAAGTGGGACGTTGTCACATTGAAGTGATTTATGTGCAACAATGGTAGTGTAGGCTGACATCTGTTGCCTAACCTCTCTTAAGGCTACCGCCGCGGTCTTATCATTATCACAAAGGACCTTTAAAGCTAATTGGGAGCAAAAAGAACAATTACGCATAACCCAGAGACCCCTTGAACGGTCTAGACATTTAACACACCTTATGCAACGGGTATGCGCAAAAATAGGGATACCAGCACAAGCAGTGGTAGTGCACAAAGCAAAAACTGGGGCCACGGTAGCCATGACAGAGACTGGTGGGAGGAAACTACCGCCGGGTCTGTATTGGTCCGCCGGAGCTCAGCTCTGGAAAAAAAGAAAATTTCCAGGAATTAATGCTCATAAGGTTAACCCAACATGTTCGCGCACAAGTGTTAATAACCCGCCGGGTAACGAGATGTAATGGCACAAACACAGCTCGCTACGCGGTGGGGTTCAGAAATCTAAACAAATCTTTTGTTAAAGAAAGTGAAGAATACCCTCTGATATAATATAACGGTCCAGCATGGCGCTTATAGTCTCTTGGTGGTGGCGACTGGCTCAAGATTCAATTTTGTAACAAGGCAACCCCCCAAAAGACGCCGGCCCTTGAAATATTTTAGTAGAATAGCACAGGGCAGGATGATACGAGATCTGATGTCTAACGAATTGTCACAAAAGATCGCCGTAAGTTAGAAGGCGGCGATACCTGCTTGTATCACTAAATTAACTGGTTAAATCGAAATCGAATTTTGTAAATTCCTTATTTTCCTCCACCTAGGAGCACCCGCCGGGTGAGAAGAATCGATATATTAACCTAAATTGAACCTTCAATTGCCGTAAAAGTAAAGGCGGCGATACACATAGTATCACTAAATGGATTGGTTAACTAACTGAAAGACATAAGTCGTTCATCCCACCCTACCCAGGTGCACCCGCCGGGTGAGATGTCCAAACGTTAACCCCATAAGTTCCTGTCCCCACTTCTTTGTAAAAGATCGCCGGGGAGGAACGCCTAAAACAACAGCTAGGTTTTTCAAGTGGCTTTGTAAAACCAGGTAGAAAAACTACATAACGTATGTCCGCATGAACAATCGTATTATAGATGGGAACAGCCATCCCGCCGGGAATCAAAGGAGGCCTGAAACCAGGCACCCACAGAGACGCAGTCCTGGAGAGCCACAGACACCCCAACGCCGGGGAAACAAGCCAGTGTTAACAACCACGTGTGGCCCAACACGGCTCGCGGCCGGGATTTTCATGGTGAAACCGAGAAAACCCCGCCGGAAGGCAACCCACCCTGAACAGACACCATCTGAACAACAAGGGACACGAGGAGAGCCACGCACGACAACCCCAAGGTCACACCATAATCCGTGGAATTAGCCAATACACAACTAAACCAGGAAACAATTATAGTCCGAGGAATTAGCCAATACACAACTAAAACCCGGATACACATGACACAGTAGGGCATATTTATCAATAATAAACAATAACACTAGTACATGTGGCAAAGCTACGAGCGGCTGGCTAGGCCTAGGTAGACGGCATAATAAAAGTTGAAATATACACAAACACTGGAATATCACAACAGGAACCACCGCCAACACACCACCGTAGCATAAACTTCCGACCAAGGGAAGACTGACTCGGGACCCAGAAAAAACTTCACTAAGTGAAGAAAAATACGCTGGGAACGTCAGAAACAAAGCTTACCTCATCAGAAAGATAAAAGGCAGCATTAACTAACGCGTAGTGAAAGCCGCCTGCATCACAAACTAACTCAGCTGTGAAAAAGTTCACATGTCCACAACGGGACCACGAGGGTACATCCGAAATAGATGCCCCATACACTCGACCCAAAATACACTGCACTGCGGGCAACCAGCCCAGGACACTCCTGCTACGCCTATCCTAACCTTACTCGATACATCCTAGAGTAAACAAATGAGAAAAAACTCACTAGGGACGCCACGAATGCGGAACTAGCGGAGCGTGGGGAGGCACGTCCGGGCAGGCTGAACGCAGAGCAGAGAAGGAAGAATGACGCCTGAATCAGCGTCGGGTCAGAAATCCACACAAGTACATCCACGATATGATGGAAAGCTTATTGGATAGTTATTCTTATTTTCTTTTTGTTTTTATTTTTTACGAAGTTTTTTCGTAGTGAGAACCCAATTCATAATGACTGAAGCCATGAGTGAGGTCGCGTGCGCTCATGATGAAGGCTCCTCAGTTTTTAAATGCTCTGCGCGGTAGATTCAAAACTACGGCGGATTAGTGTTTGAAGAGGATGCCTTATGTAATAGGCATGTTCGTCAATGATGGAGGGGCCACTAATAAATAATGCTCCTAACTTGCTGCAAATTGGTGCACGACTTAAGTCGAGCGCCGCTCTTTAAGGGTTAACCCTCCAGCCCCGGCTATTGTATTCTATAATTTCCCCAAAACCCGGGGGTTTTGGCCGAAAAACGTCTACGCCTAGGCTACCGTATCTTTGTTATTTTGACTGCTTCCGCATTCCCGCGCATCCCCAAGCGTAGATGTGTTTCGTATCTGTAGAATGGCATTGAGTAGAGCTCTCTAAGTCAACTGGTTCAGTTGTGATGACGATTTCCGTGGAGAGAACATTGTGGCGATATCAGCCACTTTTCACTACTTTTTACTACTTAACAATAACTCACACCCACACACGAACAAGCGACGCCTCTCCTTCTTGTGGTCGGAGATGCGCGGCGTCGGTCCAACCGGCTGTTGTTTACATGCGTCGGATGGACGCATCGCACACCAAGCTTACAGGCTTTCAAGCTGCCGGTGCCTCAGAGCCCTACCGGGTTCCACGGGTGCATTTATTATGGGTTTCTTAGAGCCCAACCGGGTCTGGTGGGTTAAATAAGTAAAATTATTATTATTATTATTATTATTTATTATTAAATATGACTGAAGAGACACAGATGCTTCACATCTTTCCATTTAGTATCAAGAAATTAACTATTGTACTAAGAGATTCAATTTACCGCCAGCTGAAATAAAAATGACTATACTGTAGTAGAGAGACTAACCAAACACTGTAGGGTCTTATATATAATCTTAGGGTCGTCGGCAGAGAGAGCTCCGGCACGGTGAAGGTATGTGAGGGCTGTAGCGGCAGCCAGCTGCATCTCTCGGGGGCGATCCCGAGACATTAGCCCCGCCAGCAGGTCTGGTACTGCCTTCCCTCCGTAACTCTTGGTCGCCATTATGCTGGATACTCGTTCATTACTGAAGACAAATTGGGAAGTTATTATATACGGTACAGTATATGGCTTGTGAGAAAATAGACAGGCATAAAAATGCACACGCACACACACACACACACACACAGTAAAAGAAGGCCTCATACGGAATATAAGTTAGGAGAAAACACTATTAACCCATCAGAGAAAGAAAAGGACTTAGGGATAACTGTTAGGAGTGATCTTTCACCTGAGAATCATATTAATAAGATAGTGGGAGAAACATATGGACTGCTAAACAGAATAAAAATAGCCTTTAACTATATAAACGAGGAGATGCTGGAGAAAATAATAAAAACATTGGTGAGACCAAGACTGGAGTATGCGGCAGTGGTGTGGGCAACCCATCTAAAAAAGCATATAAAGAAGCTGGAGAAGGTTCAGAGAGCTGCAACTAGGATGATACCAGAACTGAGAGAATTACCATATGAGGAGAGATTAAAGAAATTAGATTTACCATCTCTAATGGATAGGAGGGAGAGAGGCGATATGATTATGATGTACAAATGTGTGAGAGGACTCGAAAAGGTGGACAAGAAGGGTTATATTGTGAAAGATAATGGTAGAACTAGGGGGCATAGATATAAACTAATGAAAGGAAGATGTAAAGGAGATGTGAGAAAGTATAGTTTCCCTTACAGAAGTATAAGTAAGTGGAATCAGTTGGAAGAGGAAGTGGTGTGTGCCAAAAACATTCATATTTTTAAGGCAAAGTTAGATAATTGTAACTCAGGAAGCGGGACAATACGAGCCTAAAAAGCTCAACTCCTGTATACTACAAATAGGTAAATACAAATAGGTAAATACACACCCTATCCTATAGTAACCCATACATACCCGGTAGTTGGAAATGAAAACCTTAAAGAACTCGCCAAAATTAGCTGATAAAATTATCTTCAAATAGCCGCCACTATCAAGTTATCAATTTATTTATTATATTTTGAAGTGTGATATGAAGCCTAACTTCAATTATCATTACAATTTTTTTCACTTACTGTTATTTTCTTAATTTTTTATGGAGAAAGTACCGGTACTTTAATTTTACTCCTAGCGTACAGTATTAATCTATTGTAGAGTTCGCCATCTGCAAGTAGCACCGATGAGCCCTTCGGTATTATGTGTAAGGTTCACTCCCCTAGATAGATTAGGCCTACGGACCAAGGCTGAAGAGTCCCATCCATCCGGATTATTATAAAGTTGTCTCCCCTAGATGAGTTGCCGACCAAGGCTGACGAGTGACGAGTCACATCCACCCGTATATTGTTCTCTATCTATCTATCTATTGCCAGACACCATGATCCCCGAAAGGGTGGTTACGAATGAATCGCCCCCATGCACCTGTCCCACGTCAGTCGACGCTCCTCTTCCCATCCAATACCGCTTTCAAACATATACCTCTCGACTCCATCCTTCCACCTAACTCTCGTATAGTGACGTTACCAGGCCCGTCCCCAGAACTCAGACCATAGGGGGCCAATGAGTATATTAAGGGGGGCAGTCCATGAGCATAGCCAGAACAAATTAATTGGGGGGCCACATCCCAGAGGTGGTTGGGAAGGGGTGGGGGTGGGGGGGGGGGGGGGGGTGGCAAGCAAAGCACGCCCTATCAGCTGGGGGGTCTGGGGAAATATGACTTAATCAGGAGCATTTTGAGCCCTATGGAGGGATGATTTTGGCTTTTTACATATTCTATATAGCAAAATTGATTTTGAAAATTAATATTTTGATGTTAGAACTGATACTTTAAAATAACCAGTTAAGAGTATCTGTCATAAACTCATAATGCGAGATGTAAACAAACATTCCATTTCTAAATAACTGACACATTTTGAAAGCCACTGCTGTACCATCACAATCCAGTCATAGTCCATGACTTCATTAACCATTAATTGGTCACTTGGTAAGAAATAAATGCCTTAAACATGACAAAAAACAATACATAAATCTAACCTTGTGAGTTGCAGCCACATTCCAACTCCAGCTGATTACTTGCGTAACTGTCACGTTTTCTTTCAGTTTCAATTACAGTAGGCTACAGTAATATCAATCCCATTTTCTCTTGCATAATAAGGGAAAACGTATCTAATTTCTGACTATAGTACCTTATCATATTTACCTATTGATCTAACTGCCTGTTGACTATTATTTCGTAATTATAATACTGTATGTGCGTAATGCTTTTCCAAATATGTTTTAAGTCCTTGCATGAAGCTGAAAATTCAGGAGTATATAATAATATTGGCTCATTAAAATCTGAGTTCCGTCATAATTTCTTTGGACTTCGTCTTTGGGGGGGCAGATATCTTGGTAAGGGGGGCGGGGCCCCCCCCCCCTTGTGGATGGGCCTTGTATACTCTCTTAGTCATTCTCTCGCTTCCCATTAGTTCCACACAGCCGAACCATTTTAAGGTGTTCCTTTTCACACTTTCCAGCACTTCCACATCCACACCACACCGCTCTCTTACTTCCTAATTCCTCTGTCTATCCCTCCATGTAACTCCACATGCACTTCTCAAGTACCGGTACCTCATCTCCACCCCTCACTCTTGATTTGTGCTTCTCCAACAACGTCTATACTTCACTCCCATACGTCAATGTCTGGATTACAACATTATCATGTAATAATGTTTTTGCTTCCATGCTGACCACCCTATTTCTTGTCACCGATTTCAGTGCTCCTACAACACAACACACTAAACACTGTAAAGAATGTGATAGGCAACTTCATGAACCATGAACAAAGAGTATAGCAAAATTACAGTATAATAACACCGAGACAAGTGGAGTACAATTCTCTAAATATTATTAACATACAGCCCTATTAATCATCGGTTTATAGCATTTATATTTTGTATTTTTGTATGAAAGAATTATGAATGTGATATCGGCATATGCCCCACAGGTTGGCTTAAACAGAGAGCAGAAAGAGGCCTTTTGGAACAACCTCACAGGGGTAATTCCGGAACTCTCGGAAAAGGATATCACAGTAGTAAGTGCAGACCTCAATGGGCATGTGGGAGCATATGCTGATGGGTACGAGGGTACGAGCTGTTTTACTGCAAAAATCTGATCCACACACCCTCTTCCCCTCCTAAAACCGCACTGCTCTTCACGTATTTCACCTTCCGCACCCTTTATTATCCTCTCTATCAACACCCTGCCATACATCTTTCCAACAACTGATAATAAACTAATAACTCTATAACTTGAACACTCTTGTCGGTCTCCCTTCCCCTTGTACAACGCCACAATACATGCACTCCTTCAGTCTAGTGGTACCATTGACACAACAAAGCCAATGGTACCACTAGAGTCTAGACTGAAGGAGTGCAAGTATTGTGCCGTTGTACAAGGGGATGGGACACAACAAAGCCGGCGGGTGCCCAACCCCGAAAGGATTGAAATAGGGGAGCTATCCCCCCGCCAAAGGTGGCTTTCTAGGGCCTTTCCTAGCTGATGCTGAGAAGATTGGGTTCTAGTCATGTGGTGATGGACTGGTCTATCAGAGTGAGAGCTGAGCGATCTCTGCCATACCCATAGCTTACTCTGACTGTTCCTTATATTTATATATTTTCTAGATATCAAGTGAAGGCGTCTCTTCCATGGATTGACCTCCCTACTGCCAACCTAATGTTGGCAGATTGGGAGCCAAAGTGTCACATTTTTCCTTTGCCCTTCAACTTTCCCTTCACAATTGCTGAGGGGCACAGTGCCTTGGGTGGGGCATTGGTTTCCCGGGCGTTTCCATACCCTCCTCAGCTCCCCGCCTTGGAGTGGCTTCGGTCACCTGGGCTTTATTAGTGGTAAGCAGGGAGGGTTTTGTGGGGGCGCTCGGTTATGGCCTTGCTCGGGACCTTGGGGCTGCTCGGTCAGACAGCCTGGGGAACAGCACAACAACAACACAACAAAGCACACATTGAATAGTCTCATCAGCCAATCTATTATCACATCTCCACCCTTCTTAATACACTCCACAACTGTACAACAACAGAGGAGGTGTGGTGGAGTGGTATTGCCACTGGACTGGAAATCCAATAGACCCGGGTTCGAATCCCGATATATCAATGGGAAGATATTATTAGGATGGAATTTGTGCTGTACCTAGTATCAGTTCATTACCACAAAGCCCACAGAAACACCAAAAAAATACCCTTATTGTTCCCTGATTAACCCGGGAACTGCGGGATGACTCTTAAGAGTTCCCCCGGCGGACTGCGGGAAGACTCTTAACCCCTTCGGCACCGCGCGGCCATCCCGCTCAGTAGGCCTACATACCGCTCCCTCCCACGCGCATTATCCACCCACTAAACCTTGCCAAATACCCATTAATTTGTATAGTAGAGTAGTTAGGTACAACAGGATAGCAGTATTAGAAGTATTAGAAGTAGTAGTAGTATCAGTAGTCGAAGTTATCAAATGTTCCCTACTAAATACACGTAAATAATAATAATGATGATAATAATAATAAATGGCATAATAATGCGTATGAAGACCAAGATGGCGAATGCACGGAGACACAAAAGCATTATAATCCTGCGTGGGCGGTGCCTAGGGGAAGTCTGGGCCCTGGGGGGAAAATCTGCCTCTCATTAGTCGAGAGATACCGTGACGTCACGGTCCTCGGTGACGTCACAGGGCTCTGGTTGGCTGCTGGGGAAAGGGGCGGAGCTTCCTGTATCCCCAGTGTGACATACAGTACCGTAGATAGAGCCCCAGGCAGCAAAACCGACTGCCAGCATTTCTTTTAATTTATCACGTACGTGTGTACGGGACGGTATATTTTACTGAAGCGCTTATCACGTACATGTGTACGTGACGGTGCCGAGAAGGTTAAGAGTCAAGAGAAAAAAAAATCAACTTTAACCCTCCAGCCCCGGCTATGTATTATATATATATTCCTCGCGCTGTGTTATTTACCTGTAGAATGGCATTAAGTAGAGCTCTCTAAGTCAACTGGTTGAGCTGTGATGATGATATCATTGGAGATAACTTTATGGCCAAAACAGCCACTTTACACCACTTTTCGATACTTAACAACAACATACAGGCACACACGAACAAGCGACGCTCTCCTTCTTGTGGCCGGAGATGCGGGGCGTCGGTCCAGCCGGCTGTTGTTTACATGCGTCGGACCGACGCCTCGCACACGAAGCTCACAGGCTTTCAACCACTGGGCGTTCAAGAGGCCTTCCGGGTACCTGTTATATGCTTTTTTATGGGCGTTCAAGAGGTCTTCCGTGGTGAGAGGGTTAAACATCGAAAAAAAATATATATATTTATTTTTTTATTTATTTTTGCCCCTGGGCCATGCAAAATATCACTCTTCTACCTCCCCTCCTTCCCCACTTTCCTCCCCTCCTTCAGTTATCACCTATTTTCCATGTTATTCCCTTATTCTGAGGTATATTTTCGTGCTAACATTAGCGAGTTGCAAGCAGGGCATTGTCATCACTGTTAGCAAGCGAGTGCAAGAGAGAGAGTATCGATCGACTGTGTCTCAGTGGCCTTGGGGGAAATTGGCGGGAAAGCAGGTTGCCTCACCCATACATTATATAACTCGCGGCCTGTATCTCCGATTTTGACCATCCAAACGCTGTTTTCACTTGTTTTATTGTTGTTTCAGGTTAATACCTTTATAATCAACCCATAATAGGCGCGTATGGATAAGTATTAATGCTATATATGGTAAAATGAATATTTTAGTGATGGAAACAGCTCAAATACGTCAGCACAGGCAGACGTTTCTAATTACCCCCATGCGCACTTCTTAGGTTAAATAGCACTGTATGAATATTCCCATATTCAAAATATGCTACAGGGGGGCAATGCCTAGTGAGTTAATTGCTCAATATGTGATGTTCTGAGAGTGAGGGTCCGAGTCTAGGGGGTGATATGGTGAAGCACAGAGGCGAAGCAGCTTCGAGCCATGAATAAGTGCTTCACATGTCTCACTCCCTAGACTGGAACGAGACCTCACAGGCTTCACCGTGTTGAGCGGTAGAATGTACTGTACAGGCTCTCAGCATATGCCCGAGAAGGAGTACCGGTAGTTGGAACATAGAAGAAAAAAAAATCCATACATTACCCTCAGCTTCGGGGTATGTGCCTGAGTATACACATACATTTTTTTTTTTTTTTTTTTCTATATTCCAACTACTTCCTCTCGGGCATAGGCTGAGAGCCTGTACATTCAACCGTTCTACATTGAACGGAGAAGCCTTTTACATACAAGCATAATTGCTCTTCATAATTGCTGAGGGGCACAGGGCCCTGGGTGGGGCTTTGGTTTGCTGGGCATTTCCGCACCCGCCTCCGCTCCCAGCCACGGAGTGGCTTCGGTCCCCCAGGCTTTATTGTGGTCGGCAGGGAGGGTTCCGTGGGGGCGCTCAGTTATGGCCTTTGCCATGCTCGGGGCCTTGGGGCTGTTCGGCCAGGCAGCTTGGGGAACAACAAAAACAACAACAACAACATACACTAGAGAGGAAGGTTTTGACGAACCACAGGCGGGAGTACTGGAGAGTGGTCTTAGTAAGATTGAAATAACTAGAGATGAGCTGTTATCTGCGATGAGAGGACTTGAAGTAAGGAAAGCTATGGGACCGGATGAAGTGTCTGCCTGGGTTTTAAAGGAGTGTGCAGAGCAATTAGTGGAGCCAGTGAGGGACATAATTCAAGCTTCCTTAGATAAAGGACAGGTTCCTGTTGAATGGAAAAGAGCTAATATCATTCCGATATACAAGAATGGAAACCCTGAGGACCCTCTAAACTATAGACCAGTTTCACTTACTAGTATTGTATGCAAGATTTGTGAAAAGCTAATTAGGAAGAGATGGATGAAAATGTTGGAGAGAAAGAAAATAATAACCCCAAAGCAATTTGGATTCAGAGAAGGGACATCTTGTGTTACCAGTTTGCTATGTTATTACAGTAGGGTGATAGATGTACTCCAAGAAAGAGGCGGATGGGTGGACTGCGTCTACTTAGACCTTTCCAAAGCATTCGATAAGGTACCACATAAGAGATTGTTATCTAAGCTTGAGACGCTAGGATGTGTCAGGGGGAGTTTGCTGAAATGGATGGAGAGCTATTTAACAGATAGGGAAATGAGGACCAACATTAGAGGAACTTACTCATCGTGGCGGAAAGTTGAGAGTGGTGTGCCGCAGGGATCTGTGTTGGCACCTCTCATGTTCCTTATGTACGTGAATGACCTGCCGATAGGCATAAACTCTTACATGTCAATGTTTGCAGATGACGTAAAAATTATGAGACAAATAACAAATAAAAGTAGTTGTGAGGAGCTGCAAGGGGATTTAGATAAAATATACGAATGGAGCACCAAGTGGAAAATGAAATTTAATATAAGTAAATGTCATGTGTTAAATATGGGAAGAAGTGTGAATAGACCAAATTGGGAGTACAGGATGGGAGATAATAAAATTAGCAAGGCCGAAAAAGAAAAAGATTTAGGGTTGATTATACAAGATAATTTGTCGCCAGAGAAACATATTAACAAGCTCTTTAGCGGAATGTATGCAATGGCCGGGAATATGAAAGTTGCTCTGAACTATTTGGATGAGACCATGGTAGCGAAAATTATGAAGAGTATGATTAGACCAAGATTGGAGTATGCAGCAGTGGTGTGGTCCCCGCATCTAAAGAAGCATATTCACAAGTTAGAAAGAATCCAGAGAGCAGTCACTAGATTGGTTCCAAGTCTCAGAGAACTGCCATATGAAGGGAGGCTAGACAAATTAAATCTACCGAGTCTAAAAGAGAGGAGAGAGAGGGGAGACATGATAATGATGTACAAATGTACCCGGGGGCTGGAGAGGCTGGATAGGGAGGATATATTAATTATGGATACAGGAATAACTAGAGGCCACAGCTACAAAGTAAAAAGACCTACCTGCAAGAACGATATCAGGAAGTTTAGCTTCCCCTATAGATGTATTGACAAATGGAATGGGCTGGAGGAGGAGGTGGTAGGGGCAAGGAACATCCATATTTTCAAGAAAAAATTGGATAAAAAGTAGACTGAGAGACGGGACAACACGAGCTTAGCTCAACTCCTGTAAACTACAATTAGGTAAATACAATTAGGTAAATACAAGCATATGTCAGAAAAACGATTCTCGGACAGCTCAACCAGTAAACCATTGCAAACAGCAGATTTCAACCAGTACCATATTCTAGTCCTGAACTAATAGTACTGGTTTACTTGTCCTGGTCAACCAGGAAATCGACTACTAGGAATTTCTCACCCAGTTAAGATGACGCGAGTATAAAATACTAAATTTATGAAACTCAACAACTTAACTGAAATGCATGCTAAATACAACAAACAAAACATTAACTTAAAAAAGCCAAATGAATGGGAACCTACTTATAACACATAGCTGTAAGGCAGTGTAGGGCAGGGAGTTGAACGCGGGTGACTGGAGAACATAACATACACGCCACTAGGTCTGCACCACCAGCATCCACCAGCTGCTGTTGTTGCTCGCATGTCTGGTAGGGAGAGAAGGAGAGCTTTATTATATACTAATGTATGGTATATTATAGAGATGGGCCGAATATTCGTTTCGTATTCGTATGTCCGAATATTCGCTATGTTTTTCAATATTCGTATTCGTATTCGCATTTCCATTCATAACTACAGTATTTGCAAATATGCGAATATGTTCACGAAACCAATAGAATATATACAACATTTTTAAATATTAAATTTTAAAGTTAACACAGACGAATAAATAACAGTGTAGATGTGCGTTGGGGTCGCTAAAGTGGAATGAAGGAGGACTGAGCAGTGTTGCTACTTAACTGTATTTAATAGTACCAGATCAAACTAGTGAAAAGTAGGCCTACCAAATTATTCTAAAGTGGAATCACTGCCCGATAAACGAACGTGTGCTGGACCTGGACATTTGAACCGTCGCAATATTGCCATTTCAGACATATCCAATGTAATAGCATGTCACTAAAATATATTCCATCATATTTCCTCACTGATTTCGTATTTAGTACCAGATACGGACTATTTTATTGGAAAATGTATAAAATGTACTTGAGAGTCAAATGTACCAAATCTGGCACTTTAGTACCAAAAAAGCGGCAACATTGGGACTGAGGACTGGAAACATAGAAAATTGAATGGATTTAATTTTAATTATTCAATTTTCTATGGCTGAACTCTTACAATATATTAAACATCAATTCATACAGTTCATTTATGATATTTAAGAAATTACACATTCACATCGTCATTTACTTCTGGTAATTAATTTCATAGTACTGTAATTTAATTAACATTTGTTGGTAACATAAAAATAATTACCAGTTCTTGAAGGATAAAATAAGGATTGAAATATTCGCTATTCATATTCGTAAATTTTACAACAAAAATTTTGTATTCGTATTCGTATTCGCAAATAGTGAAAATTGATATTCGTTCCATCTCTAGTATATTACAGTGTAGGACAAGGAGTTGAATGCGGGTGACCGGTGAACATAACATACATGCCACAAGATCCACACCAATAGCATCCACCAGTTGTTGTTGTTGCTCGCATGTCTAGTAGGGGAAGGACAAAAGCTTGGTACATGAACAGATTCTGAGTGACCGATATGTGTGTTGATTTGCTAACCGCCAGTATACTAATGTGCCACTATAATCAAATTTTCTCGAGCCGAGTCAAGATTCGAGCGGGAGTCTAAACCCGAAACATTGCTGCTGCTTTCGTTTATGTAATAAAATAAAATTGTACATAAACCGAGTAATATGAAATATGATCCAAAATTAGGAAACCGTTCTAATTAACCTTCCCTTCAATGGTGATGGGCTGGTCTATCAGAGTGAGAACTGAGCGATCTCTGACATACCCATAGCTTACTCTGACTGTTCCTTTTACTTACCGGTATATATTTTCTAGATCTCAAGTCTCTTCCGTGGATTGACCTCCCAATCTACCAAGATTGGAAACCAAAGCGTCACATTTTTCCTTTGCCCCTCAACTTTCTCTTCATAATTGCTGAGGGGCACTGGGCCCTGGGTGGGGCTTTGGTTTCCTGGGCGTTTCTGCACCCTCTTCAGCTCCCCGCCATGGAGTGGCTTCAGTCACCCAGGCTTTATTGTGGTCGGCAGGGAGGGTTCTGTAGGGGCGCTCGGTTATGGCCCTGACCTTGCTCGGGGCCTTGGGGCTGTTCGGCCAGGCAGCTTGGGGAACAACAACAAACTTCCCTCAAACAGCACTAGCATAATGGTGAGGTTGTCTATCACCGATATATTTGCCTATTTCATAGTCCCACAGTACTTATTTGGATATATTATTGACCCCTGGTATGAAGGTATGTTGCCAACATAATAATAGCGACAAATAACTAGATAAATAATTACATAATAATAATGACAAATAAATAGTTAACGGACTAATATTTGTAGTCCTAATGCATACATTTTGTGTATCAGGAAATTTCCTGGTAAACGAACTGGCGATGGCCTATATAGACCGGTTATGGGGGTGATCACTGTATTCATTATTATCTTTTATTATTAATTAACCCTTCTTGCCCGGGCTCGCCATCCTAAGGACATTATTGAGATCCGGGCGATCTGGCCGAAAAACGTCGTAATAGGCTAAGCCTATCTTTGTTATTTTAACTGCTAGATAATTCACACGCATCTCAAAACGTAGCCGTGTTTCATATCTGTAGACTGGCATTAGGTAGAGCTCTCTAGGTCAACTGGTTCAGTTGTGATGACGATTTCCGTGGAGTGCATTTTTCCGCGATTTTAGCAATATCTCACAATAATAACAACTAATCTTGTTCTATGGTGATGGGCTGGTCTATCAGAGTGAGAACTGAGCGATCTCTGCCATACCCATAGCTTACTCCTACTGTTCCTTTTACTTATGGATCTCAAGTGACGGCGTCTTTTCCGTGGATTGACCTCCCAATCTACCAAGATTGGAAGCCAAAGCGTCACATTTTTCCTTTGCCCCTCAACTTTCTCTTCATAATTGCTGAGGGGCACAGGGCCCTGGGTGGGGCTTTGGTTTCCCGGGCGTTTCCGCACCCTCCTCGGCTCAACGCCATGGAGTGGCTTCGGTCACCCAGGCTTTATTGTGGTAGGCGGGGAGGGTTCTGTGGGGGCGCTCGGTTATGGCCTTGGCCTTGCTCGGGGCCTTGGGGCTGTTCGGCCAGGCAGCTTGGGGAACAACAACAACAACTAATCTTGTTCTCCAAAACAATAACAAAAGTCGAACTTCTCCTTCTTGATTTCGAAGGTGCGTGTCGCTCCGACAGGCTTTGTTTACATGCGGTTCGACGCACGGCTTTTAAACCAAGCTTAATAGGCTTTCAAGCTTACGGATTTTAAAATGACACCGGGCTCCTGCCCATCTGCCGCGGTGTCATTTTAAAATGACAACCGGGGAGGAGGGGTTAAATAGGGGAATTGTAGGATATTGTAAGGAGGGCAAATTCGGCTTAATGCCAGAACGTGGTACAATCGATGCCATCTTCATAGTCAGGCAGTTGCAGAAAAGATATTAACTCAAAGATAGGGATCTTTATCTTGTGTTTGAAGACCTGGAGAAGGCCTTGGAAAGGGTGGCCAGAGATATTGGGCTATGAGAAAAATTGGCGTGAAGGAGTGGCTGGAGCGTATGATAATGAAAATGTACAAGTATGTAGTCGATTCCGAATCAATAAGGGAGTTTGAAAGTAATCTTGATAAAGCATGGGGAAGACAAGACTTGAAGTTTGATTATAAAACAAAAATACAGAATAGTAAAAATTTTGCGTCTGCTACCGCCGCCGCCAACACCGTGAACGACCGCAGCAGTGCAAGTACTGGTACTGAGCTGGATACACAGGCCTAGTTTGCCTTTTTCCAGAGGATCTACTGTAAGAAACTGTAAGAAAAGGAATCATTAATGGCAGTGAGGGTGAAAGGTGCATTTTATTACTATTAAAATTAGTTTAACCAGACCACTGAGTTTGGGGCAAAACTCTCATAGGTGAATGTTGTACTGAGTAAGGAGTTTAAAGGTTGCGTGGGAGTTGATAGAGAAGGTCTGTGGAAAGTACCGTATTGAGAACATACGGATTGGCTGGCAAGTTGCTGAAAGCGGTGAAGAGCATGTATGAGGGTGCAAAGGCGGCAGTGCGTGTGTAAAATGAACAGAGCAAGTTCTTTTGTCTGAATGTTGGGTTAAAGCAAGGGTGTGTGATGTCCCCATGATTAGTCAATATATAAAGTATATGGATGAGTCATGAAAGAAATACAAGGAAGATAAGTGGATGTTGGTGTACCCCTGATAAGGTAAAGAAATGAGTGGAATTTGCCTGAACTGCTGTTTGCTGATGATACAGTTCTGATAAGTGACAATGAGTGGGAGTTGCAGGGTCTGGAAAATATGTTTGGAACAGTGTGTGACAACCGGAACCTGAAGATAAATGCGGAAGAGTAAGGTTATGGTCTTTGAAAAGGGTGCAGTCACAGTGTATAAAGTGAAGATGAATAGTCAGGTAATGGAGAAAGTCAGGTCACTTAAGTATTTGGGCAGAGTGTTGAGTAAAGATGGGAGTATGGAGGATGAAGTGTGGAAGAGGATGCAACAAGGGAAGAGGGTTGTAGGAACACTGAAAGGAATAACAAGGAATAGGATGGACAACATGGAAGCTAAGAAGTCCTTGCATGATAGTGTTGTAATCCCAATATTGACCTATGGGAGTGAAGCATGGATGTTGTTGGAGAGACACAAGTCAAGAGTGAGAGGGATGGAATAAGTTAGTTGAGAAGTGCGTGTGGAGTTACAATGAGAGATGAACGAGGAAGTATGAAAGTGGTGTGGTGTGGATGTGGAGGAAGTGTGAAAAGGAACACCTTGAGATGGTTTGGCCATGTGAAACGAATGGGAAGCGAGGGAATTACTAAGAGAGTGCATGAGAGTGACAGAGAGGGAGATGCAAACCGAGAGTGAGGTGGAAGGATGGAGTTAAAAGGTATACGTGTAAAAGCGGTGTTGGATGGGAGGATGAGCTTCGGTTGACGGGGGACAGAGATGTATTACATACATACATACATACATACATAAAATTTTAAGACCGAGTGTTCCACACATAAGTGCAGTTTCAGTCTCTTGTCCTAATGGCGGCGTTCCAGGCAACCCTGTTAAGGGCTGCTTCACTTGTCAAGTTCTTGGATTTGAGATCGGCGCGTATAGTCCGATGCCAGGTCTTCCTCGGTCCACCCCTTGGTGCAGCTCCCTCCACAATCACAGACCTGCATTTTTTCACCCAATTTTGTTCATCCATTCTCTCCACATGTCCATACCATCCCAGTCTACTTGTACGCATCACCTCGCTAATACTCTTTATACCTAAACGTCTCCTCAGCTCAACATTTGTTATTCTATCCTGTAGCCTGGCCCCACACATCCATCTCACCATTCTCATCTCATTACGCTCCATTCTGTTGACATCCTCTACTTTAACGGCCCATGTTTCTGAGGCATACGTCATTGCACTTCTAACACATGAGGCATACACCTTTCCCTTCAGGGGGAGAGGCATTCTTTTCATGGTCAGGATTGGCATCAATTCTCTGAACTTCCCCCAGCCACACCTAATTCTAGCAACAGTGGCAGCCTCGGCCCCACCACCGGCAGAGATGGTATCTCCTAGGTAACAAAACTTGTTCACCAGCTCCAAAGACTCATTTCCAAAATTCACAGCCACAGGATCATCACTTAACACAAGCTCGCCTTTGCACACTACGCACTCAAATTTCTCTATTTCTGACTTATCCTTCGGCAGGGGCCCCTTTATTCTACTACAGCGCTTACTCCCATGGTGTACCCAACATCGACAGATGCTACATTGAATTGAGTTAACGCCCACTCCCTTTCCACACACTGCACATGGGTATGCACCGCTCTTTTCCACATTGCCTCGTCTCAAACTACAATGCATAACCTTGGTTTTGTTAATATTAACTCTTAAACCCTTGCTCGCCATGCCCTCTCTCCACTCTCTGAATTTGGCCTCAGCATCCTGCATACTGTCAGCTATTAGGACTAAATCGTCTGCATAAAACAGTTCCAACGGGAGTCCGCCTCTAAAAAAAACTCTAGACAGCGCCTCCAAGACCATAATAAAGAGGAGGGGGCTTAACACTGAACCCTGATGGACTCCAACACAGACTGCGAACTCATCACTCAGTACACCCTTCACCCTCACCGAACTTCGCGAATCCTCATACATCTTCATTATCACACGCACCAGCCACTCTTCCACACCAAGTTTCCTCATAGCCCACTGTACAACATCTCTAGGTACCCTATCAAAGGCCTTCTCCAGGTCCACAAACACAAAGTAAAGATCCCTGCCTTTTAGTAAGTATCTTTCCTGTATCTGCCTGACTATGAAGATAGCATCGGTTGTACCACGTCCTGGCATAAAACCAAACTGCATATCATCAATAGAGATGCTTTGCCTGATCAAACCCTCAAGGACTCTCTCACAGACCTTCATGATTTGGTCAAGCATTTTCAGGCCCCTATAATTTCCTCTATCTAGCGCATCCCCTTTTCCTTTGTATATATTTACTATTACACTTTTGAGCCAATCCTCTGGGATTTTCTCATCTTTAATAATGGTGTTTATCAACTCAGTGACTAAGTTTACACCAATCTCCCCTGAGGCTTTTATCATCTCAGCGACAATGTCGGAGCAACCTGGAGCTTTACCGTCCTTCATTTTATTGATTGCGTCGCTCACTACAGCTGGTGCTATCAAAGGAGGGGGCCCAGATATTGGTTTTTCGATACTAAGCGGTTCCTTATCCCATTCAAACTCTACATTTAGCAATCGTTCATAGTGAACCTTCCATGCTTCTCTGATTTCATTTTCTGCATACACAATCTTCCCATGAAGGGGCGATTCATATGTGGCGATTTATATGTGGCCACCCCTTCGGGGATCATGGTGTCTGGCGATAGATAGATTGTCTGTTACCATGAGAGCACAGTCGGTATACACTTATACCAGGAACCATATTGTATGTTTCTGTTTTATCATTCTGTGTTTTACGTATAGGCCTACAGTAATTGTGTCCACAATATTTGTTATTACTCATTGTACATCTATGTTATTATTTGTTTGTGTTAACCAGCTGAGCATGCAGTAGACCCCACCCTTATTTGAATTGCGTAACAGTAACAAATGAATAGTCTTAGATCAATGGATGAGAACATTAGACGAAGGATGCGCTATCTATATACAGTAATGAGATTTCATGAAAGCCTTTGATAAAGGTCCACATGAAAGGTTACTAAGTAAGATTATGTCATAAAATCAGTGATAACTATGTGAAATGGATAAGGGAGTTTCTATGTACAGTAATAGGACAGAGGGTATTGGTTAATTGAGAAACTTCTTTTTTACCTTTTTTGCTAATTTTCACCCTCAATGCATTCACATAAATTTTAAGACGGAGTGCTCCACACATACGTGCAGCTTCAGTCTCTAATCCTAATGGCGGCGTTCCAGGCAACCCTGTTAAGGGCTGCTTCACTTGTCAAGTTTTGGGAGATGAAATCGGCACGTATAGTCCGATCCCAGGTGTTCCTCGGTCCACCCCTTGGTGCAGCTCCCTCCACAATCACGGACCTGCATTTTTTCACCCAATTTTGTTCATCCATTCTCTCCACATGTCCATACCATCCCAGTCTACTTGTACGCATCACCTCGCTAATACTCTTTATACCTAAACGTCTCCTCAGCTCGTCATTTGTTATTCTACCCTGCAGCCTGACCCCATGCTAGTTATATGTGTAATTAGTACTTTATGACTTCCTACCTCCCTTATTTATAAACATAAAAATTCCCAAGTCAGTGGGGTGAGGGGGACTTTTTCCCCACGGTGGCGAGCCACGCCCATATGTGAGTGAAACAATTTAGGAATAAATCTTATCAACTATTTTTTGTCACGTAGTTTAGTTGTGTTGGTAGGATATTAATTTGTTCAATTCCATTGCAATAGAAATGACCCATAGATTAAATAGAGGCCAAACAACAATTATATGTTCATAATTAAGGGAGGGAGGACGATACCAAATATTAATTGCACAAATAAATAGCATAATGTGGGTGAAAATTGGCGAAAATGGCGGAAAAAATTGCGCGTATAACGGTATCGTATATTTGATGTCCATGCAAGTGCATGTTGTGATTCACGCATGTAGATGTAAGAGTATGATAGTTATCCACTGTACATGATTGTAAAGCAGGAATCATGTTGATGTAAGAGTATGTCTGTTATCCACTGTACATGATTGTAAAGCAGGAATCGGGTAGAAATATTACTTTATAGGGAAGCTACAAGAGACTATAGTGTGTAAAGTAGTTGTAACCAAGTGGAATGAAGATTCATACTTAGACATGCTCAACTCCAATGCTATAGCTATGTTGTGTATATCTATGTCTTCAACAGCATAATATAATACAGTACAGTATACACATATAGGTATGTTGTGTATATCATGTCTTCAACAGCATAATATAATACAGTACAGTATACACATATAGGTATGTTGTGTATATCATGTCTTCAACAGCATAATATAATACAGTACAGTATACACATATAGGTATGTTGTGTATATCATGTCTTCAACAGCATAATATAATACAGTACAGTATACACATATAGGTATGTTGTGTATATCATGTCTTCAACAGCATAATATAATATAGTACAGTATACACATATAGGTATGTTGTGTATATCATGTCTTCAACAGCATAATATAATACAGTACAGTATACACATATAGGTATGTTGTGTATATCATGTCTTCAACAGCATAATATAATACAGTACAGTATACACATATAGGTATGTTGTGTATATCATGTCTTCAACAGCATAATATAATACAGTACAGTATACACATATAGGTATGTTGTGTATATCATGTCTTCAACAGCATAATATAATACAGTACATTATACACATATAGGTATGTTGTGTATATCATGTCTTCAACAGCATAATATAATACAGTACAGTATACACATATAGGTATGTTGTCTATATCATGTCTTCAACAGCATAATATAATACAGTACAGTATACACATATAGGTATGTTGTGTATATCATGTCTTCAACAGCATAATATAATACAGTACAGTATACACATATAGGTATGTTGTGTATATCATGTCTTCAACAGCATAATATAATACAGTACAGTATACACATATAGGTATGTTGTGTATATCATGTCTTCAACAGTATAATATAATACAGTACAGTATACACATATAGGTATGTTGTGTATATCATGACTTCAACAGCATAATATAATACAGTACAGTATACACATATAGGTATGTTGTGTATATCATGTCTTCAACAGCATATAATACAGTACAGTATACACATATAGGTATGTTGTGTATATCATGTCTTCAACAGCATAATATAATACAGTACAGTATACACATATAGGTATGTTGTGTATATCATGTCTTCAACAGCATAATATAATACAGTACAGTATACACATATAGGTATGTTGTGTATATCATGTCTTCAACAGCATAATATAATACAGTACAGTATATCATGTCTTCAACAGCATAATATAATACAGTACAGTATACACATAAGGTATGTTGTGTATATCATGTCTTCAACAGCACAAAATAATACAGTACAGTATACACATATAGGTATGTTGTGTATATCATGTCTTCAACAGCATAATATAATACAGTACAGTATACACATATAGGTATGTTGTGTATATCATGTCTTCAACAGCATAATATAATACAGTACAGTATACACATATAGGTATGTTGTGTATATCATGTCTTCAACAGCATAATATAATACAGTACAGTATACACATATAGGTATGTTGTGTATATCATGTCTTCAACAGCATAATATAATACAGTACAGTATACACATAGCTATGTTGTGTATATCATGTCTTCAACAGCATAATATAATACAGTACAGTATACACATATTTTATAGTCTAGTCAAGAAAGTATAACCCAAACACTATGTTATTTTAAATTACTTGGTAGCTCTATCCTATAATAATTATGTAAATTATTTATATATATATATATATATATATATATATATATATATATATATATATACCTGTATATACTGTATATATATATATATATATATATATATATATATATATATATATATATATATACAGTATTGTCGATAGTATCAATTGCTTGCTTTTGCGATTTCCTTAGTTTATTTGTACAATAAATGTAGGTTATTTGTAGGGTACCTATTGATAGGGGTCACTTGAGGCATGCTATGCTTACAGGTACCTACCCGATAGCACTATCGCTAGTGAGTGCTGTATTTTTTTGTAATTAAAATGTAAAACTTGCAAACTAAACAAACCAAAATTGGGACAAGGACAATATAAAGTCAAATTAAATCATCAAAATCGCTATGTGGAAACAACGTTTACTAAAATTAAATCTATGAAATAAAAGAACACAATCCACCACATAGGGTGTACACTACTACATGAGCAAGTTAATCTGTTTCCCAAGCAAACTAATCGCACACATAACAACGCACTATCGTCACGTTCAAGGAATCAGTCAAATTTGGTGAGTCCGGGACGTTCTGGCAAATTTGACTAAACTCTGCATGAATAAAGAAACTACATGTTAAATGTCAAAATATTCATTTAAAATCAAATTTGCAACATGACAAGACATTAACAATAGTACAAAATACAAATATTGATAAGATATCTATATTATTACAAAATAATATATATATAAAATACAGTACTGTACAGCACTCACTAACGATAGTGCTATCGGGTAGGTACCTGTAAGCATAGCATGCCTCAAGTGACCCCTATCAATAACTACCCTATAAATAACCTACATTTATCGCACAAATAAACTAAGGAAATTGCAAAAGAAAGCAATTGATAATCGACAATGAATACATATAATATAAAGACAAATAATTGCAAAATATGAAGTAACAACAGATTTAAACAAAGAGTACTCTTTAACAAGAACAATCAATTTAAAAAAATCATCAATATTAATATTAATAATAGAAAAAGAAAAAGAAAACGATAAACAATAAATACAGACAAAAAGTAAGCAGAGGTTATACAAAAATGCTTGATTAAAATTATTGATGTCAAATTTTAGAATACAGTCACAATAATTGACCCTAAAAAGATTAAATTTATGGAACAATTTACTTGCCTCAAAACCCCTGTCTACTAAGAGTCTGTATAGTAACCTAGCTCTAGCCCAAAAGTCATCTACTTTAGTGCAAATTTTACAAAATCTTATTAACTGGGAATAAAAACAATTCTAAGTTATTTTACTATCGATAATATTATATAACTATAATATAATATTATAAAAATCTTATCAATATTTGTATTTTGTACTATTGTTAATGTCTTGTCATGTTGCAAATTTGATTTTAAATTAACATTTTGACATTTGACATGTAGTTTCTTTATTCATGCAGAGTTTAGTAAAATTTACCAGAACGTCCCGGACTTCTCAAATTGACTATTTCCTTGAACGTGACGATAGTGCGTTGTTATGTGTGCGATTAGTTTGCTTGGGACCCAGATTAACTTGCTCATGTAGTAATGTACACCCTATGTGGTGGATTGTGTTCTTTTATTTAAATTTTTTTTTTTTAGTAAACGTTGTTTCCACATAGCGGTTTTGATAAGTTAATTTGACTTTATATTGTCTTTGTCCCAGTTTTGGTTTGCTTTGTTTGCAAGTTTTAAATTTTAATATATAAAGTAGGGTCCCGCATAGAACGTGTTCACATAGAACGTTTCCCCTATAGAGCGAACAACCAAAAATATTATTCCAAAATTTTCGTTAACCCTTCCCACCCGGGCTCGCCTTCCTAATGACAGCATTGAGATCCGGGCGATCTGGCCGAAAAACGTCTTTAACCCCTCAGGCCCGGTAGGGCTCTGAGGCACCCATAACAAACGCGGCCCGCGGAACCCGGTAGGGCTCTGAGGCTCCGGCAGCTTGAAAGCCTGTAAGCTTGTTTTGAAAGCCGTCCGTCCGACGCATGTAAACAACAGCAGGTTGGACTGACGCCGCGCATCTCCGACCACAAGAAGGAGAGGCGTCGCTTGTTTTTGTGTGGCTGTGTGTTATTGTTTATTATTGAAAAGTGGCTGATATGGCTGACATCGCCACAAAGTTCTCTCCACGGAAATCGTCATCACAACTGAACCAGTTGACTTAGAGTGCTCTACTCAACGCCATTCTAGAGGTACGAAACACATCTACGCTCGCCCGGGCTCGCCTTCCTAATGACAGAATTGAGATCCGGGAGATCTGGCCGAAAAACATCTTTAATATGCTACCCGTATCTTTGTTATAAATTTTAACAGCTAGAGAATTCCCACGCATCTCTAAACGTAGGTGTGTTTCGTATCTGTAGACTGGCATTGAGTAGAGCTCTCTAGGTCAACTGGTTCAGTTGTGATGACAATTTTCGTGGAGAGTTTCGATGTAATGTTAGCAATATCAGACACTTTTCAACACTAAATCTGTTCTAGCAGATAACACAATAACAAACTCTGACTCTTCTTCTTGTTTTAGGAGGTGCGGTGACGCAAAGACAGGCTTCGTTTACATACGTCGGATGCACGGCTTTCAAAACACGCTTAATAGGCTTTCAAGCTTACGGATTTTAAAATGACACCCGGGCTCCTGACTATCTGCCGCGGTGTCATTTTATAATGCTGCCCGGGCGGGAAGGGTTAAGAACGAATGTGTTCTGTTGAAGTGATTCCATTTCTAAAGTAGGGCAAATCCGGGGAGTTCTATATCAGAGCGCCCTATTATCATACAGGGCACCTGACTCGTGACAAATATTTATATACTGTATACATACTTATAAATGCATATAAATACTTGTAAATACATATTATGAGGAGATTACATACCACACACTATATTTGAAATCATTGTCATTATAGCCTAGCCTAACTAGTTGTCCATTTCCGCCGCTTTCGTCCGACAAAGTAGGCAGCTTGACTGGTCAATGTTCTGTTTTCATGGTCCCAGGCATTCAATTCTTTCATCATTACCACCAGGCCCACCCTGATTAACACTGAATGCACTAAAGCCCTAATAAATGCAAGAGATACGACATTTGGGCAGAACAAATCTTGTAAACAGGTGGTTTTTCAACACAATGGAGGTTCGGTCTTCTCCTTCTTGCGCAACTGAAGTCGGATGTCGGATTCACTCGGATTTTGTATCCAAGCAACAAACAGCTTGACGTGGCAGATTCATGGAGTTCAGTTTACTAGTTTGATTGTTTTTGTATATGTTTTCTAGTTTGATATCGAGTCTTTCCTTATTTTTGCTCTTTTTTTTCGGGTTTTGACTGGAATATTTTGTTGTGAACATGGAAGTAGGGAATGTTTGAGGTAGGCTATGGTACGTACGGAAGGATCGATCGACCAATATCGATTTTTCCCATAGGTTATGTGTTTCACATAGAACGACCTCGTTTATCGAACAATTTCTCGTTCTATGTGGGACCCTACTTACCGGTATATATAAGTATGTATATACGGATATAGTATTTATAATAAAAAAACTAGTACAATTTACACTTAAAAACATAGCTTATATTTATTCTTTCAGAAAATTGGTAATCATCATTGACTATTTCAGTGTTGTACCAGTATATACAGTATTATCAAATCTTAGTTGCAGTAAATATTATATAGTTCCAACTGAAAATAGGTAGAATACCATAATTTACATAAAATATGAGAGTTCATCTATGTCTATATTTCACATCTCTCCCCCGAGAAAGAATGATGATGTATACTGTATATTTAATATAATATTAATCCTCTCACGTCCTGACGCAATTTTTGAGCCTATTAGGGATACTTTAAAGCCTTTGTTACCGTCCGGGGTATTTATAAACCTTTAGTTTATTTACTTCAACCTCTGCAGTTGTCTTTGAGTTAGCTGTGGGCAGAAAACTAATTTTGGAGAGGTAATTATAAGAGTGAGAGTAATCTATTTCTTATTGCTAATCTGGCAACCTCTGCGTCATAAGGATGTGAGAGGGTTAAAAGATAAGTTAAGGCATAATAAGTACAATACTGTAACTCAAAACAAGTAAATTTCAAAGTTATCAATGAAACAAGGTCAGTAAAATTTCAACTTTTAGGTACTTAGGATGGCTTTGATATAATTGATGTATAACTTTAGTCACTGGTAATTATGTTATGGTATACTTTGCTTTAAGTCTTAGCTAGTTAAATATAAGCTATGTTGACATTAATAGTACGAGACATAAGCAGGGGCGTCACAAACCGTGGGTACCTTGCAGGCGTGAGCAAGGATGTTAGCCACACACTCCTGGTTGCTGGGTGGGTGATAGCCATGCTGGATCAGACTGGAGAGTAACTTGTGGTCCCACGCGGGGGGCGGGGGGGCACACCCGTGACGGTAAATGGAACGCAGGCAACAGAGCAACATTTGGGTGTATGCTCCGCCAGTACTTCCTCCAACGCTACCAGAATATGTATCAAGCTCTGGAGGGGGACAAGGCAACAATCATAGTCCATAAGAGATTTATATTTCATAAAATGAATATACTATAGAGAGATAGATTGATAGAATATACATACAGTACTTGGAAGGAGGATACATATAATCCATAAGAGATTTATATTTCATAAAATGAATATACTGTACTGTAGATAGATAGATAGATTGATAGAATATACATACAGTACTTGGAAGGAGGATACATATAATCAATGAAATTAATATCAGTACATGAGATTTATATTACAGTAGTATGGTAATTAAATTTATATGTGATGAGTTCGGGGGCAAATCCTTCCAAACGGATATTTGTGCAATCAATGGGAGACTCCTACTGGACCTCACCATGTAGCAAAACTGGCTGTCTCATTTGAAGATGTGCTATAGCTTCTTATCTTTAACCCGGGAACGGCGAGGGGGGGGGGGGGGGAATGAACTAGCTCCCCATGGGCGAGCATATGGGCTCCATTCAGGCCTATAATCGTCATTTTACGATAAATATCGTTATTAACTATTCATATTAGCCTATTTTACCTTCACTATGAAGATAGTAACCTGTAACAACAATCAAACCAGTGAAAATATCATTTTTCTGGTCAAAATCGCGAATATAGATGAACCAGCCCATTCATGAATTTTGGAGAAAATTGAGGCAACCCCTCCCTCCACGAGGCCTCAAGCCACACTGAGCCTACTCATACACACACTCGTTTGTGTAACACACCTGCTAGGCACGTGAGCACATCCCACACAGTTTGCTAATGTTAGCACAAAAATATACCAACAAATCAGGGGATAACAGGGAAAATAGGTGATAATTGAAGGGGGAGGGGAAAGGGAGGAAGGAGGGGATGTGGAGGAGTGATATGAGGTATAGGAAAAAAAAAAAAAAAAAAAAAAATTTTTTTAGTGCTGTTTAACCCTTCCTACCCAGCCTGTCTTGCCTAAGGACGGTCGCCCGTACCCGGGCGAAATGGCTGAAAAACGTCTAGGCCTAGGCTACCGTATTTATGTTTATTTTCACTGCTAGAACTTTCCCACTCATCTATAATCGTAGTGCGGTTTTCAATCTGTATTTTGGCGTTGAGTAGAGCTCTGTAAGTCAACTGGTTCAGTTGTGATGACGATTTCAGTGGAGCAAATATTGCAGAGATGTTGCCAATATGGGGGCTTTTCAAACACTAATTTCGTCTGACGTCAGAACAATAACATTGAAGAGTCTTCTCCTTCTTGTTTTCGGAGGTGCGGTGACGCAACGCTTGGGTTTGTTGACATACGTCGTACGCACGGCGTTCAGACCAAGCTTAATTAGGCTATTAACCTAAGAAGTGCGCATGGGGGTAATTAGAAACGTCTGCCTGTGCTGACGTATTTGAGCTGTGTCCATCACTAAAATATTCATTTTACAATAAATAGCATTAATACTTATCCATACACGCCTATTATGGGTTGATTATAAAGGTATTAACCTGAAACAACAATAAAACAAGTGAAAACAGCGTTTGGATGGTCAAAATCGGAGATACAGGCCGCGAGTTATATAATGTATGGGTGAGGCAACCTGCTTTCCCGCCAATTTCCCCCAAGGCCACTGAGACACAGTCGATCGATACTCTCTCTCTCTCTCTCTCTCTTGCACTCGCTTGCTAACAGTGATGACAATGCCCTGCTTGCAACTCGCTAATGTTAGCACGAAAATATACCTCAGAATAAGGGAATAACATGGAAAATAGGTGATAACTGAAGGAGGGGAGGAAAGTGGGGAAGGAGGGGAGGTAGAGGAGTGATATTTTGCATGGCCCAGGGGCAATTTTTTTTTTTTTTTTTTCGATGTTTAACCCTCTGTTCCCGGAAGGGCTCTTGAACGCCCATAAAAAAGCATACACGAGCTACCCGGAAGGGCTCTTAAACACCCATGACGTCAAAGCCTGTTAGCTTGGTGTGCGAGGCGTCGGTCCGACGCATGTAAACAACAGCCGGCAGGACCGACGCTCCGCATCTCCGGCCACAAGAAGGAGAGCGTCGCTTGTTCGTGTGTGCCTGTATGTTGTTGTTAAGTATCGAAAAGTGGTGTAAAGTGGCTGTTTTGGCCATAAAGTTATCTCCAATGAAATCATCATCACAGCTCAACCAGTTGACTTAGAGAGCTCTACTTAATGCCATTCTACAGGTAAATAACACAGCTACGCTTGGGGATGCGCAGGAATGCGGGAAGCAGTCTGATTAACGAATATACGGTAGCCTAGCCTAGACGTTTTTCGGCCAAAACACCCGGTTTTCGAGGAATATATATATAATACATAGCCGGGGCTGGAGGGTTAAAGTTGATTTTTTTGTTTTCTGACTCTTAACCCTCTCACCACGGAAGGGCTCTTGAACGCCCATAAAAAAACATATAACAGCTGCCCGGAAGGGCTCTTGAACACCCAGTGGTTGAAAGCCTGTGAGCTTCGTGTGCGAGGCGTCGGTCCGACGCATGTAAACAACAGCCGGCTGGACCGATGCCCCGCATCTCCGGCCACAAGAAGGAGAGCGTCGCTTGTTCGTGTGTGCCTGTATGTTGTTGTTAAGTATCGAAAAGTAGTGTAAAGTGGCTGTTTTGGCCATAAAGTTATCTCCAATGAAATCATCATCACAGCTCAACCAGTTGACTTAGAGAGCTCTACTTAATGCCATTCTACAGGTAAATAACACAGCTACGCTTGGGGATGCGCGGGAATGCGGGAAGCAGTCAGATTAACACATATACGGTAGCCTAGTAGACGTTTTTCGGCCAAAACACCCGGGTTTCGAGGAATATATATATAATACATAGCCGGGGCTGGAGGGTTAAGAGTCTTCCCGCAGTCCGCCGGGGGAACTCTTAAGAGTCTTCCCGTAGTTCCCGGGTTAAGCTGCCGTCTTAGGTAAGGACGGCCGGGTAGCTGCCCTTCTGCCGAGCTGTCCTTACCTAAGGTAGCCCGGGTAGGAAGGGTTAAAGGGTATTTTTAGGCCTCCCTCTTAAGAGCTTTGCCGCCGTCCCCCAGTAAAACCTCTTAAGAGCTTTTCCGCCGTTTACGGGTTAAAACCATACCGTACCAATGTGTTTGTGCTTCATTGTTCTCAAAGCAAGACGTTATTTTCCTCCTCATTTTTTTTTTTTTTTTTTTTTTTTTTTTAAAGAGACAATGAACGGAGGAAGGAAAAACACAGATAAAACAAAAAGGTCCATGTGCCTAAAGGCATCCTCCATTCATAAAATGTTTGTAACAACTGGATTTAAACATTTGTAGATTGTAAGTTTGTGGAAAGCAATTCGAGGGAAGTGAATTCCAAAGAGTAGTAGCTCTGGGGATAAATGAATTCTGATAAGCAGAAGTTCTGCATTGTGGAGGAGAAAGTGTAAATTCATGGGCGCTCTCAGCTGCCCTAGTTCTACGGGGAAAGATGTGGAGAGGCGGCACAATTGAAGCAAGTTCCTCGGAACAATTGCTGTGAAAATATCTGTAGAATAATGCAAGGGATGCAACGTTTCTTCGTATGGATAATGTAGGAAGGTCCTGTGTGATTGCAGGGTTATTGATTAATCTAATAGCTTTATTTTGAATTTTGTCCAACTGCCTCAATGCAACCACTCCACTTCCACCCCACAGAGGTGAACAGTAATCCATCTGAGAACGCACATGACTTTTATATATCACGGCCAACTGCTCGTCAGTGAAGAATTCTCGAACTCTGTACAGGAGTCCCAGTTTTTTAGAGGCATTCTTAGCAATGCTTCTAACATAATGTGTCCAGCTCAAGTTAGTAGTTAATGTTACACCGAGAATGTCAATACTAGGGGAAGTGGGAATATTTACATCATTAAAAAATATATGGGAGTCAGTGAGATTCTGTCGGTTAGAAAATTGAATGTACAGTACTTTGTTTTCTGTGCATTAAAGGAAACTAGATTCTTTTGTCCCCATCCATTAATTCTAGAAAGGTTCTGGTTCAGAGAAATTGCAGTGTTTATTTTTGAATTTATAAGATCGGGTTGGGTGAAAGAATTGGTAAATGTGAAGGAACTGTGGAGTGTTGAGTCATCTGCGTAGGAATGTATTGGATTATGAGTGGTAGATATGAGATCATTGATATGAATGAGGAACAGAATTGGGGCCAAAACTGATCCCTGGGGAACACCAGCATTTATTGAGTGAAATTGAGAATAAAGGCCATCTACCATTACACGTATTTTTCTGTTATGAAGATAAGAAGAAATTAGTGGAACTAATGATGCAAGGCCGTAGTGTGACATCTTCGACAATAAGGATTGATGCCAGACTCTATCAAATGCCTTTGATATATCCAGTGCTATTGTATGTGTTTCACCATGTTGGTCTGTAGCTTGGTTGATTTGATGCGTAAGAAGGCAAAGCATGTCTGCAGTTGATCACATCGTCTAAAACCATATTGCCCATCACTGATTAATTTATTATTCTCAAGATGCTTAATTATGTGATTATTTAATATAATTTCAAAGACTTTACCAAGAGTGGAAGTTATAGCTATTGGTCTGTAGTTGGATGGATCTGAAGAGGCACCTTTTTTAGGAACTGGATGGATGTTTGCTTCTTTCCAGGGTACTGGGAAGCATGAGGTATGAGTACACAGACGGAAATTTTTTGCCAATACAGGAGCGAGCACCAAGGAGCAATTCTTAAGTACTATTGGAGGAATTTCATCTGGACCAGGAGCCTTATCTACCGAGAGATTCTGCAAAATAGTTTTGACATGTCTGGTGTGGATCTTAAGTGAGGGAATTTCAGGCGAATTAAAATTAAGTACAGGGACATCTTGATTTATTTCATCTAAGGTTGAGTTGGTGGAGAAAATATCCGCAAGAAGGTTAGCTTTACCTCGTGGGTCACTTACAAGATTGCCAGTCGGAGATTTTAATGGTGGAATGGATGAAGCAGTAGTGAAGTTGGATTTAAATGAGTTAAGAGTAGACCAAAATATTTTGTTATCATTTGGATTATTTAGAAGTTTATTTGCCTGCTTGTGGAGAAAGTTTGATTTAGTTAGGTTTAATACAGTTTTGGCATGATTTCTGATGTTTCTAAAGTAATTAAAGGCTTCATGTGTTTTTGATCTTGTGTATGCATTGTAGGCTATTGCTTTTTGTTCAGTTACTCTAGCACAATTATGGTCAAACCATTTAGGTGAATTAGATCTTTTACTGTACTTTTGATGAGGAATAAAAGTTTCCATTCCAATTTTTACAAAATCTTGTATGTGGCTCAAGGTGGAGTGTGCATCATTAGAAAAGAAAGAGGTCCAGGGAATATCAATAAAGAAACCTTGAAGACCCTCCCAGTCTGCCCTATCGTAATGCCATTTAGTCACCAAAACAGGTTCAGAGTGGGAAGGTGTGGTAGGTGATAGACAGGTGGCCTGTATCAGACAGTGATCAGAAGATCCAAGCGGGGACCTCACTGTAACATCATAATTTTCTGAATTGGTTGTTAAAAATAAGTCCAGTAGGTGGGAATTATGATTAGGATTATCTGGTACACGGGTGGGTTGGTTGACTAGTTGAGTGAGATTAAATGAGTCTGCAAATAGCTCACATTCAAGACCAGCATCATCAGTCCTGGCTGAATGAGTGAGCCATTCAACATTATGGACATTAAAATCACCCAACACAGTGATTTCAGAAGAAGCATTTAAGTTGAGGACACCGAGTTGTGAGGACAGAGAATCAAAAAGACTTTGCTCTGGAGGAGTATTTGGGGAACGGTAGATGCAACATATGTATTTAAATTTACCAGCAGAAATTAATTTGTATATAGAATAATCAAAATAGGGACAATTGAAACTAGTAACCTCCTCCAGGGCAATTTCAGATTTTGCGAAGCAACATACACCTCCTTTAGGTCTGAAATTTTGGAGCAGTTGATAACCTGGTAAATTAAATCTAGACGTGTCAGATGTGGATGTTACTTGAGTCTCTGTCAAAAAAAGGAGAGTAGGGGATTCTGCTTGAAGAAATTGGTGTACAGAATTGATGTTAGAGTGAAGTCCCCTTATATTGCTAAAGAAAAAGCTGCACCGACGAGCAGCTTTGGGACGTTGCAATGCTCTTGACACAGTCGCATGATGACGACCGGGAGGGCCCTGTGTCAATGACCCAACCCTGCCGGGGGTGGATATCCGAGGGACCACCAGGTTTGCTCTTAACAATTGTACTGCCATGTTTATTGGGATGTTTTATGGATAGAGGATAGCAATGTAGGGCAATGTCGTGAAGTTGGCTGTGTATGTTATATAAAGAGGGTTTTCCTGATACCCCTGATGTGTGAGGCAGAAAGATATGTATCCAGCTACCAAGGCCTGGGAGAGAAAATGGAATTCAGGCTATTCCCTGAGTCTCCCGAAACCTTGGCGGTAGTACAGTAAACTTCCATTAATCCGAAGGGCAGCGGACCGGCTCTCGTTCGGATTAGTGGATTTTTCGGATTATCGGACTTTACCCCTATGAACCTGTGTATGATGAAAACATTGAGACATTAGGCCACCCAAATGACACAATGGTGCACACACACATATCATATGTTCATGAAATCACTTCAAAAGTTTACCATTGTCATTGTAGCCTATTAACTACTTCAAAACATTCAGATTAATGGTCAAAGGAATCTGCTGATATAAACGTCTTCTTCTTCTTCCGTCTACTAGCAAGTTTGTCTTGCTCTTGAAGATCAGATGTGGTTCGGGAAGTAATGCCTTAACAACGGCACTTCCCTGAGAGGTTCTTGTAATTTTCCTTTTGTGACGTGCTCTGTTATATTATATTGTATTGAAAGCACCCTTGTCTTGTTGTCTTGAAAGCACCCTTGGGATGCTCCGATCACTGAACTATAAATAGTAGCGTATCGGAACATCCAAAGGTGCGTTTTCAAGCTCAAGACTAATACGTCCAAAGGTGCGTTTTCAAGCTCAAGACTGAATGCGCTTGCAGAAAATGCGGTGCAAGCCAGTAGCGCATCGGAGCGTCCCAAGGATGCGTTCAAGAGCAAAACAAACTCTCTAGCAGACGATGTGGAAGAAGAAGAAGATGAAGGTGTTTACGATTATATCAGTAGCTTCCTTTGACCATTAATCTGAATGTTTTGAAGTAGATAATAGGCTACAATGACAATGGTAAACTTTTAAAGTGAATTCATGAACATATGATATGTGTGTGCTCCATTATGTGTCATTTGAGTGGCCTAATGCCTCAAAAAGGGGACTTTGGGACTTCTTGAAAGGTGCGTTTTCAAGCTCAAGACTGAATGCGCTTGCAGAAAATGCGGTGCAAGCCAGTAGCGCATCGGAGCGTCCCAAGGATGCGTTCAAGAGCAAAACAAACTCTCTAGCAGACAATGTGGAAGAAGAAGAAGACGAAGGTGTTTACGATTATATCAGTAGCTTCCTTTGACCATTAATCTGAATGTTTTGAAGTAGATAATAGGCTACAATGACAATGGTAAACTTTTAAAGTGAATTCATGAACATATGATATGTGTGTGCTCCATTATGTGTCATTTGAGTGGCCTAATGCCTCAAAAAGGGGACTTTGGGACTTCTTGAAATTCGGACCATCGGGTGAATTCGGATTTGGCCTCAAATTGAAAAATTCGGACTATTGGGAGATTCGAATCATCGGTCGTCGGATTAACGGACTTTTACTGTACTTCCCTGGGCGGGGCTGCCTACCCCTACTACCTACAAACATAATCAGTCAGCCAACCTTCAATGAATGTTAATAATACAAAATTAAGGAACAGGATAAGAAAGTGGAGCATAAAGGTTTAATTTTGTAATTTTTTGTCTCGAGTCGCGTCCCCCCCCCCCCCCTTTTTTTTTTTGATTTTTTCTTTTTTTTTTTTTTTTTTCCCTCTCTTTTTTTTTTTTTTTTTTTTTAGGAAAAGGGGGGATTGGGCCTGAGTATATACATACTGTACTGTACAATTGTACATAATTTTTGTTTTCTTTTTTTTAAGTAGTTTAACCAGACAACTGAGTTCCACAAAAGAACTCCTAGTGCTGGCCCGAAGTATTTGATCAAGATGGACAACTAATCAAGTTAAGATAGGTAGGGAAGGACAGGAGGGGAACAAATCGAGGAAGGTGAAGACACGCAGAAATTTTTCGCCATTTCACCAGTTCAGCCGGACCACATGAGCTAAATACTATTTCCAATTGGGGCAGAGAAAACCTTGTTGTTGTTGTTGTTGTTGTTCCCTAAGCTGCCTCGCCGAACAGCCCCGAGTCCCTGAGAAAGGCCATGGCCACGATCGGGCTTTCCCACAGAGCTCTCATTGGGTGTAGATTGTGTTGTTGGCATAAGTGGTTGTGTGAAATGCAGTCTTCTATGATGTGTTTAATGGTATGGGGTGCTGTGTTACATCCCGGGCAGGCGTCGACAACGGAGTCATCCAGTCTCTTCTGATAGCTCAGGAGAGCTGGATGGTGTCCGCATCTCAGCCTGGCCAGGTGGACTCTGTCCTCGCGAGGAAGGGAGGATTCGGAAGGATGGATTTCGGGAGGTCGTGCATGCAGCTGCGTGTTGTCTGTGAGTGAGTGGATGGATCGGTGAGAGATATGAGTATGGATGTGCTTCTGGAAGTTGGTTCGAGGTGGGCAGGGAGGGAAAGAGGACAATAATTGTGTGTGATACCGTGTGCTGGGTGTTGTTTTGATATTTCTTGGTGTCTGTGGGTGTGTTGCCATGTAGTTAGTGGGTGGTCTTGGTTCGTGGAGGCTGCTGCCAGGAATTGAGTGCCTCTCATGTCCAGATGGTCTTTGACTTTGAGAATTTTGGTTTCTTGATGTAGGTGATCTGTGGGTGAAGTAGATGTGCAGCCTGTAATGATCTTCAGGGCTTTGTTTTGAATAGTCTGTAAGGTCTTATGATGAGTTTCAGCTAGGTTAGAAGCCCAGGCTGGGCTTGCGTATTCCATCACTGATCTTATGTATTGTTTATATACTGTGGTGGTAGTTTCTTTGTTGTGTCCAAATTTTGTGTGAGCAAGTGACCTGAGGGCGTTAAGTCTGGGTGTCAGTTTCTTTTTAATGTTTGTGGTGTGCTGTTTGAATGTCATATGAGTATCATATGTTACTCCTAGGATTTTGGGTGTGTGTGTGTGTTAGGGGTGTGTTGTTTATGGTGAGTTGAGGGATGTATTCGTGTTCTCCTGTCCAACTTGTGAGCAGGGTTGCGGTGGATTTGGCTGGGGCTAGATTAAGTCTGTTTGTAGTGCACCAACCATGTAGTGTGTTGAGATAGGGTTGAAGGAGATCTGTTGATCTTTTTGGGTCATGGTGTGTGCATGTGAGTGTTATGTCATCTGCATAGGAGGCTAAGTTTATTTGGGGCGTATTGGGTGTAGTTATATCGTGCATGTACAGATTGAAGAGTGCGGGTGATAGGACGGATCCTTGTGGGACTCCGTTTGGAAAGTTTCTGATTTTAGATGACTGACCGGCAAAAGATACGTGTGCACATCTGCCTGCTAGGAAGTTGGCCAGCCACCTTTTTGTGTTGTTGTGCATGTTTGTGTTGTAGATTTTGTTTGTTAGGTTGTGGCGGGGGATGGCATCGAAGGCTTTACTAATGTCGAGTGTGGCTAATAGTGATCTGTGTGGTGGTCTAGCTGAGTTGATGCCGTCGAAAGCTCTTTGTGTAAGGTCTGTGAGAAGTGTTTGTGGAGTGCAGTGGCCTAAAGCCATGTTGTATTGGAGCTACGGGTAGGTCAGGTGTAATTAGTTGTAATACTAGGCGTTCCATGACTTTGGAGGGGGAGCAAAGAAGTGTGATGGGGCGGTGCGAGGAGGGTAGCGTGGCGTCTTTGTTGGGTTTGGGGAATGTGATGATGATACCATGCTTCCAAATGTCTGGTATTGTGTTGTGTGAATAGCTGTAGTTTGATATGTTAGTGAGTGCTTGTATGCCTTGTGGTCCCAGGTGTCTGAGGTGTATGTTGCTTATGTTGTCTAGGCCACAGGCGGGTGAGTGCTTGAGATTGTTGATGATATGCTTTGTCTGGTGATTGGTGAAGGGTGTATAGTCAGGGTCTGTGGGGAATTGTCTCTTACATCGGATGACACGTCGGTCGTCTTTGTGAGGTTTTAGGTGGCTGACATGTGAAAAGTGATTGATGAGAGTGTTTGCTTGTTGTTTACATGAAGGAGTAGAGTCTGTTGTTGTGATTGCAGCATGTGATTGTGTTGTGTTGCTGTTGGAAAGTGTGATGCTGTTTAGTGTTTTGTAGAGTTTTTTGGGGTTTGTTTTGTGATCAAGTGTTTGTAGGAAGTTATTCCAATTTAGTTTTTGTTGTTCTTGTATTTTGTTGTTAGTTTGGGTGTTGAGTGCTTGAATTTGTTGTGTGATGTCTTGTGTGTGGGGTGCTGGGGAGTGTTTCAGTATGTCGCGTTGTCTGATGAGGTTTTGAATTTCTGGTGTGAAGTTGGGGTTGTGTCTTTTCCTGTTACCTCTTGGAATGTGTTTCTTGTCAGCGTTTTGGATAGTTTTATTGAGTATGTGTACAGCATTGTTGATGTTAGTGATGGGTGTACTGTTTAGAGTTGTGAAGTGTTGTTCTGTCTCATTTGTGAATGCTTCCCAGTTAGCTCTTTTATAATTGGTGTATGTGTGTTTGTGGCTAGCTGGGGTGAGTCTGGTTTTGGTGGTGATAATGATCGGGAGGTGGTCAGAGCCTAAAGTTCTGACCACCCTCCAGGATGTTGTGGGGGCGAGTTCTGGGGAGCAAAAGGTGATGTCAGGAGATGATGGGTTATAGAGGGCTTGGTGAGGAATATGGGTATGTTGATGGATGTCGTTAAGGATGATGAGGTTATCGGTTTGGTTTTGTAGTACCAGCCCTCTGTCTGTGTCGGGGTTGTCGACAAACCAGGCCGACGTCTTGGCGTTGAAGTCACCACCCAGGATGATGTGTGGGGTGTGTGGGGTGTTTGTGATGTGTTGTAAGTGTGGTCTGTATTCATTTGGTACTGTAGGGGATGTTTGGGGAGGGATGTATGTGTTTATGATGGTTATGTTGGAGTTGTTGCCAGTGCGTATTTTAATTGATTGTATTTCTGTTGTGTTATCATTTGGGGGGAGGAGGGATTTGGTTTGTACACTGGTTACTATGTATGATATTTCTTTGTGTACCAGGGTGATGAGTCCACCGCCCCGCCGACAGCCCGGTCTTGTCTGATGGTGGTGAAATTATGAAATGTGGGTGTTTTTTGTGTTGTGCGGAGTTTTGTTTCTTGTAAGATGGCAATGTGTATGTTGTGTTGTTTGATGAAGTGTGAGAGTTCGTGTTTCTTTGTGTTGATGCCATCTATGTTCAGTTGAAGAATGTTAATGTTATGTGCACGATGTATGTTGGGTGCTGCTGCACGAGGATGGGGTGGGGGTGGGGGTGAGGGAGGGGCTGGGGGTTGGGATGGGTGAGGTGGGGGTGGGGATTGGGGAGCAGGAGATGGGGGTTGGAATGGATTAGGATGGGGTGTGGTGTGTTGAGTTGAGGATGTGGATGGTATGGGAAGGTTAGGGAGGAGAGGTGGACGGGTTTTAGGGGGGGGAGTGGATGATATGGGAAGGTTAGGTGGGCTGGGGAGGAGAGGTGGACGGGTTTTAGGTGAGGGATTTGACTAGGAGAGGGAGGGGCATGAGGAACAGGTCCAGGTGTTTGTGTAGTATTTCTTGGAGGCAAGTGTTGTGCAGGTGAAGTGGGTCCAGTTCCCGCATGAATTGCAGAGAACTGAACCCTTAGTATGGCGACTCGAAGTGATGGGTTTTGAGCAAGTTGGATATATGTATGTGTACGTGGGTCCTGGGTTGCTCTCAATGTCTCCGGCTAGAAGAAGTCTTCGAGAAATGACAGCCGGAGAGTCATTTCTCGGTGTAGGAAAAACTGTGTGATGTGTGTGGTGTGAGAGGTGTGGAAATTCCCGGCGCGACCGAAGCCGCTCCAAGGACCCGTGCCCCCAGGGAGGGGGCAGAAAACCTTGTTAACTTTAATGCTTCCAAAACCCAATTTCTCCATCTATCTACCCGTCAGGATCTCCCAGCGGACTATCCCTTATTCTTCAACAATACAAAAATCAACCCTTCATCTTCTCTCAATATTCTTGGTGTCTCTTTTTCTTCTGCTCTCATTTGGAAGGACCATATTACCAGTCTTGCTAAGGCAGCCTCCCAGAAGCTGGGTGTGCTCAACCGCCTTAGGGGGTTCTTTTCCCCTGCACAGCTTCTTGCTCTGTACAGGGGCATAGTGCGCCCTTGTATTGAGTATTGTTCACATGTGTGGGGAGGTTCCTCTCACACCGCTCTCCTAGACAAAGTTGAAAGGAAGGCCTTTCGTATCATTAACTCCCGTCCACTTACCAACTCTTTGCAATCTCTCTCTCTCCGCCGCAATGTTGCATCTCTCTCGCTATTCTATCGCTACTATAATAATCAGTGTTCCTCAGAGCTATCCCAGTGCATACCCTGCTTTACGTAGGGCACGTGGTACCCGTCTTGCAACTCAATCCCACCCCTACTCTGTGCAACTCTCCAACCCAAGAGTGAAACATTACTCTCAAACTTTCTTCTACTCAACAGCTGAGCTCTGGAACTCTCTCCCAGAATCAGTTTTTCCCGCTTCCTATGACTTAAATTGCTTCAAACTCCGTGTGTCCAGGCATTTTGGCTCGAACGTCCCTTGATTTTGGCCCTGTCACTCTTTCAACTATGGGGGAGGCACTCGCTATAGGCAGTTATGCCTTTTGCCTCCCTCAATCACATAGAAAAAAAAAAAAAACAGCAGAGCTCTTATAGGGCAGGGCCGAAGGATGAGGCAAGAACTGCTACACCACAGCACCAACCAAGAAGTGATCAGGGTGAAGAATGAAAGATCAGGTCGAAGGTAGACAAAAATCACAGCGAGATGCCAAAAAAAATGCACTACTGAGGTGAATCTAGTCAGCTCGGTCGCTGCTTCAACCGAAGAGACAAATCAGGTCAGGAGCCTACTACCTAGCCAGGCCAGGGAGGATTGTGATATAGGTTGCCCGAGGACAACCGAATGGGACAGAATAAGAATAGAAGGGGAAAAACATAGAGAGGAAAGAAAGAGGAAAGAAAAACTACTCAAAATTACTCAAGCCGACGACGAAAGCTCGAGGGGAGAGGAAGGGAAATTACCACAACCATCCCCCATCAAGCTCCAGTCGCCGGCGCCGAAGCCCCCCAACCGCGACAAGGAGAGTAGTACCAGGGGGGGGGGGTTCATATTGTTATATGCGGTTATTTTCTCCCAAATATTATCATCCTTCTCAAAATTGTGCTGTGTGAAAATCAATTACCACACATATGCTATTTACTTTATAATAAAGTATGAATAAATTGCAAACGTTGTTACAGGTATAATAAATTGAATTAACCTGTAAAATGCAATAGGCCAAACGGAAGGCTATCCTAGTGGACTGTGATAGGCCTCATGGAAGCAAGATTTTCAAATGTGTGTCAAAGCCACGGCAAAGGTGGGATACATGTGAAAATTGGGTGACATCTAGGACTAAGTGGCAACTCTCGATACCAAACATCATAAAACACTCACCACACACCACACTATTACTCCTCCCTTCCTCATCAACGTGGAGGCGGTGGCAGGGCTGAGGGACCATCCTTCAACCCCAAACATCTACACTATCGATAGATAGATATCTATTGCCCGACGCCGTGATCCCCGAAGGAGTGGCCACGAACAAACCGTCCCCATGCACCTCTGTCCCCAGTCAGTTGACGCCCCTCCTCCCAACCAGCACTGCCTTCATCCATATACTTCCTCACTCCATCCTTCCACCTCTCCCTCTCTGTCCTTCCACCTCGCTTTCGTACACCCTCTTAGTCATTCTCTCGCTTTCCATACATAAGAATAGAACCATACGGCCGAACCATCTCAAGTTGTTCCTTTTCACCCTTTCCAGCACATCTACTTCCACACCACACCTCCTTCTTACTTCGTCATTTGTCTGTCTATCCCTCCATGTAACTCCGAACGCACTTCTTAAGTAACTCATTTCCACCGCTCTCACTCTTGGTCTGAGTCTCTCAACCAACGTCCATGCTTCGCTTCAGTAAGTCAGTGTCGGGATTACCACACTGTCATGCAAGGACTTCTTCACTTCCATACTGACCACCCAATTTCTTGTTACTGCTTTCAGCGTTCCTACAACCCTCTTCCCCTGTTGTACCCTCTCCCGCACTTCTTCATCCATAGTCCTATCTTTACTCAACACACTGCCCAGATACTTAAAAGAGTTGACGATCTCCATAGCCTGACCATTCAACTTCACCTCACACTCTGTGACTTCGCCCCTTTCGAAGACCATAACCTGCTCTTCCCCGCATTTACCTTCAAATTCCGTTTTTCGATATATACAGTAAACAAAAACAGGGACATCACACACCCCTATTTCAACCCAACATTCAGGTCAGAGAACTCGCTCTGCTCATTCTCCACACGTACTGCCGCCTTTGCACCCTCACACGTGCTCTTCACTGCTTTCAGAAACTTGCCATCTACTCCGTATATTCTAAGTACAGTAAACCCTCGCTATCTCGGACTAATTGGGGGGAGACCCAGTCCGAAATGTCCGATTTTCCGAGATGTCTGAAGTCCGACTTATGTCCGACTTAGGAGAGGAAAATGTCCGAATTAGAAGAGGGAGTCCGAGCCACCAGAGAAAACGGAGACTTCCCTATCACTAACAACGTAGATTCAAGATAAATTACAGTACCTGTACAGTATACAGCAGACATATAAATATAAATATCCCTTTCCTTCTCCATTCCACTGTCCTTCTCCACCTCACTGTAGCCTTCGATCTCGGAATTTGCCCTTAGATCTCGGAATTTTCCCAGATATATGGACACCTGTCCGACAGACCATGTGGGCCCTCGGAGTTTTCCCCTTACATCTCGGAATTTTCCGAGATCTAAGGGCAAATTCCGAGAGGCTGATGCCAGTCCGAGAAGTGCGGGTTTCCGACTTTTAGAGGTCCGAGATAGCGAGGGTTTATTGTACTTTCCACATACCTTCTCTATCCACTCTATCATAGGCCTTCTCTCTAAGTCCATAAAGGCAACATACACCTTTTGTTACTTCTCCAGATAATTCTCCACAACAAAATTTAGGATACAATTCTGATCTACACATCCTCTTCCCTTCCTAAAACCTCCCTGCTCGTCGCCTATCCATTTCTCCGTTCTCACTCTCTCAATCACTACCCTACTGTACACCTTCCCTACTACGCTTAGAAGACATATTCCTCAGTGGTTACCACACACTCCTCTTTCCCCTTTGCCCTTATATAGGGGAACTATTATGCCAGTCTTCCAGTCATCGGGTGCACTCCCCTTCTCCCATGCTAGTTTGCACATTTTCCATACCCATTCGATCACTATCTCACCACCATACCTCAACATTTCCCCACACACTCCATCTGTTCCTGGTGCTTTCCCCAACTTCACTCTTAACATGGCTTCCCACACTTCTGACTTCCTGATCCCCACCTCCTCCTCCACTACTTCTCTTCTTCTCCCTCCCATACCATATCCAACTATGTTTGCTGGCTCTTCATTCCTTACATTTAGTAACACGTTGAAGTACTCCCTCCATCTTTCGACTCTCTCTTGCTTCTCGACTAGCATTCTCCTATTCTTATCTTTCACACCCTTACTGTTTCCCTTGCTACCTTCCCTAACTTTCTTGACTTCTTTCCAGAACAGTTTCTTACACTCCCTCCATTTTACACTCAGATTCCTTCCAAATTCCTCATCTACTCTTCTCTTACTTTCCTTCACTACTCTCTTTCTCTCCACGTACCTCGCTCGTTTCTGCCTCTCCAAATCTTCATTCCCTCTACTACCCAACCACTCTCTATACACTTTCTTCTTGTCTTCCACAGCTATTTTTACCTCCTCTGTCCACCATGCTGTACCTTTCACTCCTCTCCCTCTTCTCCTCACTCCACACACCTCCTCACATGCTGCACAGACCTCTTCCTTAACCCATCAGACCCGGCTATGTACTGTATTCCATAGCGAAACCCGGGGGGTTTTGGCCGAAAAACGTCTACGCCTAGGCTACCGTATCTTTGTTATTTTGACGGCTTCCGCATTCCCGCGCATAGATGTGTTTCGTACCTGTAGAATGGTGTTAAGTAGAGCTTTCTAAGTCAACTGGTTCAGTTGTGATGACGATTTCCGTGGAGATAACTTTGTAGCAAAATCAGCCACTTTAAACTACTTTTGACTACTTAACCCGTTGAGACCCAGCGTCGCACGTGTTGCGTCGGCAGTCTTTGATCACCAACTCCCAGCGACGCATCACGTGCGTCCGACATATAAAAAACACTTACGTGGCTCGTAAGGTAGGAAATGGCGGGAGAATAGGAGGGGGAGGTACCGTAGTGTGTGGGGGAGCCGGGCCAGTAGGTGTGAGCGGGCCGAGACAGCCGCGCGGCTGGTGGTGGTGGGCTTAGTGGGGATAGTTTACACCCCTAGTTCACCGCCACTTTGAACCTTCATTACTCCGGTCGTATGGGAGCTAGAGGCTTGAGATTTATGTGAGATACTCCTTAGGATGTATGCCGTACAATGCCATACTCAGTTTTTACCCTAGTGCTCCCGGGCGGGTGGTCATGCGGGGGAGACGAACTATTGAAACCCCCCCCCCCCCCGCCCCCCAAATGACCGAAATTAGTTTTTTTTTATTTTTGTCTTCATTTCTCACCATTCTCTTCCATTTTGGCTCAACACATTTTTTTGAGGCTCCCCCCCCCCAAAAAAAAAAATGTCAGAGGTGATTTTTTTTTTTTTTTCATTTCTCATCCTTGTCTTCCATTTTAGCAAAAAAAAAAAATAAGTGAAAATGGCTTGGGACTGGGGTGAACAAAATATTATAACTATCCGGGGCTCAACGGGTTAACAATAACATACAGGCACACACGAACAAGCGACGCTCTCCTTCTTGTGGTCGGAGATGCGCGGCATTGGTCAGCCGGTTTTTGTTTACATGCGTCAGGCGTCAGGCGGACCAAGTTTACAGGCTTTCAAGCTGCCGGAGCCTCAGCTCCCTTCCGGGTTCAGCTGTTTTTTTTTTTATGGATGCCTCAGAGCCCAACCGGGTCTGAGGGGTTAAACACCTTGCTCATCTCCTCCACTTCCTCCATATCTTCCAGGTCGAACCCACCTAGTCGTCTTTCTACTGCTCTCCTGTACTCTTCCCTGATTTCCTCCTCCTGTAGCCTCTCCACCCTCCTCACCATTCCACCTTCCTCTAACCTCCCTCCAGCTCTCCTCACCCACTTCTTTTGTATCCTAATTTTAGCTACTACTACATAATGATCCGACAGATCCCCTCCAATACCCCTACACACCCTAGCATCCAGCACAGATTTCTTCATTCGTTCATCCACTCATATATAATCAATCAGTGACTTTCGTTCCACCACTGTCTTCTCCTTGTCCTTCATCGTCCACACCACTTTCCATGTGTACCTGTGTATCATTCTGTGACGGAAGAAGGTGTTGGCTATCCACAGCCTCCTCCCCACACATACGTCCACAACTGCACTACCATTCCCATTCACCTCTGATGGTACCCCCCCACCCTCCCACCACTCCATCAACTTTCCCGTCACCCACCTTACCATTCATATCCCCAATCAGAAATATTCTTTCGTTCTTGTCTAACTTATCAAGGCACGCCTCCACATTCACCCAGAACTCCTCTTTCTCTCTTACAAGTTTATCCTCTGTCGGAGCATACACACACACAATCACCCACGTTTGTATTCCTACTTTCATTCTCACTCATACAATACTTGAACCCACAGACCCATATTCTCTTACACGCTTCTTCCATTTGTTACTTACAAACAAACACGCACCTTCTCTCGCTGCTCCCTCACTCACTCCAGCACACACACCCATTCCACACTCCCACTCTCTCACATCTGTACTCTTCCATTTGGTCTCCGTCATTCCACATACATCCAGCCTGGCATTCACTAACAGTTCCATGACTTCTCTCTCTTTTGTGCCATCATTCATGCCACTCACATTCCATGTACCTATTCTCAGAATGTCCGTAAGCTTGTCCATAGTCGGTCGGGGTTCGTCAACATCCGAGGCTGATTGTTCGTTTGTCGTTGCTACGCAACTTTCACGGGTGGGGGTCGCAAGCCCACCGACCCAACCTCTTTAGTTGCCTCTTACGACACGCAGAAGGCACGTGGTTCATATTCTAATCCCTTACCCCTATATATACCCCTATCTATACTCTGTATTATTTAAATATACAAGAGAGGAGGAGGTGGATGCACAGCCCGAGCAATACCACCACAAAGCAAGTTGCAAGTAAGGGAGGAGGTGCGCATCATTCCCTCCCTTTACCCTCCTGACTTCTGTATTTTACTTTATTCTTCACAAAAACTTTCTCTACATCTACTTTCTGGGGTCAAACATTTTTTATTTTATTACTGTTTAAATAGGGTAAGACGGGGTAATTTCGCCGCAACGCTAATACAGTAATTTGCATTCAAACGCCGATATCTCTGAAACTATTGCATGGATTCGGCTGCAGTTTGGCTTAAGTTGTAGAGCAGTTTTGGCTTAGGTTGTAGAGCTAGTTGGCTTAGGTTGTATAGCTAGTTTGGCTTAGGTTGTAGAGCTAGTTTAGCTTAGGTTGTGTTGCAGTTTCGCGGGGCCTAGCGGCGCGTCTGACGGTATGGTTGGGTGTGTGTGGGGGTGTTTGTGGGTGTGTTAGTATGTGGGTGCGTACACTGTGGTGGTGCGTGTGACACAGTGTTGGCAGTAGCCGTCAGCTGCTGCCTGGTACTTTGCACTAGCACTCTACACGCCGCACCCACACGAGACACGTCCACACCCACACTAAATACTTCCACACCCGTAGGCCTAATAAATATGTCCACAACTGCACTAGACACGTCCACACCCGCACTACATGTCCACAACTCTACACCCGCACTAGACACAGTGGCGCCTAGGCCTACACGTGTGACACACCTGCATCTCTGCCCTCCCTGTTCAGTTGTTTGTGTGTGCGTGCTACGTTTTTCTATTGGCATGTTTAGTGGCAGTTTGGGTTTGTGAATGTTTCCATTGCTTTTACCTGTGCGCTAGTGTTTTGTATGGCCATTAATCATATAATGTTATCTATTTTATTGGTTAGATGATGTGTAAAATAGGTCGCGGCAAAATTACCCCGCCCGGCGGGGTAATTTCGCCGCGAGAGTAACTTTTTTCAAAAAATCGGCAGCATGACCAAAACATTATATTTTGTTTTTGCTTCTGGGCATTTATAGCAGAAAGGCTGAATGTACTGTATGGATAAAAAAGAAAAAGAAAAAATTCCACTTGTGGCAGTTTCTATTCGTCAAAAACCGTGAATTTAATAGTGGCCCCTCCATCATTGACGATATTGCCTATTAGTATACTGTAATAGTCTCCATTCAACATCCCGCGTCAGCATTTTGAATCTACCGCGCGGAAGGATCGTGGAGGACTCATCATAAGTGCACGCTTAATTCCCTTATGAGATCGTCATTATGGTTGGGTACCCTACAGAAAAAACATTAAAAAATAAATAAAATAAAAATAACTTAATTTCTGTGATCATATGACTTTCCATATGTGGATTTCTTGTTGTTGTTGTTGTTGTTGTTCCCCAGGCTGTCTGGCCGAACAGTCCCAAGGTCTCGAGCAAGGCCAAGGCCATAAACGAGCGCCCCCACAAAACCCTCCCTGCTTACCACTAACAAAGCCCGGGTGACCGAAGCCACTCCAAGGCAGGGAGCTAAGGAGGGTGCGGAAACGCCCGGGAAACCAAAGCCCCACCCAAGGCCCTGTGCCCCTCAGCAATTATAAAGGGAAAGTTGAGGGGCAAGGAAAAAATGTGACGCTTTGGCTCCCAATCTGCCAACTTCTAGGTTGGCAGTAGGGAGGTCAATCTACGGAAAAGACGCCGTCACTTGAGATCTAGAAGATATATAAGTAAAAGGAACAGTCAGAGTAAGCTATGGGTATGGCAGAGATCGCTCAGCTCTCACTCTGATAGACCAGCCCATCACCACATAACTAGAACCCAATCCTCTCAGCAACAGCTAGGAAAGGCCCTAGAAAGGGGGATAGCTCCCCTATTTCAACTCCTTTCGGGGTTCCCGCTCTGGATTTCTTGTATATCGCTACACCGACACCATGCCCCCTAGCGGCCATCTCGACCTTCCTCCTTCCGCGTCCATCCCAACAACAAGGGTGCCGCCTTGCTCCGCGTTATTCTTCGTTCCAGCGCTTTCTAGTGAGTCTCTGCTCATTTGTATACAGATTAGCTAGCAACGGCTACCCCATTGGTATGTCCGCAGGGAGTGTGTAAATTAGGGTACTATTGTAACAGGCGCCTTCGTATCCCAGGATCTTCGCGCCACGTGTGTTATTTTATATTGTGTTTGCACCTTTAGCTTTTGTTACATAAGCTAGGAGGCTACCATTCTTCAATTTATGCTTCAGACCGTCAATATTGAGGCAGTGGCATACAGTATATTATTATACGAATGAGCAAATTACGGTTTTGACAACCCGTAGGGAAGGAAGGAAAAACTAATATTTATTGGTGGCTCCTGAAGTCAATGACGTAAGAGCCTATGATAATATGGCCTCGTTCCGGGCTCCTCAGAGCCCGGGTTAACCTCGATTACGGCGGTCGAGAACCAAGATCATCTTAGGGGGTACCCCTTAATCATTCCTAAGGTACGTCATTGAGACGGAGCCACTGAAAAGTAGGAAATAAAAAAGAAAAGAATTAACAGTTTGAACACCGCGCCTCAACGCATTCCGATCATCCTCTGCTTGCCATGAGCCTGACTCCTACCTCCTCCTGCCCAGGAGCGACCTCTAAAGTAGATCAAGATGTGAATGGGAAGGGGATGGTGGGAGGGAAATTGTCGTCATTGACTTCAGGAGCCACCAATAAATATTAGTTTTTCCTTCCTTCCCTACGGGTTGTCAAAACCGTAATTTATTGGTGGCTCCTTACGTCAATGACGTAAGAGCCTAGAATATCACGACCGGTGGAGGGACCTTCATATGCTCATCAAGCTAAAAACAAGAATCTATTAGGAAGACCAAAAAACGAAAACTGTGACATGTGTTTAAATATAAGAGTATAGCAGTAAGAAAAAGATGTATAAAGCGGGTACCATTAAAGAAGCCTTATCTCAGAAGAATAGAACTACTGAGGTGTGAATACTGGTAATCGTATATCACAAAAAAAAAATAATAATAATAATAAAGTTACACATTGCAATAATGTATAGGTATTGCTATGTAACAGATCTAGTGCAGTAATAGCACTCCTGCTATCCATTCGGATTGTGTGTCCTGCCAACTTGTCATGGAACTTAACACGCCCCCTCCTTTTTCCTTTAAGGTGGATGGTAGGACACAACTTCTATTACCTTCCAACACTGGTAATAAAAGCATTGAAAAAATATATCCATCTACTTATTGGCCTCAGTGGGGATGTTCCAGCCTCAACGCTATGCTTGGTAGTTTGTGTCTTATCCAGATGTACCGATAAGCATATGGCTAGGGAACGCCGTGTTAGAGGACCAAAGACCCGTCTGAGTTATATCCTACACTGAAAAACCAATGGGGAAAACTCCTGGTGGTGGCCCATATGTACATAACCTGGGTTTTATGCAATCAACTGAGGCTCAGCTTCCTTAATTATATCTGCAATAAAGGTTGCTAACACTTTCTTTCCTGACCTTATTGAACCTTCTGGAGGAAACCACAATTGTGTCATATTCCTAGGAATAACAGACTTAGAGTGGGTATATACAGTAGTGCTTTAACAGGGCATAGAGCATGGAGTATCTTTGCTCTTTTCAAGGTGGGAATAAAGAAAGGTGTAAGGATATGTTCCTGGTGCTCATTTTTGCGATGAATCTGGTGCAGTAACCATATGTACAGAATCATTATTAAGGGCAAAAAACATAGACAGTTAGTGGGCCTTGCCATGGTTGTCCATTCTGAGACCCTATGGACAGTAGCCAGGGTCATCAGAGACACACACTTTTTTAAGTTTCTTGTCTGTATTTGGTCTCACAGGATAAGACCTCGACTGTGACAAAGTTAGGACCCTCGTGATTGACCATTGAGGAAGCAAATGACGATTTGGGGCTCTGAGCTTAAAGCAAGCCTACATAAAACTATGTTCGTCTTTCTGGGGCAAAGATAAACCAGTAAGAGACAAGAAGGGTTGCTTTCTGCCGATACATGGTTTATACGTGTGTTAACTGTTAGTTTAAAAAAAAAAACTATTAAGCAATTTAGGTGCTTCAGTAACAAAGCAACCGATGGAGACTGCTGGGTTGACTCTACACTCCAAGTTGTAAATTGTTTACAGTGTGAACTATACTGTCTTAAGTTGATGCTGTGTATTGATTAGTGAGCGTATACGTGATTTCCTTGTAGTAGGCCGGTAGCCATTTGGATTTGAGAATGTCCACATAGTAAAATTGAGCGAGGTCTGCAGGTTTCCAATTTCTTTCGAATGGAAATAGGACAGGGGGGGGGGGGGGTTGCAGAGGTTCTTGTACCACTGAGTAAGTAGAGTGTGCAATACCTGAGTAGGCCACATAGGGGCAACCCGGCCCATTTGACCCTGGAAAAACCTGAGGTGATGAATGATTCTCACATCAAATTCTATGTCCACCTGTTCCAATTCACTGTGAGGGCATCTGGGCCCCTTTCTCGTGTTATGTCATTCCGAGATATGTACGACTGGAGCTTCGTTGATTTTACGAGATGTAAACAGATCGGTTTGGTGTAAAAATTGGGAGAATTAAGTGGTTGGCTGCTTTTTGTTTGAAAGCCCATTCCGCTGAGGTAATCTTTCCCTTGGACTGAGCATCCGTCCACAGGTTGGAGATCCCTGGTAGATATGTTGCATGGATTAATATGGAATGTTTTTGGGCTAGAGAGTATGTCTTTTCCGAGAGATCTTGGGGAAACCTGGCCCGGGTGGGGACCTGTTTCCTCAAGCAAATTACAGTGGTCATGTTGTCCATCCGGCATGCCCTTGACCTGGAGGTCAATGACATTGCATGAACTCTGGGAAAATTAGAGGGACTGTTAGCTCTTGGGTATTGATGTGACCCTGACTTAATGTTGTCCCTTTCCCGTGATTCTGATGGCCTTCCGTTGACTGATAGTCCCATCTTATTAGACTCGAGGTGTCTGTGTCCACCCATAGAGTGGGAGGTGGATCTGACCAATGTGTCACTGATCCCTTTACCTGAGGTTTTACCACAAACGACAGAGGGTGTAGAATTCTCTTTGGGATGAAGAGAGGGGAATTGTGAGGTGTTAGAGGGAAGGCTTTGTTGCCTGGCCAGATTAGTTCCTTCAACCTGAGGAAGCCTAGGGGCCTTGTAATTTTGAGCCCAGTTTCGAGGGCCTATATGGAATTCCCAAAGTTTCCTGGTTATAGTCTTGGTATGCAATACTTGAACAGTTTTATTTGAAGACGTTTGGCATTGGTTGGATTTTGTTTTATAGTCTGAATTTGTGTATCCCAGATTAATGCTATTCATTCTGCTGATTGTGTAGGAGTGAGATTTTTATTTCTCTAATTTTACTCTGAAAACCAACTTTGTCCCATGTTGCATGACTATCAAGGTTTGTTCTTGGTAATGGTGTGGGGAAGACCACAGCATCATCCAATCTTGAAGGTAAAGCAGTATTTTTACACCGTCTTTGAGTAGAGGGAGGAGAGATTGTTTCACTATCTTGGTGAAAAATTCTGGGAGCTATGATCAAGCTGAAAGGGGTTCTGGTGAACATTGCCGCTTTGATTCTGAATGGGATAGCTAGGAACTTTTGGTACCTCTTGCTATTGTGATGTGCCAGTAGGAGTCTTCTATAGCTAGAGTAATTATTCAGACCTTGGTTGTAGAATTAGGTTTACTTGGGAAATAGTTAACATCCTGAACTTCATATTGTGAATTAATTTGTTGAGGAGGAACCTGTCTATCGTAGGCTTTAGTTGTAGACTGTCCCTTTTGGGGAGAGGAACATGTGTGATAGAGAAGCTGGCATGCCTTCTGGCACGTAAGTCACAACATTGTCTGTCAACATTTGGTTCATCAATGTTTTTTAACTCTAGAGATAGTTGTCCATTGTTAGACTGAGCTCTGAGGAGGGGTTAGCTTGTTTGCCAGTAAACTGCCCAAACAAGTCCCTCTGAGGGCTTAGCAACAGAGCATGAACCTTATTCCAGGTCGTTTGGGGAAACAATCTGCATGTGAATCGAGGTGAGAAGAGAGCCGGAGTAGCAATATCTTTGGGTATATTCTTGGAAAATTGGGTGAGTGGATACTGTCTAGCTCTAGTTGCCTTAAAAATTGCAATCTTGATATTCCCAGTGGTCATCCGAGAATTACCATGTGAAGCTCTTCTGATAAAATAAAGTGCAGAACTAGAGTTTTGTTCAGGGATAGAATCTGCTACTTGCCTCATGGCTTGTTCAAGTTGTTGTTGTGTGATAACATTTTACAGTAACCTATGGGTTCTTTGTCGTAGTTTAAAGTCTTTGTCAGTCCGTGCAGGGTAGGTGTATTAATCATGGGGTCAACTAGTTGGTTTACAACTATTGTTGGAGATCTGAGATATTTCTAGAACTCCTGGGGAATAGAGTCGGAGTTGTATATACTGTATATGCATAGTGCTAAATTTTTGATTACGTCCTGCAACCAGTCTTGTGCATCGTTGTATGTAGATGCCTAAGCTCGTCTCTTTTAATAATCCACTCATTTGGTATTGGCACCAAGTCTGAATGACCTGTGTCAGCATTAGTAGGTGCTATCCTGGTAATTGTTTCCAGTATCGAGATTCACCAATTAGTAGAGGGGGAAGCTTCTTGAACATTTCATGAGCAGGTTGTTTAGGCTGGACAGGTAAATGAGACAGTGGGACTGTGTCTGGTATGACATATTGTAACATGGGTGGAGCCAGAGACCTACTTTGGAGATCTCGGATAGCTTTATCTAAAGACATAAATTTCTGTTCAATTTTGTCTGTCAACTCCTGCATAGATTTAAGAAAATACCTGAAGTTCACCAACCAAGCCACCAGGCGGGCTCTGAGTAGGGACTATATCAGGAAACTCTTCTTCACTTTGTACTAATAGATAACCATGGTACTCATTCTACTCCAACCCTTTTCGGTATGGTTACTGGTTTCCAATTCATACCACCCTACCATAGCATTGCTCATGACCAAGGGTTCTGGGGTATCCTTAGGAAGTACTTTTTCCGTATTGCCCCAACCATACCGTGACCAAAATGTCTGGAGCTGCCAGAGAAGGGTCTAAACGAACAGGTAAGTCCGTAGGATTAGTGTATGGGTTTATGTACTTCAGCTTCAATATTCACCTGAATCAGTTTAGGGTGCTTTAATGTGGGTGGAGCAAGCAACTGGGTTTATTCAGATTGCTGTTCAATAGTATCAGTTAACTATACTAGGGAAAGTGGAGGGGAACTGATACCCTCAGAACTTGGATCAGTCAAGGAAGTAGATGAGACAGGTAATTTATGTTTTTTTTTTATGTAATAGGGTTAGCCGGGTGGCTGACCACATTAGACAATGTCAAAAGTCTGGGGGTATGTGGTGTAGAATGCAGGATTTTGGAATCATGACTGAGAGTCGAGTCGGGGAAGTTTGGTACTTAGCAGGTCACCTTTTAGTTTGAGATTTGCTCACTTTCTTCTGTTTATTTACTGGAAGAATTTGAGTTGGAGGACCCATGTCTTTTCCTGCTAGATCCAGACATTTTCTTGTCAGGAGATGGAGAGGAGCTAGGGGTTCTAGAAAAAGATATTTCTAAAAAAGCTTACATACTTTGCCTCCATAATACCTGGATATTTTGTTTAAGGTACCTGAAATGTAAGACATTTACCGAACCTCACACAGATAATAACACTTGTTTGCATGTGACCGAGGGCATAAATGGTTTTTTGGGTCATGGTTATTAACAAAATTATGATTAGTGACTTAGTCACTTAGCCGGTGAGCCGGAAACAGTTAGTGTTTTGTAAAAATTAACTCGCCTTAAAATGTAAGGTGTTGGGCTCCTCCAGTGGTTATTACTTGGCCGAAAGGGATCGTTCTAATTGTTGAAGAGCCTCTTCTCCGGTAATGCAGCAGCTCGCCTATGAAATACCAAGGAGTCAATGTTGCATGGTGGAAATAATACCGGAATTATTAGATCTGCTTAGATTTGGCAAAATAGGATCTAGTCATGCATCGTTTATTTTAAATAAACTGCAGTTGCCTTTTATCTAAGAAATAGTCTAGTGAATTATTACTCGGTGTCACTGGGTATAATTACTTTTTGTTTTTTTTGTTTTTTTTCAGGTATAGGCTAGCCTTTTTAAATGGGAAAGAAAACTTGTACTAATTTCCTGGAAATTAATTACAATTATGTAGTTAGTGAGAATCTACTTAGTAGGTGAACCTGAAACTTCTACAGTTTTGCCCAGTGAACTCACCTTAAAGATTACGGTCTTGTTAGCCGAGTGAAGGGCGTAACAGGTGAAATGGTTAGGTCTACCCTGGCCTTGAAATCTGGAATACTGTTCATCTCTTGCTGAGGGTAGGCCTATCACTTGGCCGGGGCCTAGGCCTACTTAACTTGGGCAAAATTAGGATCTAGCCTTGTAATGTTTACTTTAAATAAGCTAATTAGATAGAAGTACTTATGTAAGCTCTCATTTCTATCGTAAGTCTGATAGTTATGTTAATTACTGGTAGCCGGGCCTGTCTCTAATATGGTATGACATCCTTATTATAATGTGACCAAGCCTAGGGTACCTGGCAATAATTTCCATTGATTCCATTATTGGAACCCTGGTTTGTCTTTATTAAAGTGTGACAAAGCTTAGGGTACCTGGTAAAATAATATCTGTTACTCTTACTGTTACTCAGACTTGTTCTTGTCATAGTATGACAAGGCTTTGGGTAACACAGCAACCATATGGTGGTCTCAATTTTTTTGGTACCCGGGCCTGTCATAGTGAAACTATGAACTATGTCATGGTGCAAAATAAATAATTAATGAGATTACACTTAGCCGATGAACTGGAATCGTCTAGTGTTTTGATAAGTGAACTCACTTTAAGGATATAGGTTGTTGTTGCTGTTCCTCAAGCTGCCTGGCCGAACAGCCCCAAGGCCCCGAATAAGGCCAAGGCCATAATCGAGCGCCCCCAAAGAACCCTCCCTGCCGACCACAATAAAGCCTGGGTGACCGAAGCCACTCCATGGCGGGGAGCTAAGGAGGGTGCGGAAACGCCCGGGAAACCAAAGCCCCACCCAGGGCCCTGTGCCCCTCAGCAATTATGAAGAGAAAGTTGAGGGGCAAAGGAAAAATGTGACGCTTTGGCTTCCAATCATGGTAGATTGGGAGGTCAATCCACGGAAGAGACGCCGTCACTTGAGATCTAGAAAATATATAAGTAAAAGGAACAGTCAGAGTAAGCTATGGGTATGGCAGAGATCGCTCAGTTCTCACTCTGATAGACCAGCCCATCACCAGTGGATATAGGTTCTTTAGTGGGGTGAATTCAGCTGCTGCTGCTGTGGGTATCACTTGGTTTGGTTGTCCAGATTCTTCTTTGGTCACCGTAGCACCTCACCTGATCATGTTAATCAAAAACAAGGAGTCAATGTTGCATAAAGAGATGGCAATAATACTTATTTTGCCTACTTAACTTGGGCAAAGTAGTATCTAGCCTTGTATTATTTACTTTAAATAAACTAACTAGATAGAAGTACTACTTAAGGGGAGGTATTTAGTTTGTTCCCTACATTTTCATCAAGCTTAAAATTACACCCCCTAGACCCCCTTTCAAGACAAATTTGTACATTTTTGGCCGGTTGCTCTAAAATTACAGGCTCGCTATCGCTCGCCAGGAAAAAATTGACACCTAAATGGCACGAAAGGTCTTATAATTGACATAAATTGACAGAAATGGGGTAAAATGTCTTAAAATGTCCAAACTACTGGGGCGAACGTCTTAAAATCTCAAGAGCAATGAGGCTAAACATGAGGGAGAAAGGGGTCCAGAAAAAAATCCCTCAAGTGGAAATCTCCCCTTAAGCTCTCGTATCTATCGTAAGTCTGATAGTAGTGTAATTATTAGTACCCGGGCGTGTCTCTAATATGTTAAGACATCCTTATTATAGTATGAGCAAGCCTAGAGTACCCGGAAATAATTTCTATTTGGGCATGTCTAGGTAAGGCCTAGAGTATCCGGTAAGTGGCCTACTGGTGTCCGTGCCTTGTTTCCGGTGGGCTTGTTTTGGTACCGGGGTTTGTTATCGTCGTGACAGCCTCCAGAGTTGTTGTTGTTGTTGTTGTTCCCTAAGCTGCCTGGCCGAACAGCCCCGAGTCCCTGAGAAAGGCCATGGCCACGATCGGGCTTTCCCACAGAGCTCTCATTGAGTGTAGATTGTGTTGTTGGCGTAAGTGGTTGTGTGAAATGCAGTCTTCTATGATGTGTTTAATGGTATGGGGTGCTGTGTTACATCCCGGACAGGCGTCGACAACGGAGTCATCCAGTCTCTTCTGATAGCTCAGGAGAGCTGGATGGTTTCCGCATCTCAGCCTGGCCAGGTGGACTCTGTCCTCGCGAGGAAGGGAGGATTCGGAAGGATGGATTTCGGGAGGCCTCCAGAGTACTCGGCTATGGCCTATTAGTACTCAGGGCTGTGTAGGTAAGGCCTAGAGTATCCGGTAAATGGTTTATTGGAGTCCGGGACTGTTGCCAGTGGGCTTGTCCTGGACTCCGGGATCGTCATTGTTGTGACAGCCTCCCGCGTACCTGGCTAAGGCCTATTAGTACTCTGGGTTGTCTTTAGTTTTTTAAACAGTCTCCAGTGACCGGTCGTAGCCTAGTGGTGACCGGGACTGTTTTTTACCGGTAGTATTGGTACCTGGGGCTAGATAAGGTCTAGGGTACCCGGGGGCTTGAGAATTTTCGTAAAAAGGGGTCCGGCGGACTTTGTACTCGTAAGGTTAGGCCTACTCGGCCACGAGTGTTAATTGGCGATCCGTTATGTAACTTGTACATGTTTTTAAAGTTCTCATATCTTTGTAAGTCAGTGAGATATAAACATGTTTTGTACAAAATTTATATCTTTGTAAGTCAGTGAGATATAAATATGTTTATTAAAATTTTATAACTTTAAATTTTTTATATCTTTGTAAGTCAGTGAGATATAAATATGCTTTTTTTTTAAATTATTATATCTTTGTAGGTCAGTGAGATAAATTCAATCAAGGTATTATTTCGAGTACTCTGGCTACTTGTTGTAAGGACTAATTGGTACCCTTTGGAAAAATAAATACGAGTGACTAAAAGTAGTGAAATAGGCTACTATAAAAGTTTGTATATGTATTTGACAATCACAAAATTATGTTATTAGCTATAAATATTTGGGGTTTAACACTGAAAATAATGCAAATGTCTGTCTTGAAGGCAAATACTGTCTGAAAAAGCACTCTTGATTGAATAATGTGAGGCATTAATAATTCTACCCTCTAATAGAAGGTTTTGATGGTAGGTACTGAAGGTATTGCAGTTGATATGGGAAGAACCATCTATTTTCTACAATATGTGATAAATTTAATGAGTAACTTAGCAGTGATTGGTTATGAAAGTAACCCCTGGCCTGGGCACAGCTATGGGACGTACAAGCAAAGGGATAAAATTCTATGAATTTGACACTAACATAGCACTCAACACTTAAGGAAATAAATATCAGTTACAAATGTTACACTTTCACAGAAAAAAAGGGACACTGCAGCTAAAGAGCCAATTGGCTCGTATGATAACACATTAGTTGAAGCAAAGTGGTCCTGAATACACGAACGACGACCAGCCTGGAAAACTAAGTCCTTGCTTATTCAGGTTACAAGTGAAATACAATTACGAAAAATACATTCCCAAACGCATAAACAACTCACTATGCAATTAGACTCACTATGGACTAAGAGCTGAAGCATTTGGGAGGGGCTATGGAAACTGAATAAGGGAGCAAGGGGTTTGAGTTGTTTCCTGATGGCCGTCGGTCGAGCGAGGTCGCTCCTGGGCAGGAGGAGGTAGGAGTCAGGCTCATGGGAAGCAGAGGAAGATCGGAATGCGCTGAGGCGCGGTGTTCAAACTGTGTTAATTCTTTTCTTTTTGATTTCCTACTTTTCAGTGGCTCCGTCTCAATGACGTACCTTAGGAATGATAAAGGGGTACCCCCTAAGATGATCTTGGTTCTCGACCGCCGTAATCAAGGTTAACCCGGGCTATAAGGAGCCTGGAACGAGGCCATATTATCATAGGCTCTTACGTCATTGACGTAAGGAGCCACCAATAAATACTCTGGTTTAACCCTCCAGCCCCGGCTACGCATTACATAAATATTCCCCGAAACCCGGGTGTTTTGGCCGAAAAACATCTAGGCTAGGCTACCGTATCTTTGTTATTCTGACTGCTTCCGCATTCCCGCGCATCCCCAAGCGTAGCTGTGTTATTTACCTGTAGAATGGCGTTAAGTAGAGCTCTCTAAGTCAATTGGTTCAGTTGTGATGATGATTTCATTGGAGATAACTTACGGCAACAACAGTCACTTTACACTACTTTTCGATACTTAACAACAACATACAGGCACACACGAACAAGCGACGCTCTCCTTCTTGTGGCCGGAGATGCGGGGCGTCGGTCCAGCCGGCTGTTGTTTACATGCGTCGGACCGACGCCTCGCACACCAAGTTCACAGGCTTTCAACCACTGGGCGTTAAAGAGCCCTTCCGGGCAGCTCTGGTATGCTTTTTTATGGGCGTTCAAGAGCCCTTCCGGGAACCAAGGGTTAAGGGTGCCTGCACGTCGTGCTCCACCTTCTAGAGTTCGTATTTTGCTTTTAGGCCCCTATCGTGGGCCTCCCCTCGTCTGTGTGCTGTAGCTGGGTCTTCGGAGCGTCGTCGGCTGTGGTGCTGCTTCGAACCTCATGGTCAGCCTCGTTAGGGGTCTCCAGTCTAGGCTACAGGCAATTTAGGATTCTGAATTCTCTGTATTTATTTTTGCCTTTGTGTGCCACTAGTGATAGACATATGTGCTTGCATGTTTTGGGGGTTTGGGAGACGTCCCTATATTTATATACATTTATAAATTGTGTACAGTGGGTTTTGGAGGAGGGAGCTGTGATTTTGTCTCCCCTCTCTAAAATTTTTGTTGTTTTCCCCGGCGGCCCCTTGCAGCAAGGCCCAAGTTACCCGTCTTCAAAACGGGTAGAGCAACCAAATGTCCCGGCGTGGTATGGCTGAACCACATCCCTTCCAGCGGAAGTGCAATTCCTAAGGGAGCTTTTAACTCGCCCTGACCGTATTAGTTACACGACCAATCGCCCTGCGGCGCCATAGTCGAGTATACAAGTGTTAAGATTCATTATACAAACTCGTTTCATTACCTCTCTAGTGCTTTAGTAAGGGGTAATTATACACTATTAGTCAATGGGCCTGTGGCTTTTGCCATAGGTAAGCAGTTTCAATCAGCTTACTGTATACGAAAAAAACCCAGGGTTTTTCACGGCGGGTCCAGCGGAAGGTTAGAGTAGTTGTGAACTACAGCTAATTTTCCGGCGGACTCAAGGTAGGATGTATTAACACCTCGCAGGTTATCCATATGAGCATTGATTCCTGGAAATTTTCTATTTCCAGAATCCCGGCTCCTTAGTGACTGCAGCACCGGCAGCGTTGGGGGGGATGATTCCTGCGGGGGGGCCTTTCTCCATCATGCCTCGCTTTGAGTTATGCGCTACTCCTACCTGTTCCATGTTGCCCATTTTCGCTCATAAGTCACGTTTGAAATGCGTTAAATGTTTAGACCGCTCTAGAGGCTTGTGGGTGTCGCGGCGTTGTTCTGTTTGCTCTGAACTCAAAGACGCCTTATTCACCAAGAAAGACTTCTCGTGCTTAGCAGCACTGCAAGAGATAAAAGTTATATTTAATTCTTATGCTAAAGATACAGCCCATAAGGTACTTCATTGTGATGACGAGGCCCTCTGGGAAAAGTTGATTATCAAGTCTCCTCTAACTAAACTCGCCTCATGTAAATCTGTTAAGCCTAAAGTCAGAAAAGCCCTCGTCAAGAAAGCCCTCGTCAAAGAGGTAGTGAGTAGCAGTAGTGGCACTGACAACGAACTGGCTGAGGCCCTGCTTGTCAACCATTAGTTGCCCCTAGTCATTCAATGATAAGACCTCTAGTACCTCCAGGTTTTTTGCCTTCTCTGACCCCGGCAGTTTCCGCGGTTCCAGGCACTACAGTGCCGGCCACGATGACTACCACCAATGTGAGGGTCATTGCTGATATCACTCCCCCCCCCCCCCCCTTGGATAAGGCACCACAGAAGAAAGGCCCTATGCCTCTCCTCTATGGCCCTGACTGTTCTTGGGTTCCGGCGACACCACTGAACCCACAATTAGCACAACCCACCATTTTAGGAGACCTACCGGTCCCCAATGAATGGAATATTGAGATCAACAAGAGCAGGAAATTTAGAGCTAAAGATGAGGCAGGGAGGTTGCTGGATATATTGATTAGAGGTATCCCCAGTTCATATAATCCAGACTTTTTTATGTATACTGCTGCCCCGGCAGTCCCTTTCGCCGCTTCTGCACGGCTCTTTGCTGACTGGTCAAACGCTGATGGCGCAAATAATGTCAAGGCTTTAAATGCTCTTACGCCGGAAATGGATACATTGCCGGTACTAGACCAAACGCATACACCAGTCCTGCAGATGGGGTGGATAGGGGCAGGTCCCTGGGTAGATTGGGAAATAAGAGGCTCAGGTATTTGCCGCAACAATCACTTTCAAGTCCTCATATCAGGTTCCACAGGAAACGCATCAGTATTTTTCGTTGTCTGTCTCTAAGGCTGATGGGGTGTCGCCGGCTCTGTTTGCCTTCCTGGCGGCACCCAAAGTAGCCCTTAACTCATTAGATGAACCTTTTTGTACCCCTCCGGCAGCTCACCTTGAAAGGGATTTTAAACTAAGAAACAAAGCGTTCCGGCAGTTCTCTCAGTATCTAGTTAGTCGCCAGATTGCTGTCTCCCTTAACAGAACCATCTCGGCCATTGCTGACCCCCAGGTTAGGAAGGCCACTGATTTATCTAGAAGACTTTTATTGCAAAACTCTATTCAGACCTTAGGTGACATCAGGATTGCAATCATGGAAGCGGTTCGAGCCCGCCAGGATTTGAGAGTTCACCTAGTGAAGAAGTTACCGGAGGACATTGGTCGCCGGGTAACTCTTTCGCCGGTCCTCACAGCCTCTCTTCTTACCGCAGAAACTTGGAGTATAGTGTTCAATTTGGTAAATTGGTGGAAGCAGGGTACCTCCCAAAGTAAGAAGGACCCTGTTAAGAAACCTTTTCACAAACCAAAGAGCGGAGGTAAGTCTAACCAGCCGCATGCTGAACAATCCTTTCGTGATCCCAGAACCCCTCCTCAGCCTGGAGGTACTCTGCCCAAACCCAGACAAGGTAAATATTCAGGATATAAAGGTAAGCCCCATCACAAGCCAAATCAGGAGCAGACGTCAGCCAAAACTAGCCAGCCGTCTGATACCAACCCACCTCCCCCTCCAAAAAACTAGCCACCCAGCCTCTCAATCTCCCAGTGTCATGCTTAGGTGTACCGGATTCGAGAGTGGCTTTACCGAACAGGCCCGGTCTGCAGACGGGGTCGTTCCGGTCATTCCGCTTAGCTTGGCCCAGGAAGACTTGGGCCAAGAAGGTAGTAAGCAAAGGAATCACCTGGCGGTGGTTCCGGCGGCCTCGACTGCGTTAGGAGCTGGAAAACAACTATGTATCACAGGAGGTGGGGGCCCTAGTCCAAGAAATGATCTCAAAAGAAGTCCTTGTCTCAGTCAAACCAACTTGCCCAGTATTCACCTCCAGACTTTTCTTAGTGCCGAAAAGGGACAGTGTGCAAATGCGACCAGTAGTAGATCTCTCGCGTCTGAACACATTTATCATAAATTCACCCTTCAGGATGCTTACGGTCAATCAGATCAGGCTCTCTCTTCCGCCGCAAGACTGGATGTGCTCAGTAGACCTCAAAGACGCTTATTGGCATGTCCCGATAAACAAAAGGTTCCAAAAATTCCTCGCTCTGAGGATCAGGCAAGAGACTTATGTCTTTCAAAGAATGCCTTTCGGGTTGAACCTGGCACCGAGAATTTTCACAAAATTAGTCCGGCAAGCCCTTTTGCCATTGTTAGCCCAAGGCATACAGGTGTTTTGGTATCTAGACGACTGGCTAGAGGTGGAAGAGTCAGAGGAGTTATGTCACAACCATGTAAACCAAGTATTAAATCATGTGCACAACCTAGGGTTCAAGGTGAACTTGGCGAAGTCTCTCCTTGTTCCCACAAGGAATATTCAGTGGATTGGGCTGGTCTGGGACACCACCAATCTAACACTTACTCAGAGTGTGGACAACCGGAACAGATTTCGCCGGAAAATGTTCCTTTTTCTCCACAGTCTGAATACAACCAGGAAAACGTGGGATTCCCTGATCGGCTCTCTCAACTGGATCCAATTAACTGTGAAGTTGGGCCGGTTGAAAGTAAAGAGATTAATCTTGGAAGGCAACAAAGTTTTTCCTCTCTCGCCGGAGAAGAAATTATGGCCAATTCCTCCATTAATCCACAGCTTGCTATCGGTCTGGGCCAAGCCGGAAATGCTTTATTCAATAATGACATGGGTTTCTCCCCCGCCTACGGTATGGGTAGACACAGACGCTTCAGGGACTCTAGGTTGGGGTTATCAGTCAAATCTAGGCCATCAAGGGCAAGGCACTTGGCCCCACGACAACTTTTGTCATATCAACAAGCAAGAGCTTTTAGTTCCACTTTTTTTCCTGCAATATCATGGGATGTCCTTGCAAGACAAAGCAATAGCGTTCCGTATGGACAACCTCACAGCAGTCCATTGTATTCAGAAGCAGGGCTCAGCGAGATCTCGAGAGTTGCTAAAGTTATCGGAGCAGATTTTTGCCCTAGCCGAATCGCTGGGCATCCATCTGCATGCAACATATCTCCCCGGCGTGTCGAACGTCTGGGCAGACGCTCTGTCTCGGAGGCGGAGCACCCTAGTAGAATGGGCTATCAAACAAACCGTCTTCGACAAGATGATTGCAAAGCCTTACCGTCCACAAGTGGATCTGTTCGCATCCGAGGAGAATCACAGACTCCCTCTCTTCCTCACTCTCCGCGGCGTAACCCCGAAAGGGGGACCAGATGCATTACTGGAGGATTGGAACAAGTGGACTTCAATTTATCTTTTTCCTCCACCAGATTCTGTACTAATGTGCAGAGTGATTCACAAACTGAGGGGTTACCGGGGCTTAGTCTCGATGATCGCGCCGTTATGGCCGGCTCAGGCGTGGTACCATCAATTGCAGGAATGGTGCAAGACCCCGGTGTCGCTCCCGGTCTCCGCCTTCCACTTAGAGATGATTGGCAACCTTCAGACCTCGCTCAGTTTTTGCCTTATGGACATTTACAAGGGAAAATGATTAGCTAAATTTGGGGAGAGTGTCACAAATAAGCTTTTGAAGAAGTATACTATGTCTACCAAGAGACAATACCAGTCACATTGGAAAACTTTTAGGACCTGGATTGTAGAGTCAGGGCAAACAGATGCCTCGGGAGCCTTGATTTTCAAATACCTAGATTATCTATTTGAGCACAAACAATTTTCAGTAATCACGTTAAAAAATCACTTGTCTGCCATCAGATCTCCCTTTTTTTATCTCACGGGCCTTTCCATACCGCAGGCGGAGGAGAAAGGTTTTATGAGGGCGTGTTTCAAGCTGCGCCCACCACCCCGTCAGCTCATGCCCACCTGGTCACTTGACAAAGACTTATCATTACTTCAGTCACGTACATATAATAATACGGCGGATTTTGATTCACTCTTAACCCTTACACCCCGGAAGGGCTCTTTAACGCCCATAAAAACCTCGGCCCGCGCAACCCGGAAGGGCTCATGAACGCCCATTGCTTGCGTGAGTGCTTTCGAATGCCGCGCGTACATTTTTGGTATCGTGGGAGGGTAGGTGGCGCCACCAGACGTAAACTACGCCACAGCATCAGTATCTACCCCGACGCCATCATGGATAGTACGCCAAATAGTGATTCCGCTGTGTCCGATACCGTGCTTCCTACGACGCCCGTGCTAGTTCGTCGCGCCTTACCCCGACGCCATCGCCTAAATGTGTTATCTCCCGGAGGTATTGAGACGACATTGAGACTTTATGAGCGTGCTGATGCCAAGCATATTGTTGATGATGAAGGCAGTGACGACTCCAGTAATTATAAGTCGAGTGATTATGGCCATGAGAGTGACAAAGAAGAGCAATTCCTGGGATTTGCGAGAGAAGAGAGTGATGAAGGTGATGTACCAGCTTTTGAGGAAGCTGTTTTACCTCAAGACGGTGAACTTGAGAGAGCGAGTGAGTGGGAGAGTTCAAGATCACTCTCCAAGTTTCGCATGAGTGACACGACCCCAAGCCCTTCGCCAGCTAAATCGCCTTTCAAGCTACACTTATATAAGAAGAAAATACTTGAAAAGGCAGCCGCGGAAGCTAGGGAACAAGCAAAAATACTTGGTGAGGATGAGGCTGTGAGTGAGGGTGAGCGTGGTGACTCTTCTCGCCCGCCATTGTCTCCCTTATCTACCCACGCCACCCAAGATGACCCGGATGCCCCGGGTGCCCCGCATTCTTCCCCACCACCCCCACCACTGCCAAGGGTTGAGGACCCCACACTTTCGGCCTATTTGCCTCCTAGGTCCCCCGACAGGAGACATACTGCTGCCGAAAAGGGGAAAGACAGCAAATATGCCAAAAAAGGAAAGACAAGTAAGCGAGTTTTGTTCGAGGCTCCCAAGGCGTCCACCCCTGCCCGCCCCAGCCATACGCCCCCGCAACTTTCCCCACGGTCCTCCCCACCTCTCCAGCCGTCAACATATGTTCCTGGCGAAGTCTTTGAGCTCGCATCACCAATACCTGGGCCTAGTGTCAGTGAAGCATTGCTTTCTGTCACTCGTCGCAGGCCAAGGAGCCCAGGACCTCGGGGGGAGACAGCCTCACCTGCCACTCCTTCCCCACCTCGCCCACGCATCACTCGTTCCCCGCCAGATTATGTGGGGGCCACTGATGATGAAGGGCACCTCTCTGAAGACTCTGGCCATGATTACATAGGTCCACCGTCAGGGCAAGATGACCACTCTGACGATGACTATATGGACATCGACGACCCTCGACCCATCCGCTTGGCCCGGCGTCGTGCTGGCCGACGCCCTCGTCGCCCTAGGGCCCGTGCCTCCGGAGTTGGCCGTGGGCGTGCTGGGCCACCAGCTGGAGCTCCTCGTCAGCGTAGACAAGACCCATTCTACGTTTTTCAGTGACAAGACGTAGTTGATGGGGATGGATACAACCCTGATGTGCCAGCTTTTGATGAGGTACTGGAGGGTTCAGGCATTACCCCCAATTTTCCTGCAGGCCCCAATGCTCCACCACACGAACTATTTGAGGCCTTCTTTGATGAGGAGGTGGTAGGCTATGTTGTCAAAGAGACAAATAAGCAGCACCAATTCCAGGTCCACTTTTTGGGCAAGGTGACCAAGGGCCACATGAGGCAGTGGACCCCAGTGACTCATAAAGAGTTCATGGTGTTCCTGGCACTCACCATGCTAATGCCTCATGTCAAGAAGCATAGGTTGCCTGACTATTGGATCACCAATGATCTCATATCCACCCCTGCCTTCGGGAAATATATGTCTCGCGACCGGTACCTTGATATCCTCGCAGCGCTCCATCTTGTCACCAACCTTGACGTCCACCTCCCAGACAAGCTGTGGAAGATTAGGACGTTGTACGAGATGATGCGAGAACGCTTCACCTCCTACTTCAAGCCCTTCCGCAAGGTCGTCATTGATGAGTCTCTTGTGCTGTTCCGGGGAAAACTCAGCTTCCGGCAGTACATCCCCTCAAAAAGACATCGCTTTGGCATAAAATTCTTTGTGCTGTACGACTGCCAAACTGGCTATGTCCTGGACTTCCTGGTCTACAGCGGGAAGGAAGGGGACGTGCTTGTGGACCCCCTCATTGGCTTTGGCGGAGCAGTGGTGCAAGCCATGATGGACCGCTACTTTCACAAGAATCACGTCCTCTACACGGACAATTACTACACGTCCCCCACTCTCTCAAAGTACCTGCATGAGCGCAAGACGGGGACTGTAGGCACAGTACGAGGGAAAAGGAAGGGCATGCCACCTTTCCCTCCAAAGACCAAAAAAAGGTGATATGTTCAGGAAGAAGTCGGGGCCCATTCTGGCTATCCACTGGCACAACCAGCGGAAGGTCAACCTCCTGAGCACCATCCACAAGGGGGAAATGGTGGAGACTGGCAAGGTGGATCGCCGCACCCAGGCCAGGGTGACCAAGCCCGATGCTGTCCTGGACTACTACATCAACATGAGGCTGGTGGACAAGTCCGACATGCAGATAGGCTTCATTGACTGCCTGTGTACCTCGTGCAGATGGTACAAAAAGTTCTTTCTGCATATGGTGGACATGTCAGTTCTGAATGCCTACAATATATACAAGCTTCGGAATGTGAACACACCCATGAAGTTCAATAGCCTGCGGAGGTTCCAAAAGCAGGTGTTGACGGAGCTCCTGGAGAAGTATGGTACGCCACAAAGGGCAGTGGCACATCCTGGGCCCGCCGTTACTGACCGCTTGCAGTGTGCATATTACATGAATAGGCACAGGCTTGGTTCCCTGCCTCAGAATGAATCAGAAAGAACGCAGCAGAAGCGGTGCCATGTCTGCTACAACAGCAGGCTGAGGGCGAGGTCAGGTAAAAAGTCCACCATGGAGTGTGTGGAGTGCAAGGTGGCACTCTGTGCTATAGGGTGCTTCTTTGATTACCACTCCAAGCAGGAGTTCTAATAATCATAGTGAAAGTGACAAAGAAAAGGAAAATATGTACAGTATATATATACTGTATATAGGCAAAAAGTGGAAGTAAACCAATTTATTGTTATACAAAAGTTATGTATTATGAGAAAATTGATACAAATACAATTACACCATAATAATATGTGAAAGTGACCCATATGTATATAATAAGTGACATTCATATGATTAGAACCTATAGAAATATATAAATCAGTGAAAAATGACAATAAATTGTATATAAAAAAAAGCATATAACTAAGTGAAAGTGACACAAGACCTAATAGTTGATGGCCAAAGTATAATAAACACCTGTGACAACGAATAATCAGTGCCTAATATAACAATAACCTACCTCAATTACTAATAAAATGTACGGTATCGAGTGAAAATGAGCATTATCAGTGACAGTGACACTCTAAAGCATATTTATCAAAGTGAAAGTGACACAAGACACAATACTTGATGGCCAAAGTATAATAAACACCTGTGATAACGAATAATCAGTGCCTAATATAACAATAACCTGCCTCAATTACTAATTAAAATGTAAAACTTGCAAACTAAACAAACCAAAATTGGGACAAGGACAATATAAAGTCAAATTAAATTATCAAAATTGCTATGTGGAAACAATGCTTACTAAAATGAAAATTATTAAATAAAAGAACACAATCCACCACATAGGGTGTACATTACTACATGAGCAAGTTAATCTGCTTCCCAAGCAAACTAATCGCACATATAACAACGCACTATCGTCACGTTAAAGGAAGTAGTCAAGTTTGGGAAGTCCGGGACGTTCTGGCAAATTTTACTAAACTCTGCATGAATAAAGAAACTACATGTTAAATGTCAAAATATTATTTAAAATCAAATTTGCAACATGACAAGACATTAACAATAGTACAAAATACAAATATTGATAAGATATCTATACTTTTTTTTTCTTCATTACATTGAACGTATTTATCAATACCAAATATCAGTGTGGAATGTACGGTATCGAGTGAAAATGAGCATTATCAGTGACAGTGACACTCTAAAGCATATTTATCAAACTGAAAGTGACACAAGACACAATACTTGATGGCCAAAGTATAATAAACACCTGTAATAACTAATAATCAGTGCCTAATATAACAAAAACCTACCTCAATTACTAATAAAATGTACGGTATCGAGTGAAAATGAGCAATATTAGTGACAGTGATACCCTAATAAACATACTTTATATAATTGGCCTCAAAATAACTATAAAAATATCAAATAAACATCACATTCTCAATATCAAACACTAAAATCGTCTAAGGGAGATAAACACTTTGGCGCGACGAGCGGCTAGGTGCGTCGTAGCCGTGGCCGGGGCGACGCATCCGAACGCGGGAAGAATTTGCCGCCGAAAAGCACTCGTCTTCCCGCGCTCACCATTATGCAACCAGAGGGGCTAGAGACCTCTACTCAACGCCATTCTACAGAGGAAGGTTTGTGGAACATTTTTCGTTTTTATTCATAACACTACATGCGATATTCATTGAATTACAGAGGAGTTAACATAGCCCAAAGATCGTCAAAACACCCGGTACCGCAGCACAGTCACGAGCTATAGTCCCCGGGGCTGGAGGGTTAAAGAAGGCTGTATTCCTCATGGCTCTCGCCACTGGAAATAGTGTGTCTGAGCTGGCGGCGATGAGCAACGAACCTAACTGCCTTAGGTTTGGGAGGCTACACGATCATGTACAAATCGCGTCGTCTCCCACATTTATTGCAAAGAACGAGCATTCCAATCATGTGTTTTCTGAATTTTCTGTTCCGGCGTTGAAACGCGGACCACTCATCATATTTTATGCCCTGTGCAGGCCTTATCTAGATTTATGAGGGCTGCTCATCCTCGCCAACTAGGTGCTCTGTGGGTGAATCAGGCAGGTAATCGTGTTACGAAGAGGAAGTTGGCTTCCTTGCTTGTAGACGTTATTAAAGAAAGTAACCCCGGCGTCGTGGGCAGGGCTCACGACATCAGGAAATGGGCAGTCTCCCTTAGATTCCTCCAGAATTTGTCTATAGAAGACATTGCTAACACTCAACTTTGGGCTTCCAATCATACTTTCTTAACACATTACCTGTCGGTTGCTCTAGACAAACCAAAGTGTACCTGTGTAGCTTTACGACAACGGGTCCAGTAGGTTATGTGCTATTATGTAAGTTATGTTTTAAAAAGGGGTGGGGGGTGCGGAATAGCCCATACCCAACTAAGTCCCCATCCGCCGGAGACTGTGATAAATCACAAGCTGTGATCAAACTGGTTATACAGTCAAAGATATTTTATTTTTATGTTAAGATTAAGTACAAATCTAGCATAAGTTGCAACTATGCAGTTCGCTCCTGTATTGGCAAAATTTTTCCGTCTGTGTACTCATACCTCATGCTTCCCAGTACCCTGGAAAGAAGCAAACATCCATCCAGTTCCTAAAAAAGGTGCCTCTTCAGATCCATCAAACTACAGACCAATAGCTATAACTTCCACTCTTGGTAAAGTCTTTGAAATTATATTAAATAATCACATAATTAAGCATCTTGAGAATAATAAATTAATCAGTGATAGGCAATATGGTTTTAGACGATGTCGATCAACTGCAGACATGCTTTGCCTTCTTACGCATCAAATCAACCAAGCTACAGACCAACATGGTGAAACACATACAATAGCACTGGATATATCAAAGGCATTTGATAGAGTCTGGCATCAATCCTTATTGTCGAAGATGTCACACTACGGCCTTGCATCATTAGTTCCACTAATTTCTTCTTATCTTCATAACAGAAAAATATGTGTAATGGTAGATGGCCTTTATTCTCAATTTCACTCAATAAATGCTGGTGTTCCCCAGGGATCAAGTTTGGCCCCAATTCTGTTCCTCATTCATATCAATGATCTCATATCTACCACTCATAATCCAATACATTCCTACACAGATGACTCAACACTCCACAGTTCCTTCACATTTACCAATTCTTTCACCCAACCCGATCTTATAAATTCAAAAATAAACACTGCAATTTCTCTGAACCAGGACCTTTCTAGAATTAATGGATGGGGACAAAAGAATCTAGTTTCCTTTAACCCTCCAGCCCCGGGGGCTATAGCTTACGACTGTGCTCCGGTACCGGGTGTTTTGACGATCTTTGGCCTATGTTAACTACTCTGTAAGTCAATGAATATGTCATGTAATGTTGTGAATAAAAAAGAATAATGTTCCACAAACCTTCCTCTGTCGAATGGCGTTGAGTAGAGGTCTCTAGCCCCTCTGGTTGCATAATGGTGAGCGCGGGAAGACGAGTGCTTTTCGGCGGCAAATTCTTCCCGCGTTCGGACGCGTCGCCTCGGCCATGGCTACGACGCACCTAGCCGCTCGCCGCGCCAAAGTATTTATCTCCCTTAGACGATTTTAGTGTTTGATATTGAGAATGTGATGTTTATTTGATATTTTCTAGTTATTTTGAGTCCAATTATATAAAATATGTTTATTAGGGTATCACTGTCACTGATATTGCTAATTTTCACTCGATACCGTACATTTTATTAGTAATTGAGGTAGCTTATTGTTGTTTTAGGCACTGATTATTCGTTATCACAGGTGTTTATTATACTTTGGCCATCAAATATTAGGTCTTGTGTCACTTTCACTTTGACAAATATGCTTTAGAGAGTGTCACTGTCACTGATAATGCTCATTTTCACTCGATACCGTACATTTTATTAGTAATTGAGGTAGGTTATTGTTGTATTAGGCACTGATTATTCGTTATCACAGGTGTTTATTATACTTTGGCCATCAAATATTAGGTCTTGTGTCACTTTCACTTTGACAAATATGCTTTAGAGAGTGTCACTGTCACTGATAATGCTCATTTTCACTCGATACCGTACATTTTATTAGTAATTGAGGTAGGTTATTGTTGTATTAGGCACTGATTATTCGTTATCACAGGTGTTTATTATACTTTGGCCATCAAATATTAGGTCTTGTGTCACTTTCACTTTGACAAATATGCTTTAGAGTGTGTCACTGTCACTGATAATGCTCATTTTCACTCGATACCGTACATTTTATTAGTAATTGAGGTAGGTTATTGTTGTATTAGGCACTGATTATTCGTTATCACAGGTGTTTATTATACTTTGGCCATCAAATATTAGGTCTTGTGTCACTTTCACTTAGTTATATGATTTGTAAACTATTTATATACAATTTATTGTGTCTTTTTTCACTGATTTATATTTCTATAGGTTCTAATCATATGAATGTCACTTGGTATATACATATGTGTCACTTTCACATATTATTATGGTGTAATTGTATTTGTATCAATGTTCTCATAATACATGACTTTTGTATTACAATACATTGGTTTTCTTCCACTTTTTGCCTATATATAATTATAGTGTACATATTGTCATTTTATTTGGCAATTTCAGTATGATTATTAGAACTCCAGCTTGGAGTGGTAATCAAAGAAGCAATCTACAGCACAGAGTGCCACCTTGCACTCCACACACTCTAGGGTTGACTTTTTACCTGACCTCGGCTTCACCCTGCTGTTGTAGCAGACATGGCACCGCTTCTGCTGTGTTCTTCCGGATTCATTCTGAGGCAGGGAACCAAGCCTGTGCCTAGTCAAGTATTGAGCAGACTGCAAGCGGTCAATAACGGCGGGCCCAGGATGTGCCACTGCCCTCTGTGGCATAGCATACTTCTCCAGGAGCTCCGTCAACACCTGCTTTTGGAACCTCCGCAGGCTATTGAACTTCATGGGTGTGTTCACATTCCGAAGCTTGTATATGTTGTAGGCATTCAGAACTGACATGTCCACCATATGCAGAAAGAACTTTTTGTACCATCTGCACGAGGTACGCAGGCAGTCAATGAAGCCTATCTGCATGTCGGACTTGTCCACCAGCCTCATGTTGATGTTGTAGTCCAGGACAGCATCGGGCTTGGTCACCCTGGCCTGGGTGCGGCGATCCACCTTGCCAGTCTCCACCATTTCCCCCTTGTGGATGGTGCTCAGGAGGTTGACCTTCCGCTGGTCGTGCCAGTGGATAGCCAGAATGGGCCCCGACTTCTTCTTGAACACATCACCTTTTTTGGTCTTTGGAGGGAAAGGTGGCATGCCCTTCCTTTTCCCTCGTACTGTGCCTACAGTCCCCGTCTTGCGCTCATGCAGGTACTGTGAGAGAGTGGGGGACGTGTAACAATTGTCCGTGTAGAGGACGTGATTCTTATGAAAGTAGCGGTCCATCATGGCTTGCACCACTGCTCCGCCAAAGCCAATGAGGGGGTCCACAAGCAAGTCCCCTTCCTTCCCGCTGTAGACCAGGAAGTCCAGGACATAGCCAGTTTGGCAGTCGCACAGCACAGAATTTTATGCCAAAGCGATGTCTTTTTGAGGGGATGTACTGCCGGAAGCTGAGTTTTCCCCGGAACAGCACAAGAGACTCGTCAATGACGACCTTGCGGAAGGGCTTGAAGTAGGAGGTGAAGCGTTCTCGCATCATCTCATACAACGTCCTAATCTTCCACAGCTTGTCTGGGAGGTGGACGTCAAGGTTGGTGACAAGATGGAGCGCTGCGAGGATATCAAGGTACCGGTCGCGAGACATATATTTCCCGAAGGCAGGGGTGGATATCAGATCATTGGTGATCCAATAGTCAGGCAACCTATGCTTCTTGACATGAGGCATTAGCATGGTGAGTGCCAGGAACACCATGAACTCTTTATGAGTCACTGGGGTCCACTGCCTCATGTGGCCCTTGGTCACCTTTCCCAAAAAGTGGACCTGGAATTGGTGCTGCTTATTTGTCTCTTTGACAACATAGCCTACCACCTCCTCATCAAAGAAGGCCTCAAACAGTTCGTGTGGTGGAGCATTGGGGCCTGCAGGAAAATTGGGGGTAACGCCTGAACCCTCCAGTACCTCATCAAAAGCTGGCACATCAGGGTTGTATGCATCCTCATCAACTACGTCTTGCCACTGAAAAACGTAGAATGGGTCTTGTCTACGCTGACGAGGAGCTCCAGCTGGTGGCCCAGCACGCCCACGGCCAACTCGGGATGCGCGCGCCCTAGGGCGGCGAGGGCGGCGGCCAGGGCGGTGGGCAGCACGACGGGCAGCACGACGCCGGGCCAAGCGGATGGGTCGAGGGTCGTCGATGTCCATATAGTCATCGTCAGAGTGGTCATCTTGCCCTGACGGTGGACCTATGTAATCATGGCCAGAGTCTTGAGAGAGGTGCCCTTCATCATCAGTGGCCCCCACATAATCTGGCGGGGAACCAGTGATGCGTGGGCGGCGTGCAGGTGGGCGAGGTGGGGAAGGAGTGGCAGGTGAGGCTGTGTCCCCCCGAGGTCCCGGGCTCCTTGGCCTGCGAAAAGTGACAGAAAGCAATGTTTCACTGTCACTAGGGCCAGGTATTGGTGATGCGAGCTCAAAGACTTCTTCAGGAAGACATGTTGAAGGCGGGAGAGGTGGGGAGGACCGTGGGGAAAGTTGCGGGGACGTATGGCTGGGGCCGGCCGGGGTGGACGCCGCGGGAGCCTCGAACAAAACTCTCTTACTTTTCTTAATTTTCTTGGTATATTTCCTACCTTTCCCCTTTTCGGCAGCAGTATGTCTCCTGTCGGGGGACCTAGGAGGCAAATAGGCCGAAAGTGTGGGGTCCTCAACCCTTGGCAATGGTGGGGGTGGTGGGGAAGAATGCGGGGCATCCGGGTCATCTTGGGTGGCGTGGGTAGATAAGGGAGACAATGGCGGACGAGAAGGGTCACCACGCTGACCCTCACTCACAGCCTCATCCTCACCAAGTAGTTTTGCTTGTTCCCTAGCTGCCGCGGCCGCCTTCTCAAGTATTTTCTGCTTATACAAATGTAGCTTGAAAGGCGATTTACCTGGGGAAGGGCTTGGCGTCGTGTCACTTAAGCGAAATTTGGTGAGTGACCTTGAACTCTCCCACTCGCTCACTCTCTCAAGTTCACTGTCTTTAGGTAAACCAGCTTCCTCAACAACTGGTACATCACCTTCATCACTCTCATCACTGTCATGTTCTCTCGCAAATCCCAGGAATTGCTCTTCTTTATCACTCTCATGGCCATAATCACTCGACTTATAATTACTGGAGTCGTCACTGACTTCATCATCAACATTATGCTTGGCATCAGCTCGCTCATAAAGTCTCAATGTCGTCTCAATACCTCCGGGAGATAACACATTTAGGCGATGGCGTCGGGGTAAGGCGCGACGAACAAGCAAGGGCGTCATAGGAAGCACGGTATCGGACACAGCGGAATCACTATTTGGCGTACTGTCCATGATGGCGTCGGGGTAGATACTGTTGCTGTGGCGGAGTTTACGCCTGGTGGCGCCACCTACCGTCCCACGATACCGAAAATGTACGCGCGGCATTCGAAAGCACGCATGCAAGCAATGGGCGTTCAAGAGCCCTTCCGGGTTGCGCGGGCCGAGGTTGTTATGGGCGTTCAAGAGCCCATCCGGGTTGGAGGGGTTAATGCACAGAAAACCAAGTACAGTAAAAGTCCGTTAATCCGACGACCGATGATTCGAATCTCCCAATAGTCCGAATTTTTCAATTTGAGGCCAAATCCGAATTCACCCGATGGTCCGAATTTCAAGAAGTCCCAAAGTCCCCTTTTTGAGGCATTAGGCCACTCAAATGACACATAATGGAGCACACACATATCATATGTTCATGAATTCACTTTAAAAGTTTACCATTGTCATTGTAGCCTATTACCTACTTCAAAACATTCAGATTAATGGTCAAAGGAAGCTACTGATATAAACGTAAACACCTTCTTCTTCTTCTTCTTCCACATCGTCTGCTAGAGAGTTTGTTTTGCTCTTGAACGCATCCTTGGGACGCTCCGATGCGCTACTGGCTTGCACCGCATTTTCTGGAAGCGCATTCAGTCTTGAGCTTGAAAACGCACCTTTGGACGTATTAGTCTTGAGCTTGAAAACGCACCTTTGGACGTTCCGATACGCTACTATTTATAGTTCAGTGATCAGAGTGTCCCAAGGGTGCTTTCAAGACAACAAGACAAGGGTGCTTTCAATACAATATAATATAACAGAGCACATCACAAAAGGAAAATCACAAAAGGAAAATTACAAGAACCTCTCAGGGAAGTGCCGTTGTTAAGGCATTACTTCCCGAACCACATCTGATCTTCAAGAGCAAGACAAACTCGCTAGTAGACGGAAGAAGAAGAAGACGTTTATATCAGCAGATTCCTTTGACCATTAATCTGAATGTTTTGAAGTAGGTAATAGGCTACAATGACAATGGTAAACTTTTGAAGTGATTTCATGAACATATGATATGTGTGTGTGCACCATTGTGTCATTTGGGTGGCCTAATGTCTCAATGTTTTCGTTATACACAGGTTCATAGGGGTAAAGTCCGATAATCCGAAAAATCCACTAATCCGAACGAGGGCCGGTCCGCTGCCCTTCGGATTAACGGAAGTTTACTGTACATTCAATTTTCTAACCGACAGAATCTCACTGACTCCCATATATTTTTTAATGATTTAAATATTCCCACTTCCCCTAGTATTGACATTCTCGGTGTAACATTAACTACTAACTTGAGCTGGACACATTATGTTAGAAGCATTGCTAAGAATGCCTCTAAAAAACTGGGACTCCTGTACAGAGTTCGAGAATTCTTCACTGACGAGCAGTTGGCCGTGATATATAAAAGTCATGTGCGTTCTCAGATGGATTACTGTTCACCTCTGTGGGGTGGAAGTGGAGTGGTTGCATTGAGGCAGTTGGACAAAATTCAAAATAAAGCTATTAGATTAATCAATAACCCTGCAATCACACAGGACCTTCCTACATTATCCATACGAAGAAACGTTGCATCCCTTGCATTATTCTAGATATTTTCACAGCAATTGTTCCGAGGAACTTGCTTCAATTGTGCCGCCTCTCCACATCTTTCCCCGTAGAACTAGGGCAGCTGAGAGCGCCCATGAATTTACACTTTCTCCTCCACAATGCAGAACTTCTGCTTATCAGAATTCATTTATCCCCAGAGCTACTACTCTTTGGAATTCACTTCCCTCGAATTGCTTTCCACAAACTTACAATCTACAAATGTTTAAATCCAGTTGTTACAAACATTTTATGAATGGAGGATGCCTTTAGGCACATGGACCTTTTTGTTTTATCTGTGTTTTTCCTTCCTCCGTTCATTGTCTCTTAAAAAAAAAAAAAAAAAAATTACCAAAATTGAACAAACAGATTATATTGTACAAATAGTATTAAGGTGAGAATGAAATTCTGCAGAATTATAGTTCAATCTGGGGGAACACATGCGTGTCCCCACAAAGTATCATGCATAGATCTTGAAGTGAGATCTGGTCATGGGTAAGCAGATTTTCTTGATGCCACGCACTGCTTGCAATCTTTTGTATTTTTTTATAAGAATATATTGTTGCATAGCCTACAATAAAACTAAAAAAAATTAAAGGTTAAGGATATTGTCACGAATGTCCCCCTCCAATCTTGGTATTCTGGCAATATCGTCAATGATGGAGGGGCCACTATTAAATTATAGGTTTGATTCCCGGAGGGAAGTAAAGAAAACCTAATATTTAGTAGGGCCCCGTAATCATTGACGATAAACGGCCCTCCCAACCATCCCACTTCCAATTCGTTGATTTCTATAGTTTGATCTTGGTATTTCAATGAAGGTCGAGATGGCCGCTAGGGGGCCTGGTGTCGGTGTAGCGATACACAAGAAATCCACATATGGAAAGTCATATGATAACAGATATTAAGTTATTTTTTTACAGTTTTTTCTGTAGGGTACCCAATCATAATGACGATCCCATAAGGGAATTAAGCGTGCACTTATGATGAGTCCTCCACGATCCTTCCGCGCGGTAGATTCAAAATGCTGACGCGGGATGTTGAATGGAGACTACAGTATTATACTAATAGGCAATATCGTCAATAATTACGGGGCCCTACTAAATATTAGGTTTTCTTTACTTCCCTCCGGGAATCAAACCTATATTTTTGGCAAAATTACCCCGTCTTACCCTACCGGAAAATATTAAATAGAGGAAGGAGAGATAAAACAATAACATGTGCCTTGTGTTTACCTTTGCATATGTAGCGCAATAATATTACTCTATATGGGAGATACAAGGGATAGTACGAAAATCCTACCCTTCCTCTACCGTAAACTGGGGTAATTTCGGACTGCTGTCATAACTTCGGCGATAATAAGTAATTAGCCATTGTCATTATATAATGGAAATGCTTTTTATTGTTTTTTTTGTGAGGTCCGTTTATAGAAATGGCAAAGGAAGGGCATGTAAAAGTCCTAGGGAACTGACATGAGTATATGTGCACGAAAAAAATATTATATACATGACGAAAATTTTTAAATTTTTCACTACCCTGCCAAACTTCTATCACCCCGAAGAAATTTGTTTGTATGAATGTGTTGTGACTGATATAATTTTGTAGTAAAATTACCAGAGACAACATCCACCAAAGGAAATTTGTTACACTTGTATAACGCTCTAGCTAGATCACTGTCATTTAACCTATTGTGTTTTCCAAAAAAAAAAATGGTAACTTCGGACATGGAACAAACAAATCGTTTGTTATTATTTGCCCTATGAAAATCATTCATAATACTTGTCCATCATTAAAATGGTGGTTAAAGATCAAATAATTCTGGATATATAATATATATAAATTAGGAGTCATATATCTTGTAAACAAAAAAAATGTATCTGCCGAAAGAAACACCAACAAATACGTTATACCTATACAAATTCTCAAATTCATAAAAATGTATATGCAGTGATAGAGTATACATACCTATATATTTTCACTAGGCCTAGTTAATTTCCCAAATTGACTAATTCCCTGAACGTGACGATAGTGCGTTGCTATATGTGCGATTAGTTTGCTTGGGAACCAGATTAACTTGCTCATGTAGTAATGTGCTGCACCCTATGTGGTGGATTGTGTGCTTTCATTTCATAAATTTTATTTTAGTAAGCGTTGTTTCCACATAGCGATTTTGATATGTTGTTTTGACTTTATATTGTCTTTGTCCCAGTTTTGGTTTGACTTTGTTTGCAAGTTTTACATTTTAATTGGATTGACAGCATTGGTTATTTTTCCTGCACAATATTTTCTAAGAGTGAGTTCAATGCCAAACGAGAACAGATCCAAAAAGAATATCTGTTAAACATCGTATATAACCCCCTCCTATACTGACTATACAGGCCTAAAAGTGTTGACTGTGCATTTTTCACTAAAACATCGGACAGGAATAAGCAGCAATAATAAAATATTCATATAAAATAGAAGGAGCCGAAAAATGAATGAAATAAAGCCACGAACGTACGTCCGAAGTTCTCCTCCGTTTGTCCGGAGTTATTCCAGCTTTCTTGGCAATCATTTTCCATAAGAAATCACTGTATGTCCGAAGTTATCCATACATGTCCAGAGTTTTCAACTTTTCAAGCATACTTCGGACATCATTTAGGATAAGGATAGCTCTCTTATTATGGGGGATAATTTTTGGAGGCTTTCTGGACTACGGCGCACTATAACCACACATCACTTAACCTAGATAAATCTCTATAATGTGTTTACAGTCATGAGAAATTGTTAAAAAACCTCGAAAAATGTCCGAAGTTACCCCAGTTTACGGTGCCTCTTTGACTCTATTGCCTACACTCGCCAACCTTGTAACTTCTGACCACAACTACAGTAGGCTATTATCATTTTTCATTAAAAAATATTCATATTGGGATGCGGGCACGCATTGTTGTTGATGTATATTTTGTTCAGTTTAGAAAAGAAGCAAGTCCATGAATGTGGAGGGAGCTGCACAAAGGGGCAGACCAAGAAAGAAGTGGGATCAGACCTTGCGGTCTGATCTTAAAGCAAAGAAACTGACAAGTGAGGTAACTCTTAACAGGGTTGCTTGGAACGCCGCCATTAGGACAAGAGACTGGAACCGCACTTCATATGGAGGACTCGGTCTTTAAATTTGTGTATGTATTTACAATAGTCGGATTTTAGGCGCAGTGTTTGCACCAGTGATGGGTCCGTTATAACCTCCTCTTGCATTTCCTGGGTTAACTACCTGGTACTGTATGTAAAGGACTAAAGGTCAGCATGAAGGACACAGAACTGTACCATGGTACAGTACCATGTATGCTGCACTACTACAGTATTAAATGTAATGAGCCAAATTTATTGGAAAATGGCTCCATACGATGGAAAAACACATTTGCATGCAATGATAGTGATAGGAGAGGCTGGGAATGCGATATTCCCCTAATGAATAATCAGGGTACTATGGGCTCGTTGTGAGAGGCTTGGTTCCAATCACAAAGAGGATCACGTCTGATGATGATGATGATGCAGTTTTTACCACCATACACTCCCTGCTGAATAGCTGGGCTAGGGTGGGTGCCCTGATGAATCAGGGACTTAGTGAATAGTTGCCACAGATTGCTAGACCGCACCGTTCACCAACAGCACTGACGTCTGCCAATAACACACTGGCTGGCCCGAGGCTCGAACCGTCAACCTCACGTTTTTTTTCCATTTTTTTTTCTATGTGATTGAGGGAGGCAAAAGGCATAACTGCCTATAGCGAGTGCCTCCCCCATAGTTGAAAGAGTGACAGGGCCAAAATCAAGGGACGTTCGAGCCAAAATGCCTGGACACACGGAGTTTGAAGCAATTTAAGTCATAGGAAGAGGGAAAGACTGATTCTGGGAGAGAGTTCCAGAGCTCAGCTGTTGAGTAGAAGAAAGTTTGAGAGTAACGTTTCACTCTTGGGTTGGAGAGTTGCACAGAGTAGGGGTGGGATTGAGTTGCAAGACGGGTACCACGTGCCCTACGTAAAGGAGGTGGTATGCACTGGGATAGCTCTGAGGAACACTGATTATTATAGTAGCGATAGAATAGCGAGAGATGCAACATTGCGGCGGAGAGAGAGAGATTGCAGAGAGTTGGTGAGTGGACGGGAGTTAATGATACGAAAGGCCTTCCTTTCAACTTTGTCTAGGAGAGCAGTGTGAGAGGAACCTCCCCACACATGTGAACAATACTCAATACAAGGGCGCACTATGCCCCTGTACAGAGCAAGAAGCTGTACAGGGGAAAAGAACCCCCTAAGGCGGTTGAGCACACCCAGCTTCTGGGAGGCTGCCTTAGCAAGACTGGTAATATGGTCCTTCCAAATGAGAGCAGAAGAAAAAGAGACACCAAGAATATTGAGAGAAGATGAAGGGTTGATTTTTGTATTGTTGAAGAATAAGGGATAGTCCGCTGGGAGATCCTGACGGGTAGATAGATGGAGAAATTGGGTTTTGGAAGCATTAAAGTTAACAAGGTTTTCTCTGCCCCAATTGGAAATAGTATTTAGATCAGAATTTAAGAGTTCTATGGCTTCATTACGTTTGTCGTTGAGGGATTGCTGGCTGGGGCGTTCTGAAAAACTAATGGAGTAGTGCAAGGTTGAGTCGTCTGCGTATGAATGGATGGGAATTAAGGTACAGTTAAGGAGATCATTTATAAAAATTAGAAAGAGAATAGGAGATAGGACAGAGCCCTGAGGAACACCGGAGTTTATAGAGTGAGGAAGTGAACAATGGCCGTCCACAACCGCGGCTATGGAACGGCCGGAAAGGAAATTAGAGACAAAGGCACAGATGGAGGGATAGAAACCGAAGGAGGGTAGTTTAGAAATTAAAGATTTATGCCAGACTCTATCGAAGGCTTTCGATATGTCTAGTGCAATAGAAAAAGTCTCACCGAAGTCCCGAAAGGAGGATGACCAAGAGTTAGTAAGATATGAAAGAAGATCACCAGTAGAGCGACCCTTAAGGAAGCCATACTGGCGATCTGAGAGCAGATTATGAGAAGAGAAATGCTTAAGAAATTTGGAAGCAAGAATAGTTTCAAAAACTTTAGAAAGACAAGAGATAAGAGCAATTGGACGATAGTTGGAGGGTTGAGAGCGGTCACCCTTCTTTGGGACAGGTTGAATGTGAGCAAACTTCCAGCATGAAGGGAAGACGTTAGAGGATAGACAGAGACGAAAGAGTTTGCCTAGGCAGGGAGTCAGCACGGAAGCACAGTTTTTGAGAACAACAGGAGGAACACCGTCCGGACCGTACGCCTTATTAGTGTTAAGCCCAGAGAGGGTAGAAAGTACATCTTTAGAAGAGATTAGGATATTAGGCATAAGTAAGAGAGAGGAGGGCGGAGAGGGAGGAATAGCACCGGAATCATCCAAGGTGGAGTTTCTAGCAAAAGTTTGAGCGAAGAGTTTAGCTTTGTCAGAGGAAGAAGTGATGGTTGTGCCATCAGAGTGGGAAAGGGGAGGGAAAGACGAGGAAGAGGTTAGCAGGCGAACGCTCTACCAATCGAGCTACGGCCTCTTCAACAAACTTCCTCAGCGGGTAAGAGACTATCTATCTATTGCCGGATGCCGTGATCCCCGAAAGGTTGGCCACGAACGAAACGCCCCCTCAACCCCATTTGAAGAGAGCCCTCCAGGTCGAACTGCAAAATGTGGCAGATGATCCCTTCACCCCTTCAAACAGTCTGCTGCACCAAATCACAAACAACGAGGGACGTTGCGCTTATCGGTAAAGATAGTGTCTTTTTTTAAATATTAAGTAATTTTCCCATGCAGTAGCTGTGGTTCATTACATATTATCCAGAAATCTCAGAAGTATATCTCTTTGTCCGAAGTTACACTTTTACGGTTGTACTACCAAACTGTGATTCAAACAATTATACTGTACTAACGTTCCCATAGTGCTGGAAGTAGCCCCGCCTGTACCAGAGCTATGGCGTGCTCCGGCAGACCCTTGGCCAGAGAGTTGAGAACGGTAGCGACCTCTGTCTTGAGTAACACATCGAGGTCCGGGGCTCGCAGGATCTGTAGCAGCCGCACCACCACACCTTGCTCGATGATAGAACCCTTCTCTCTCACGCTCCCGATCACCGCAAATTTTAGTTCACTGCAAAATATTTAAAAATATTTAGGTACTTGTTAGATACTGTAATTGATCATTGACCCATTCTCTCACATGCTCACAAACACCACAAATGTTATATATAGTTCACTGCAAAATATCAATAACCAATTAAGTAAAATAAAAAACTCACAATAAACAATATTTGAGATTAGCTATAAAAAGAAGGGATATAACTCATTCTTTCTCACAGTCCTATCCTAGTATTCTTCTTCCAAATTCAATGCACATCATATTGCCCGGAAGGAGCCTTATTCAGATCCCCAACAAACTAAACTCAACCTATTAATATTACTGTAGTTAATAGGTAAATATTAGTTACACATTAAATCCATGTAAGACTACATAACCACTATTATCTTAAGGCTGACAATGGTGCTTCCAGCTTTACCATACAGAGTAAAGTACTGTAAATAGAAAAATTAATAATTAATCTATGACTCTTAGGCTTGAAACAATTCCAAAAGCCATAGGGAAATATCTTAAAAATTAAATCAACTTGGTGGGCAAATCAGCATTCTGGGACAATAATATACTACTGTTGTTGTTGTTGCTGTTCCCCAAGCTGTACAATGGTTTAGTGCCATTCTCCATTACATACTGTACACTGTAATGGATCAGACGGGGTTGCTTTTCCGCAGTTGGAGTGTACAGTATTACAATAAAGTCCCGACTCAACACTGCCCTATCATGTCATCACTGTGGCTGCTGTTGCTCTAGTGCTAACCGTGCTTCAACAAGACTCAACGAAGCCCTACTGCAGCACCTACACCTGCAATATATGCAAACCACACCAGCCTCAACAGTGCTACAAGAAGACAGTACCATATCAAAACTTCATTGTATATTAGGCAACTTGGACTTTAGAACAACAAAATCCTACCACAACATTACCCCACCATGCAAACACCATGGCCAACACTGGTGTGTCACCAAACAGTGCCAAGGGAAGACTCTACTAGAGTCCCCTGTGACATTTATCAGCCCGAAGACTTTAGTAGAGTCCCCTGTGGCATCTATCCACTACTCTCCAACCTCGGCAGTGCCATAAAAAAATAAAAATAAAATAGTAAGGCTTTATTGTATAGTAATGGCTGTTGGTCCACAAATCTATCGCTTGTACGACACGTAGTTGGATATGTGGGGCATATTCTCTTTTCCTCCACCATAAAATGAAGGCTCTCTTATCCCCTGGAGGGGTAAGAATTCACATCTATATTGAGTTTCACAACAAAAGACAGCTATTTATTTTGATCAGTTTCCTCGGCATATGGAAGCCTATGAAATCAATCCATTCACGGTCATCCCCTCACAAGGATTACAGCGTCTTGCACTAGACTGATATTTAATTATTTATTTTACTTGTAATTAAATTATTACACAGATTTACTGTACTATATATTCGCTGAAAAGATGAATGAAAATTTGATTCCTTTCTTTAAAGTTAAACCTTAGAAGCAAGGTTTAACTTTAAAGAAAGGAATCAAATTTTCATTCATCTTTTCAGCGAATATATAGTACAGTAAATCTGTGTAATAATTTAATTAAAGTAAAATAAATAATCTAAATATCAGTCTAGTGCAAGACGCTGTAATCCTTGTGAGGGGATGACCGCGAATGGATTGATTTCATAGGCTTCCATATGCCGAGGCAATTCAAACAATCATCTATCTTGTTTTAGAGTTGACTGCCCATTGGTGTATATGGTATACAGTAGTGTGTGAGAGTGCATGTGGAATTTATGCTTCAGTATTGTACTGTTGGAATGGCTGTGGATGTGAATGTAGTCTGTAACCAGTGAAATCAGCTCGCCCATACTGAACAGGTGCTAGCATATACTGTATATGCTACACTGGTCTGCCGCACCTCAAATATCTGGCAGTGTAGCTAGGGATATAGAAAGCAATGCCTGTAGTTCAATAAACCTCCGGCGCTCCGGCCGGGGAGCGACCCTGGGGCCTTCCACGCAGAAATCAAGTGCGGTACCGCTTAGCTACGCTGGCTCTATAAATACATAATAAAAATAATATTATATGAGGATAATAAATAGGAACATACTACATAGGGGAAATTATTTGTAAATTCTCACCTGACTGCCTGGAAACATTTATGTGAATCGTTGGAGTAGAGCTGATCAATATATGCTCTGCTGTGTTCCACATCCTGAGGGAAATAAAAGTAAATTATTAACCCTTAAACTTCAGGTGACACACTATTGCTTCACTAGGGTTGTGTGCCATAATCTCGGGTAACGCTATACAGTATTGCGTCCGCATCTTTTCACACTTGGTTATTATAATGGCATTAGTGCACTGTGTAATTCGCATCTTGATATTCAAACTATTTCTATTTATCCATATTAAACATTCCAGCCCCCTCCATTTCACCCCCTGTCAATGTTAAGACAGATTGTCAGTGTTCTTATGTTCTTATATTGTCATTAACCTAACCTAACCTAGTGTCCTTAGTGGGACCTGCTGCCCACACACCCCTGCTGTTAGCACATCAAATTCGGACTAACCTTGGAGGTTTAATGGTCAGAAGAACCTTGGAGGTTTCATGGTCAGACTAACCTCGAAGGTACTGTATAATCGTTAGCACGTAAAATTCAGACTAACCTAGGACATTCAATTACAACGGTTTGAATATCAAGATGTGAATTACAGTGCACTAATTAATTCATAATACTGTACTGTACACATCCTGTGTAAAAAATATACAAATCCATAATTGGGAACCACGTCCTAAAATCTTCTAGGTCTATTATACCACAATAATAAATAATAGTTCATCAACATGGCTAAATTGCAGACAATGTTTCAACATAAACTTTTCTTTGATATACTCCATGCCCTTTGCATCTATATAGGTTATTATTGTTAAGGTAACTGTATGAAATAAATCTATATTGATGATAAAAAATTAAGATTCAGTAAATGTAGCCTAGGCACTGGACCTAAATAACAACCTATAAAGCCCTTACCCTTAACGTAGTGGAGAATAACATTCAGCAGCCAAATTAAAACAATGCAGGTGGAATTCCCGTTAATAATCCTGTGTAAAAATATTCTAGTGTCCTCATAAAGCAAATCAACTTGACTACTCATGCCAACAACGTTCGTGACGTCTCAATCGTCACACGCACTTTATTGACCAATAGATTATCGGTTTACAACACTATTATTTTCTTTTAATTTATATATCTCCCTTATAATGCATTTGTGACAGTAATGATATACATAGCAAGAAAATACAGTCAATCCTCTGCTTCGTGTCATCAATTTACACTAACCTCCACTTACACAAGAGTTCAGAACCTGACAGATTCCATGCATGCGAGCCTTGCGAGGTGGTCCCAATTACATTAATCGGAGATGGAAAATTAAAGAAATCCGTAAAAACCTTCACTTACGCGGCCAACTCCCTTCCTTCACGCGAGAGAAAATACATTAACCGAGCCAGGGCAGGAGCACCTTAGTCGCCTCGCCCTGCCTCGGAACCCTGCTTCAAGCCAATCAAGCCTTCTTACTCTTCATATTAGGTGAATATGACATCCTATAATTCATCTTCCATTTTGTTTAACTGTTAGGATGTGAATATGTTCCATAACCACTTAATTTTGTCCCAGGAAACACAAATAGATGATGATGTTGTTGGTGTCTAAGAGCAGACTCGGATGTGGAGACACGCCCGCCACAGCCCTGCCTTTGTAGTTGCAGTGGGGATTCCTCAAGGGCGGACCAGGCAGCCCGTTGACTTCAAGAATTTGCAGAAGAGTCTTATACTGTACCTTGATCTCGTTTCTCCTCGTTAAGGCCTTCACCACCAAGAACGATCCTGAAGGAGAAGCCAGTAACACCCATTCGCTGCAACCTATCTCACAGCTATATAAATAGATTATGTAAATAACTGGGTCCGGAGGCACCCATAAGCAATTATTCCCTTATGGTACGTTATTCGGTGCGATTTTACTAAAGGGGCACGCATTTGACAGGTACGGTACCACCAAGGATTTAATACAGATTTGTTTTCAGTTTCCACGCATCCAACACCAAGCTACAGCCTTTTCTGGTTACTGTGGGCGATTCCGTCTTCTGTAGACGCTGCTAAAGTGGACCTCCGCAGCGACCAGGCAGCTCTGCTTCTCAGATGTTTCGCTGGCTTGTCAGAGTTGGTTGCAGTGCTGGGGTATCCTGGTATTAGGGGCTCGTCTGGTATTGTGGCCAGCCAACGGTCCAGCTGACGTTTGAAGGAGTTCGTTGTGACCCCAGTCAGCTCTCGAACTGCCTTTGGCACCGTATTGAAGAGACGAGCCCCGTTTTTTGTGAAGCTGATGTGGACGACTGTTGCCATTCTCTGAGTGGTAGTCTCTGTCCTCTTTATGTTGCACAGTCGTCCTTTCCTGATGTGGTTGTTTACAGCCAGCTCCACGTCAGGTACAAGTCCTTCTAGGGTCTCCCTTCTCTGGAGGGAGTACAGACCTAGCTCCTCCAGGCGCTCCCAGTAGTTAAGGTGTTGGAGACCCCGAATTCTGCTGGTGAATGTCCTCTGAAGGGATTCCAGCTTGCAGATATCCCCCGTCTTGAATGGTGACCAGAGCTGGCACCAGTATTCCAGCTAAGGGAGGGCCAAGGCCTTCTAGAGTGTTAGCATGCATCCCTTTTTTGGAAAGTCCTTTGTACGGTACCAGTATCCACTCTGTTAGTTTTCTGGCAGTTTCGGTGATAAGGTTGATATGTTGGGAGGAGGTTCCGTCCGAGCTCATTGTGACTCCCAGGTGATATGGTTTGCTATTTGACCTGGTAGCTGATGCTCTGTTTGATGTCTTGAAGTGGGCCGTACCTCATGAGCTCGAATTTCTCCCTGTTCATCCTCATATTGTTGGAGTAGGCCCAGTCGAGTAAGCGGTTGAGGTCTTTTTGGAGTAGGGCCACGTCCTCTTTTATTTCTATCCTCATCTTCACTCTCGTATCGTCAGCGAACGAAGTTGCCTTGGAGTGTTGTAGTTCACTGTCGATGTCTCAGATCATGATGAGGAACAAAAGTGGACCCAGTACAGACCCCTGAGGTACACCGCTGGACACGTCCTTGGGTCCGAGAGGTGTCCCTGGACCGAGACCTTCTGTTTCCTGTCTGTCAGGAAGCTATGCAGCCACTTGCCAAAGGTTCCCCCTTATGCCAAGATCCCTTAGCTTGTGAAGGACAAGACCATGGTCGACTTTGTCGAACGCCTTGGCGAAGTCCAAGTATATTATGTCGACATTATCGCCCTTGCTGAGGTCTTCCAGTTGTTGTTGTTGTTGTTGTTGTTCCCCAAGCTGCCTGGCCGAACAGCCCCAAGGCCCCGAGCAAGGCCAAGGCCATAACCGAGTGCCCCACAGAACCCTCCCCGCCAACCACAATAAAGCCTGGGTGACCGAAGCCACTCCATGGCGGGGAGCTGAGGAGGGCGCGGAAACGCCCGGGAAACCAAAGCCCCACCCAGGGCCCTGTGTCCCTCAGCAATTATGAAGAGAAAGTTGAGGGGCAAGGGAAAAATGTGACGCTTTGGCTTCCAATCTTGGTAGATTGGGAGGTCAATCCACGTTAGAGACGCCGTCACTTGAGATCTAGAAAATATATAAGTAAAAGGAACAGTCAGAGTAAGCTATGGGTATGGCAGAGATTGCTCAGTTCTCACTCTGATAGACCAGCCCATCACCACATGACTAGAACCCAATCCTCTCAGCATCAGCTAGGAAAGGCCCTAGTAAGCCGCCTTTGGCGGGGGGATAGCTCCCCTATTTCAACCCTTTTCGGGGTTGGGCACCCGCCAGGTCTTCCAGTAGGGCCTCATGGTGGTTAAGAAGCTGTGACAGACAGGATCGGCCCTTCCTGAAACCGTGCTGACCATCGTTGAAGGCAGCTAGTTCCTCCATGTGATTAGTTAGTCTTTTCCTGATGACCCGCTCGATTATTAAATAATGTGCGAGGTCAGCATTACGGGCCGGTAGTTTTTGGCCAATCCTTTGTTGCCCCCTTTATGGATTGGTGTAACTATTCCCTCCTTTAGAGATGAGGGAACTGTACCAGTGGCCCAGAGACTTGGTGGCTATTAATGTGGTGTACGAAACACTAAAAAAAACAATGGGGACACTTTAATATTAACAATATTAGACGAAATATAAAGATAACTTGGTGGAAAAGTTGCGTTAGCGGGTGTAACATCAATCGTTTGTTTACATTGTGCTCGAGGTTAGTAGGCTACTTCGCGTATCTAACTAATTTCCCATATTGGCGGTTCAATTAAAATCTAGGCCGCGGGATACAGACTCAGTATCCCCTCACCCTCCCTAGACTTATTGTCATCATCATATACAGCCAACCCCCATCTAACGAATGGGTAATGTACCGAGAAAAAAACGTCCGTAACGCGATTTTTCATTGTGTGAACTACAGTATTGGTTTAATGGGATTAATTAGGCTAGGTTTGGTGTAGCCTACTATTATCCTATCATATCCAACTTCATTTCGAGGGTAAGGCTCTTCCTGGAGGCCTTGGCTACTTGGGTTCAATGTTATTTTAATACCACAAATTTTATTGATATATTTGAAGATAAATATTGAATCTATATGCTCTAAAGATCATAAGAAAATTTGTTTTAACCCTCGGCAAAACCTAATAAAAAAGTATGGTACTAACATTTATTTTTCGTAACAAGGTTGTCAATACGGTACTTCCAGTTATCGACAGCTCTAAAGATCATATGGAAATGTGTTAAACCCTCGGAAAAACCTAATATAAAAGTATGGTACTAAAATTTAATTTTCGTAACAAGGTTGTCAATCGGTACTTTCCCGTTATCAATGTACAATCAAAGCTGAAGATTGCACAGTAAACACCGTAGACTTCATCGACTTTTACCTTCGTATAATAGCCTAGACATTTTTTTTTTTTTTTTTTTTTATTAACTAAGGGATTAGTACTCAACCAGCGGGGGTGTGGGGGCGGCAGCCCCCACCCATAATACTAGGTTAGGTTAGGTAAGGTTGTTAGGTTAGGCTAATGTCTTTTCAAATCACTAGCGGGGGGGAGGGACGTGTCTCAACATTGATCGATAGGCCTAATGGGGAAAATAGGTTTTCCCGAGATTTCTAATTAATTACAAACACTATATATTGATGCAAATGAACAATTTTGTTTATAAAAAACACTCGGAAAATTTGTGGTATTAAAATAACATTTTTCCGCTACTTGTTTTCCAAATTCCAGGGCTAGTTGCAGGTCGTTTAGGCATGGTGACTGATATAAAACAATACATGTGTAGAGACTAGGTAGCGTCGTTTCGAAGGTAAGGCGGGAATGAGTGTTCTGAGCGTCCGTCACTAGTGGCTGGGTGGCACTGTTGTTGACAAATGCTAGTCACTATGCGCACAGGCGGCTGTTGCGTTCGGTGATGTCTCGGTACACATCGGTACATCTCGGTAAAAAATGTGTTAAGTCTAATAAAGTGTTTGTTGTGCGGGCAAAGGGTACTATAGTCCTACCCCTCCAAGACGGCGGTTCTGAGGGCAAAAACTGGTAGCACTGAAGGTCACACTTATCATGTGTAATGCGATATCTCATACACTACCTCTCTCTCTCTCTCATTTAACTTAATTCTCATTATGAATTATTTTAATACAGTGACGACCACCAGGTGATATTGTTCAAATTAGGAAGAACCTCATATATATGAGAGAGAGAGAGAGAGAGAGAGAGAGAGAGAGAGAGAGAGAGAGAGAGAGAGAGAGAGAGAGAGATAGATACAGAGAGAGAGAGATGCAGAGAGAGAGAGAGAGAGATGCAGAGAGAGAGAGAGAGATGCAGAGAGAGAGAGAGAGAGAGAGAGAGAGAGAGAGAGAGAGAGAGAGAGAGAGAGAGAGAGACGCAGAGAGAGAGAGAAGCAGAGAGAGAGAGACGCAGAGAGAGAGAGACGCAGAGAGAGAGAGTGAGAGACAGACAGTGAGACAGGCAGACACAGAGAGAGAGAGTACGGTAGTTAAAATATATATTTATGATCCACATCATCCATCATGTGTGGGTGGGTGTGTGTGTGTGTGTGTGTGTGTGTGTTGGGATTTGTGCTGATAGGTAAATATAGAATATGAAAAAAGTCAAGTGTAGTGAGTACTGTGAGTAGGCTAGTGACCCAGGGCAGGTAGGCCAGGTGTGGGTGAGTCTCTCTCTCTCATGAGGTCCATCCTAATTTGAACAATATCACCTGGCATTCGTCACTGTATTAAAATAATTCATAATGAGATTTAAGTTAAATGAGAGAGAGAGAGAGCCTGAGAGGTAGTGTTAGTGTATGAGATATCACCCGTGAATCCGTGATATCCCATTACAGATGATAAGTGTGACCTTCAGTGCTACCAGTTTTTGCCCTCAGAACTGCCAACTTGGAGTAGTAGGACTATAGGCTATGCAACCTTCGATAGTGAAAATTTATTGCAAGGGTGTTCGTTGTGCAAGGGTATATAGGCTACTGTATCTTGCCAGCAGGGAGCAAAAACAACAGCAAACGTAGCTAACGTCGAGCGTCGTGTCAACAAAACGACGATCGGAAGAGGTGATCAACTCCCGATTTTCAGCCCAAACGCGATTCTATATTCTCGTCGAAAACCACAACCACATTAAAATCGTTATTAGGCTAAATTGTTTCTATTACTAGCCTCGTATCATACCAGAAAAGAGTGTAGGCCTAGGTTGTGGAAACCTAAATTAAATCTCGGTAAATTTCTATAATTGCACCTATACGAGCTAAACACATTATTATTGTATTTAACAGGAAGGTACGACGAGGTAAGTAATGTGGCATAGGTGGCAATATGCGGAATTGGATTATAGGCTAAGGGCATTCCGGCCCCTCTGACGAAAGTCTAGGCTATCAATCTAGATGTGACACGAATTTTACAATGTTTCAGAGAGACATTAGCCTAACCTAACAACCTTACCTAACCTATCCTAGTACAGTATTATGGGTGGGGGCTGCCGCCCCCATACGGTCACACCCCCGCTGGTTGGGTAAAACGGTAGAAATCCAGTTGGGGTGGAGTGAGTAACCGTAGATTTTCGTAAGGGGGTCAGAGGGGGGCAGAATGCACTTATAATCTATTTCCGCATATTGCCACCTATACCACATCACTTAACTCATCGTACCTTCCTGTTAAATACAATAATAATTTGTTTAGCTCGTATAGGTGCAATTATAGAAAAATTCCTAAATATCTTAGTACCGGTATAACTAAATAAGTTGGTCACCAATTATTTTGCAATATTTGAAAACAAATATGGATTTTATATGCTCTAAACATCATATGAAAATGTGTTTTAAGCCTCGGCAAAACCTAATAAAAATATATGGTACTAAAATGGAATTTTTTCGTAACATGGTTGTCAATAACTTCCTATAGACGGCACCGATTCGTACACACGCCATTTTCACCTGTCTCCCGAGCTCTGTCCACCAGCTTTTTAGTCAACACTAACTCCACCTGCCCATCTCTGTCGAAACTACAGGTGTTCATTTCCACAACTTTGCGCATCACGTCACGAGACACTACTGCTGAGATGCGGACACCATCCAGCTCTCCTGATCTATCAGAAGAGACTGGATGACTCCGTTGTCGACGCCTGCCCGGGATGTAACACAGCACCCCATACCATTAAACACATCATAGAAGACTGCATTTCACACAACCACTTACGCCAACAACACAATCTACACTCAATGAGAGCTCTGTGGGAAAGCCCGATCGTGGCCATGGCCTTCCTCAGGGACTCGGGGCTGTTCGGCCAGGCAGCTTAGGGAACAAGAACAACAAGAAGAAGAAGAAGAAGAAGAAGAACAACAACAACAACAACTTTGCGCATCACGTCACGAGACACTACTGGGTTCCTATTGTTTTTTTTGTGAAGACGTCATTATAACGCATACGCTACGTCACGCATACCCTCGGGAGCTTCACTCAGGTATAATATGTTTATTACGTAATTGCAATCGGCCAATCACAGATACCCACCTTGATTTACCTGAAAATTGCCAGTCGAGTCATGGCGGTAGAATGCAAAGGATGTTCACCTCTGCCACACTCTATTATTGTACACACTACACAAAATAATGCTGCTGCCCTGAAAGTATTCACAGAACATGGGTGTTTGCCGAGTGCCGACTGATGTGACGTGTAAGAGGTGTGGTGAAGCCTGTTATTTTTATGAGCCCTTAGAACAGTGGCGTTGCGGTAACTACTACTGATGTGACGTGTAAGAGGTAAGATTTTTTTGTATAGGTTTAAACTTCCGGAAATTAATGGGTAATAAATACCACATACCGGTACTGAGTACTATGAATCCGCTGTACCTGGCATGCAAGGGCTAGTTTAGTATCCCACGTACTGAGTACTATGAATCCGCTGTAGCTGGCATGCAAGGGCTAGTTTAGTATCCCACATACTAGGTCTAAGTTAGGTTAGGTTGGGTTGTTTGGTTAGGTTAATATACTAGGTCTCAGACTCAGAAACAAGATTCGTAGTTGTGGTAGTATTTACAGATACACCCGATTCCCGAATACTAAATGGGCGGCGGCCCAACCGCCATGGCACCGGTAACAGGCGGTGGTTCGTGTTGTATCCCACGTAGGCCTACTAGGTACTACGGACACATTGTAGGCGTTAGGTCACTTAGGTGTGGATTAGGCTTGTATCCAATGTACTAGGTCTTAGTAGTCTATGTTACTGGATATTTATGATTTAAATAAGTGCTACGTTTTCGATAAATCTGGTTAGGCTATATGGCTTTGCAATTAGGGAAATCATGAGCCGATTACCGACATTTCGTTAGTCTTTTTCCATTCTCAAAATACGATCCAAGTTTTACCAAAAATTGGCTCGGGTTTTCCAAAATTATGCTTTTTGGGGTTTGCAATTTAGGGAAACATGAGCCAAAATTCTAAATTAGGTTACTGTAATTTGTTTACTCTTAAAACTCGCAAAATCCGAGCCAGGTTTTGCCAAAACTTGGCTCGGGTTTTCTAAAATTCGGGTTTTATGGCTTTGCAATTTCGGGAAACCTGAGCCAAATTTCTAAATGAGGTTAGCCTACTGTAATATTTTGTCTACTGTACAAACTCTCAAAATCCGAGCCAGCTTTGGCCAAAACTTGGCTCGGGTTTTCGAAATATTGGGTTTTAGGCCTTTGAAATACCTTAAAACCCGAGCCAAGTTTTGCTAAAATACGTTTTAATCCCCGTTTTACGCATTTAACCCCTCATTTTCCCTGTACTTCATAGCCCTCCCCACTATCGGGCGGCGTGTCTTAAGATCGTTATATAATGGGGAAAATGGTTTCGCCGAGGGTTGTAATTATTTCCAAACACTATAGGCTATGCCTAGGCTATATTGATGAAAACTAACTGGGAAAAATAAAAAAATTCATGGGAAAATTATCCTAGGCCTAGCCTAGTGACCATCTTATTTAGTTTTTCCAATCTCTTATAAGTAGGATAGGCTACGTCACTGTATGTAGTGGTACCTGTCAAATGCACGCCCCTTTAGTAAAATTCTACCCGTTATTCCAATTACACGAGGCCTCGTGTCGCCCATAGGGTATTCTCGAGTAACTGTAAGCAGAGCGCAGAGGATTGACTGTAGGCTATGTGATACCGGTAATGTGATAGGCTAGGCCTATTCATTAGCCTATAGCGGCTAATATAGGCTAGCCTAGGCCTAGCGTATTTCCACAGTCCACTCCATGCAAAATCTATAGTCCTAGTCTATGTTACTGTCTATGCTATCATGTAGGCTATGAAAGAGCATAAATTGTTGATAATCTTAGAACAAAACACATGTGCTTTGACAAAGTTTGACTCCTCCCCAAGTGCATCTAGGCTAGCTTATGATCTCTGGAGCAATTCCCCACTGGCGGTAACTGCGTGCAAGTTGAACCACCCTCACCAATACATGATTACCGCTGTTATGGACTACTGCCACCTCTTAAACATGACTATTGGACATCAATGCCAGATACTTGCCATATATGTGGGTATAACTTCCATAATTATATATATATCTACGCCAGTAAAAGGACCGGCCCCTCGTTTCCCTGACAGCTGTGTTTTGATACATTTGATGGAGAGCAAACAAGAATAACAAGATCTTCTGTTTTGGCCGATTGCTCTGGTCAATTAGTCAAAATTATATATATAAAATAACTTGAATAATTTTGAGTCATGGTATAATGTTGTACTTCAATATATAATCGTGTCCAAAATTATTTTGCCGGATTCTATCACACTGCCATAATTCCACAACTTGACCATAAATTCATGACACAAAAGCTTTACTTTATTAATGTCGATACAATTTTCTATGGCTAAATATATTTATATACTTATTCGAACACACACGATGTAATAATATCGTCAATATATATATATATTTGAGAAATACAATGGCAGTCAAAATAATTTGAGAGTAGGAATATGGCGACAAGTCTCGTCAATAGTTAAGGTAGTTTTACGAGTTACGCCCTCGGATCCTCTATGAAATAAATAGCAAATGTGTTTTCAAACTTATTGCTTGGTTCTGTATGGACATAAATGCGTTTTAGTATGAAGTACTTAATAAGGCTTCTCCAAGATACTCCAGGCATTAAATAATCCACACACAAAATAATCGCAATATTTAAACTAAAATGCCACAGGAACGAAAGGACCGGCGTCACAGGACAGGATAGCTGTGGTGGTCAAGTGGTGAGCACGCTCGCGTGTGAATCTGAAAGACCCGGGATCGAATCCCTGCCACGGCGGACATTTAGTGGGTGCGGTAGTACGTCCTAGCATGTTTCACATGCTTACACCCAGTCAGGGGACATCCTGACGACGTATACAGACTAAACACACATAACAAAGCCACTCCAACACCTTCCTCTCTCTCCAACACCCCTCTCCCCTCCCCTCTTAACACTCTTCTCTGAGCTCGTGCTGATAAAAATGGCATGGTCAGTCCTGTAAAGAATCGTAAGATTCAGAGTCGTAAAAGATTCCAGCACGAGCTCATTAGCGGCGGATCCCCAGATCGACCGTGGTGATTGTCACCTAAACATCTACAAAAGTACAAAAGTACATAAAGCTATAAGGATCACCACACCAACTTCGTTGTCTCCCTTCCACATAACTCCACACATGTATACGTCTCTCCAATCACAGCCTTCTAGTATACAACCCACATTACTTACCTTAACACAGTCGATGTACCAACTAAGTCTCTGTATTTAATTAACCCGGCAAGCGCATAGGCCTCAATCGGAAGGCTTCCTATAGGGAACGAAAATAGGCCTCAGGAAGCAGGGACCATAAAAAAAGCCTGCCATAAAAAAAGGAGAGGAGGAAAACAAAGGAATTTGTCTCTAGGTGAGATGAGATTCCCCTCCAGTACTCATCATGTAAATCTCACCCACCCCCCTCCCTCCTTCCCCACCTTATTCCCCCTCGATCCTCAATTATCACCTTTTTTTCCTCTATTATCTCATTTATCGGTTATTTTTCTCTCCCGCGATAATGTAGCACAAGTGGTTGCATAAAAGATCGTTATGCAACACCGCAGCTCACCGGCACACACCGCCTCGCTCGTCTCGATAAAAATGGACTCCCAGACAGCGTAAGAGGGCTGCTGTCTCTCTCTCGCCTGAGATTAGCGGACCGGGTGGCCAATATCTTTTTTTCATCACCCAAATGCTTTTCCCACTTATTTTAGCACTCTTGAAGGTTCATATATACATCATATATGTAAAATAAAAGCATACCGAAAACAAATAATGGTTTATATTGTAAATATAACTAATTCTGTCAGAATCCAGGGCTAGAAATGCACAAATAACTACCCTAGCACCTACGTATATATCGCGCTTGTCAGGTTAAGGTACCAACCATGCATGCAGACTATAATATTTTCATTGTGTAGGTACGACAGCGATCTGAAGACACCTCAGTAAACCTATGCCCCTCCCCCTTTGTTCGGGAGTCCACCACGACTGTCCGGTAATACGAACCTCAGCCGTGTGACTCGCCTAGTCATTCTGGGCAATTAATTGTTTCAATACTCCCCAGGTCTCTCAACTTGAGATATTAACCTAAAGGCCGCGTCCCATACAGTACGTCAAGACACGACAACGGCCGATGTTAGCCGATTTAACAACTTTTTGCCGAATCGACACGTTTGACACGAGGCTCGCCAGACAAGGACAGCCGCACGTCAGTCACACGTCACTCACGACACAGTTACGTCTGCCACACGTTAACTCGTGACCCTATTATGATGTCAGTACGACACACACGTCCGCGCAACACGTTCACAGTACGCTAAGTTGGATGTTAGTCGTCTGCCAGACGAGCAGCATATGTGCTGCGCAAGTGTGTCGCACGATACATACGTGTGTCACCCGACAGGGTCGACTCCTACGACAGAAGCACGACCAAGTACCCAACCCTATATAAAGGTCGGGGGCCGTAGACCCCCACACAGTCTACCACCAAACCTTGCATCTGCACCATGGAGCCCGGCACTGCCCTACTCGAACACCTGCCACCCTACCTGACAACCGACGACTACTACCAAGACCTACTGCACCGCAACCAGTTGCTGATTACCAACCTGAGAGTCCAGCTCTACACTGCCGTGATTTTGAGGAGGACTCGGATTAGGAACAAGAATAAGAAACGCAAAGCCAAGGCACGTAGTTGTTTTGTGAGGGAATGGATAGCAGAAAGAGAAAAGTATGGCCACTATCAGCAACTGCTCAAGACCCTACAAGCAACGGACGTCACCACCTACAAGTATTACCTGCGAATGGACGAGGAACTCTACACTGAGATTCTGGGACGGCTGACACCACGCATCCAAAAGCAGGATACTAATTTTAGGAAGGCCCTGGAGCCAGGCCTACGTCTGGCCATCACACTCCGCTTCCTGGCCACAGGTGAGGCCTACAAAAGCATGGCCCTCAACTTCCGAGTGGGTCCAAACACCATTTCCATGGTTGTATGAGAGACATGCGAGGCCATCGTACAGGAATACTTGGAGGAGGTGATCGTGTGCCCGACGACACCGCAGGGGTGGAAGGACATAGCCAAGGGATTCGCCGACACATGGAATTTCCACCACACCGTAGGAGCGATCGACGGTAAGCACATCGCAATGCAACCCCCTGCCAACTGTGGATCGTACTACTACAACTACAAAGGGTACCACTCCATCGTTCTCCTTGCACTGGTTGACTCCAAGGGAAAGTTCACCTACGCAGATGTGGGAGCAAACGGGTCAGCCGCGGATGCCGGCATTTTTCAGGTGACCGACCTCCGGCAGGCGCTAGAAAACAACGCAGCAGGATTGCCAGGCCGGGAGCCACTGCCTGGGGATGACGAGCCAGTGCCCTACTTCATTGTGGGCGACGACACCTTCCCTATGAGAGAGTGGCTCCAGAAACCACACCCCCACCGAGGACTACAAAAGAAACAACGCGCCTTCAATTACCGTCTGTCGAGGGCCAGGAGGGTGGTCGAGAATGCCTTCGGGATGCTGGCCAACCGCTTCCGGTGCCTGCTGACGACTCTCAACCTACAGGCAAGCACTGTTGAAAAGGTGGTTCTCGCAAGCTGCATCCTCCACAACATCCTCATCGACAGACGGCCAGGCATGAACAGCCTACCTGAGCATCACGCCCGTAATAGAAGTGAATGTAATGTAGTGGGGTAAAAGTAAATGTATTTCTTATAAATACTACTCAAGTGAAAGGTGCTGGGCAAATATAAATGAGTGTAACAATATGTATATTTACCTTATTCAACAGGTCACTTTCGGCTTGGGTCGTTCCTACCGCTGGGTCCACGGTGGCTGGAGGTGGGTCGACGGTGGCTGCCCTTAGTGCCGCGGCCGCTGCAGGTGGCGTGGCCAGCTCCACCAGGTCGTCCACTGCCTCCTCGTCCTGTGTCGCCTGGCTGGGCTGGCTGGCCTGGCTCACCAGACCACCCTTGTAGAGCTGTATTGGAAATGGGATATATATGTATTAGAATTAATAATGTTTAATACCTTTATCAATACTTGCTTGATAATGTCAATGTTCTTCTGTTGTTTTAATAACTATGTTTAACCGTGGACTTGCTTGATAATGTCAATGTTCTTATTTATTAGTGACGAACATGCCTATTACATAAGGCATCCTCTTCAAACACTAATCCGCCGTAGTTTGAATCTACCGCGCAGAGCATTTAAAATCTGAGGAGCCTTCATCATGAGCGCACGCGACCTCACTCATGGCTTCAGTCATTATGAATTGGGTTCTCACTACGAAAAAACTTCGTAAAAAAAAAAAAAAAAAAAAAAAAAAAAACTATCCAATAAGCTTTCCATCATATCGTAGATGTACTTGTGTGGATCTTTGACCAGACGCTGATTCAGGCGTCATTCTTCCTTCTCTGCTCTGCGGTCAGCCGGCCCGGACGTATTTCTCCACGCTCCGCTGGTTCCGCATTTGCTGCGTCCCTAGTGAGTTTTTTCTCATTTGTTTACTCCGGGATGTATCGAGTAAGGTTAGGATATGTGTAGCAGGAGTGTCCTGGGCTGGTTGCCCACAGTGCAGTGTATTTTGGGTCGTGTGTTTGGGGCATCTATTTCGGATGTACCCTCGTGGTCCGGTTGTGGACAGGTGAACTTTTTCACAGTTAGCTAGCTTTGTGATGCAGGCGGCTTTCATTACGCGTTATTGCTTCCTTTTATCTTTCTGATGAGGTAGCGTATTTTTGCTGACGTTCCCAGCGTATTTTTCTTCACTTAGTGAAGTTTTTTCTGGGTCCCGAGTCAGTTCTTCCCTTTGCCGGAAGTATTTGCTACAGTGGTGTGTTGGCGGTGGTTCCTGTTGTGATATAATTCAGTGCTTTTTGTTTATATTCCGAAATGTTATTGTTATCCGTCTGCCTAGGCCTAGCCAGCCTCTCGTAGCTTTACCACATATACAAGTGTTATTGATTTATTTTCTACATATGTACTACTGTGTGATGTGTGTCCTGGTTTAGTTGTGTATTGGCTAATTCCACGGACTATTTATGTGTCCTGGGTTAGTTGTGTATTGGCTAATTCCACGGACTATGTTGGGCCCGGCGTTAGTTGTGTTTTGGCTACGCCTCGGTCCTGTGTTGCGTTCAGATGGTATCTGGACGGGGTGGGTTATTTCCGGCGGGTTTTTCTCGGTTACACCATGAAAATACCCGGCTGGTTGCCAAGTTTTGACCACGCGTGGTTTAAAAACAGGCTTGTTTCCCCGGCGAGTGGGTGTCTGTGGCTCCCCAGGACGGCGTCTCTGGGGTGCCTGTTTCAGGCTCCTTCTGATTCCCGGCGGATTGGCTGTACCCCTCTAACAGTGTTCATACGGACACGTGTTGTTTGTAGTTTTTTTCGGTTTTGCAAAGCCAATATAAAACTATGCTGTTGTTGTATTTCCTCCCCGGCGACCTTTAACAAAGATGTGGGGTTCGGAACAATTGGGGTTAACTTTTAAACTTTAAATCACCCGGCGGGTGCAACCTGGTAGGGTGGGATGACCGAATTTGCAAAATTCAGTTTAGTTGACCAGACAATTGAGGGATGCATTGTGTATCGCCTCCTTCAACATACGGCAATTTAAGGCACAATTGGGGTTAACGTTTTTTAAACTAATATTCACACCCGGCGGGTGCTCCCTGGAAGGGTGGGAATAACGAATTTACAATTCAGTTAGTTAACCAGACAATTGAGGGATACGTTTTGTATCGCCGCCTTCAACATACGGCGATCTAAAAAGATATTTCGGGAGAAGTTAGATTTCGTATATTTGTCAGGCTTCCCAGTTTTTGATCTACGAGATAATTCGGGGGCCGGCGTCTTTTTTAGTTTTTTTTTTTCCAAAATTGAATCTTGAAACAAACACCACCGGAAAGACTTAATCAGTTATAAACGCCAGGCTGGTCTTTATATATTATGTCAGAGGGTATTCATAAATCTTTTGGACAAATTAAGATATTCGAAATCTTTTACTTAGGAAACCCCACCGCGTAGCGAGCTGTAGTCGTTGAGTAATACGTCTCGTTACCCGGCGGGTTATTTAACACTTGTGTGCGAACATATTGGGGTTAACCTTATGAGCATTAATTCCTGGAAATTTTATTTTTTTCCAGAGCTGGGTCCCGGCGGGTCTATGCAGAACCTGGAGTAAGTATCCCACCAGTCTCTGTCATGGCTACCTTTGCCCCGGTTTTTGCTTTATGCATTACGCCCTCCTGTTCAGGTATCCCTATTTTTGTGCACACCCTTTGTATAAAATGTGTTAAACTGTCTCGTTTGGTGTGGGTTACCTTTCCGGCGTTTTTTCTCGTTGCTCCGAGAACGCCGTTTTTGTTTACCGAGTTTTAGTCAGGATGGCTCAAAATAGGTAAGTTACCCCGACGAGTTTGGTCGCTTGAGGGCTCATAAGAAACTGCGTTTTCTGTGGTCGAGCCTGGGATCAGGCTTCCTGTGTTATTCATTGCTTTATGCATTACGCCCTCCTGTAATGTATAGTTTAGTGTGGGTTACCTTTCCGGCGTTTTTCTCATTGCTCCGAGAACACCGTTTTTGTTTACCGAGTTTTAGTCAGGATGACTAAAATAGGTAAGTTACCCCGACGAGTATGGTCGCTTGAGGGCTCATCAGAAACTGCGTTTTCTAGGGTCGAGCCTGGGATCAGGCTTCCTGGTTTATTCCCGTCGAGGGGGGCTCCACACAGTTTTCTAGGTGATCAGGCTGACACCTGTTGGCCTTGGTTTTCTCTGCTTTTCAAAGCCATTGAAACAATGCTGTCTGTTTGTTGGTCTTTACCTCCCGGCGACCTTTTTACAAAGAGGTCTGGGGCAGGTATAATTGGTTTGACATTGCATATAAAACCCGGCGGTTGTACCTTCGGGTGGTTGTATTAACGGATTTGCGATTCGAGTTAATTTGCCAAACAATTGATTGATACAATAGGGTATCACGGCCTTCAAGACGGCGATCTATGAGGGCTTCTGGGAGAAGCCGGATTAGAGATTAAGATAGGCTTAGACTTTTTATGGGATAAAAAGATGCCTGAATCTTACTAGTGTCTCAAGTGTAAAGGGATACTTGAAAGACTTCATCTTTAATAAAGATATGCTTCATCTTTATGAGGATTAAGAAGTTATTCTTAATTCTTTTGGACAGGTGAAAGATATGCTGAAATCTTTAATAAGCCATTGAAACAATGCCGTTTGTTTGTTTAGTCTTTCCCTCCCGGTGACCTTTTTACAAAGAGGTCTGGGGCAGGTACAATTGGTTTGACATTGCATATAAAACCCGGCGGTTGTACCTTTGGGTGGTTCTATTGCCTGATTTGCAATCCGCGATCTTTGCATTTCCTCCCCGGCGATCTTTTACAATGAAGTGGGGTTAGGAACATTTGGGGTTAACTTTTAAACTTTAAATCACCCGGCGGGTGCAACCTGGAAGGGTGGGATGCCCGAATTTGCAAAATTCAGTTTAGTTGACCAGACAATTGAGGTATGCATTGTGTATCACCTTCTTCAACATTCGGCGCTTTAGGGCACAATTGGGGTTAACGTTTTTTTAAAAACTAATATTCACACCCGGCGGGTGCTCCTTGGAGGGATGGGAATAACGAATTTACGATTCAGTTAGTTAACCAGACAATTGAGGGATACGTTTTGTATCGCCGCCTTCAACATACGGCGATCTAAAAAGATACTTCGGGAGAAGTTAGATCTCGTATATTTGTCAGGCTTCCCAGTTTTTGATCTACGAGATAATTCGGGGACCGGCGTCTTTTTAAGGGGAGTTTTTTCCAAAATTGAATCTTGAAACAACCACCACCGGAAAGACTTCATCAGTTATAAACGCCATGCTGGTCTTTATATATTATGTCAGAGGGTATTCATAAATATTTTGGACAAATTAAGATATTCTGAAATCTTTTACTTAGGAAACCCCACCGCGTAGCGAGCTGTCGTCGTTGAGTATTACGTCTCGTTACCCGGCGGGTTATTTAACACTTGTGTGCGAACATGTTGGGGTTAACCTTATGAGCATTAATTCCTGGAAATTTTATTTTTTTCCAGAGCTGGTTCCCGGCGGGTCTATGCAGACCCTGGAGTAATTATCCCACCAGTCTCTGTCATGGCTACCTTTGCCCCGGTTTTTGCTTTATGCATTACACCCTCCTGTTCAGGTATCCCTATTTTTGCGCACACCCTTTGTATGAAATGTGTTAAAATGTCTCGTTTGGTGTAGGTTACCTTTCCGGCGTTTTTTCTCGTTGCTCCGAGAACACCGTTTTTGTTTACCGAGTTTTAGTCAGGATGGCTCAAAATAGGTAAGTTACCCAGACGAGTTTGGTCGCTTGAGGGCTCATAAGAAACTGCGTTTTCTGTGGTCGAGCCTGGGAGCAGGCTTCCTGTGTTATTCATTGCTTTATGCATTACGCCCTCCTGTAATGTATAGTTTAGTGTGGGTTACCTTTCCGGCGTTTTTCTCGTTGCTCCGAGAACACCGTTTTTGTTTACCGAGTTTTAGTCAGGATGGCTAAAATAGGTAAGTTACCCCGACGAGTTTGGTCGCTTGAGGTCTCATCAGAAACTGCGTTTTCTATGGTCGAGCCTGGGATCAGGCTTCCTGAGTTATTCCCGTCGAGGGGGGCTCCACTCAGTTTTCTAGGTGATCAGGCTGACACCTGTTGGCCTTGGTTTTCTCTGCTTTTCAAAGCCATTGAAACAATGCTGTCTGTTTGTTTGGTCTTTACCTCCCGGCGACCTTGTTACAAAGAGGTCTGGGGCAGGTATAATTGGTTTGACATTAATAATAATAATATTAATAATAATAATAATAATGATATTTATTCAGTTAGCAATTTACAGAGTTGGTACCACATAGTATGTTATAAATATGACATGTACCAGCCTTGCATAATTCCAACTAAGGATAGCCCAATAAGGCCGTTAGGCGTATTTCCATTGGGGTCCTTGTATATAAAACCCGGCGGTTGTACCTTCGGGTGGTTATATTAACGGATTTGCGATTCGAGATAATTTGCCAAACATTTGATTGATACAATAGGGTATCACGGCCTTCAAGACGGCGATCTATGAGGGCTTCTGGGAGAAGCCGGATTAGAGATTAAGATAGGCTTAGACTTTTTATGGGATAAAAAGATGACTGAATCTTACTAGTGTTTCAAGTGTAAAGGGTTACTTGAAAGACTTCATCTTTAATAAAGATATGCTTCATCTTTATGAGGATTAAGAAGTTATGCTTAATTCTTTTGGGCAGATAAAAGATATGCTGAAATCTTTAATAAGCCATTGAAACAATGCCGTTTGTTTATTTATTAGTGGCCTCTCCATCATTGACGAACATGCCTATTACATAAGGCATCCTCTTCAAACACTAATCCGCCGTAGTTTGAATCTACCGCGCAGAGCATTTAAAACTGAGGAGCCTTCATCATGAGCGCACGCGACCTCACTCATGGCTTCAGTCATTATGAATTGGGTTCTCACTACGAAAAAACTTCGTAAAAAATAAAAACAAAAAGAAAATAAGAATAACTATCTAATAAGCTTTCCATCATATCGTGGATGTACTTGTGTGGATTTCTGACCAGACGCTGATTCAGGCGTCATTCCTCCTTCTCTGCTCTGCGTTCAGCCTGCCCGGACGTGTCTCCCCACGCTCCGCTGATTCCGCATTTGCTGCGTCCCTAGTGAGTTTTTTCTCATTTGTTTACTCCGGGATGTATCGAGTAAGGTTAGGATATGTGTAGCAGGAGTGTCCTGGGCTGGTTGCCCGCAGTGCAGTGTATTTTGGGTCGTGTGTTTGGGGCATCTATTTCGGATGTTCCCTCGTGGTCCTGTTGTGGACATGTGAACTTTTTCACAGTTAGTTAGCTTGTGTTGCAGGCGGCTTTCATTACGCGTTAGTTATTGCTGCCTTTTATCTTTCTGATGAGGTATGCTTTGCTTACTGACGTTCCCTTGGTATTTTTCTTCACTTAGTGAAGTTTTTTCTGGGTCCCGTGTCAGTCTTCCCTTTGCCGGAAGTATTTGCTACAGTGGTGTGTTGGCGGTGGTTCCTGTTGTGATATTTCCAGTGTTTGGTGTATATTTCAACTTTTATTATGCCGTCTACTTAGGCCTAGCCAGCCGCTCGTAGCTTTGCCACATGTACAAGTGTTATTGTTTATTATTTATAAATATGCCATACTGTGCCATGTGTATCCGGGTTTTAGTTGTGTATTGGCTAATTCCTCGGACTATGTTTGTTTCCTGGTTTAGTTGTGTATTGGCTAATTCCACGGATTATTGTGTGGACTTAGGTTAGTCGTGCGTGGCTTCCTTCGTGTCCGTTGTACGTTCAGATGGTGTCTGATCGGGGTGGGTTTCCTTCCGGCGGGTTTTTTTTTCTCGGTTTCACCATGAAAAAACCCGGCCGAGAGCCGTGTTGGGCCACACGTGGTTTTAACACAGGCTGGTGTCCCCGGCGATGAGGTGTCTGTGGCTCTCCAGGACTGCGTCTCTGTTGGTACCTGGTTTCAGGCACCCTTTGATTCCCGGCGGAAATGGCTGTACCCATCTATAAAACGTTGTTCATGCGAACATACGTTATGTAGTTTTTCTACCAGGTTTTACAAAACCACATGAAAAACCTAGCTGTTGTTAAGGGCTTTCCTCCCCGGCGATCTTTTACAAAGAAGTGGGGACAGGAACTTATGGGGTTAACTTTTTGACATCTCACCCGGCGGGTGTACCTTGGTAGGGTGGGATGAACAACTAAGTCATTTAGTTCTTTAACCAATCCATTTTAAGTGATGCTATATGTATCGCCGCCTTTATACTTACGGCGATTGAAGGTTCAATTAGGGTTAACATCGTTTTTTCACACCCGGGGGGTGCTCCTAGGTGGAGGAAATAAGGAATTTACTAATTCAATTTCGATTTAACCACTTAATTTAGTGATACAATTAGGTATCGCCGCCTTCAACCTTACGGCGATCTTTTTGTGACAATTCGTTAGAAATCAGATCTCGTGTCAGCCTGCCCTGTGTTATTCTACTAAAATATTTCAAGGGCCGGCGTCTTTATGGGGGGTTGTTTTTGTTCCAAAAATTGAATCTTAAGACAGTCACCACCAGAAAGACTATAATCGCCATGCTGGACAATTATATTATGTCAGAGGGTATTCTTCACTTTCGTCAAAAGATTTGTTTAGATATTCTGAACCCCGCCGCGTAACGAGCTGTGATCGTTGTGTCATTACATCTCGTTATCCGGTGGGTTATTAACACTTGTATGCGAACATGTTGGGTTAACCTTATGAGCATTAATTCCTGGAAATTTTCTTTTTTTCCAGAGTTGGGCTCCGGCGGACCAATACAGACCCGGCGGTAGTTTTCCCCACCAGTCTCTGTCATGGCTACCTCAGCCCCAGTCTTTGCTTTATGCACTACCCCTGCTTGTGCCGGTATCCCTATTTTTGCGCATACCCTTTGCATAAGGTGTGTTAAATGTCTAGACCGTTCAAGGGGTCTCTGGGTAATGCGCAATTGTTCTTTTTGCTCCCAATTAGCTGTCAAGGTCCTTTGCGACAATGATAAGACCGCGGCAGTAGCTTTAAGAGAAGTACGGCAACAGATGGCAGCCTACACTACGATTGTTGCGCATAAATCACTTCAATGTGACAACGTCCCTCTTTGGGATAGATTGCTATTTGAACACCCTCCCCCTAAACGTTCCTCTAGAGTCACGAGTTATAAGCCGGCGGAGACTGGTCAGGGTTCTGTATCTTCTGCTACTACACCAAAACGTCCAAGAGAGCCTACACCCCCGGCATCCGCCTCCTCGTCTCGGGCGAGATCTCGGTCTAGGTCACCTCTCAGACGCCAGTCTTCTAGTCTTGCCTCTTCACCAGCGAGTAAGAAGAGTAGGACGGATAGTTCCACCAGTGGTCACGGCGATGAATCCTCCAAATCTAGGAGTAGTTCTCGGTCACACCGTAGCCATAAATCCTCCAAAAAGGATTCCCAGAAACGAAAGTCCTCCCTACATTCACCAGCTTCTAGTGCCTCTCATCGTACCTCTACCCCAGACAAAGTTTGTGTTAGGTCTCAAGGGTCCAGTGCGGTGCCTGTCCCTAAAGAGGATTTACCTATTAATATTTTAACCCTGGAATTGGAAAGTTCAGGGGGTTCAATAATTGAGAATGTTTCAGACTCCCAAGAGAGTGTAGGCCAGGGCCTCGGTGTTTGGCGGTTTGCTCAGCCAGGGTCTGACCACCCACGTCCGACTCAAACGAGTCACACAGTAGCTGATGTCCACAGGGACGCGGCGATCCCATCCTCTATTCCTGACTTATCTTGGCAACAAGGTACCCCAGCTTCGGCGGGGTCTTCTCAGGAGGATCAGGAGGAGAAAGACGAGGTTTCAATTATTTCGGAGATGGAAGGGCAAGAGTCAGGCTCAGGCTTAGAAGCCGCGCAGGATATTAATGATTCACCTGTAAGTTCATCATCTAACAAATTTGTTACTGCGCAAGAAATTAATGGGCTACTTACTGATGCTTTATCTAAATTTTTTGGCCAACAATAGGAAAACCCCACAATGGACTTGGGGGCTCCCATGACAAGCTCTATGGTACGGCCTCTGATGACTTCGATTGCTTTATCTAAGATCCCTAACCCACCCACTCTGTCACCATCAGTGGTTACTAAGCCTGCTACGGCGGCATTGACAACTTCAAATGTCAGGGTCATCACGGATGTCAATCCACCCCCTCTAGACAAGGCACCTCTCAGAAAGGTGGCTATGCCCTTGCTTTATGGACCAGACGAGTCATGGGTCCTTTTGACCCACACTAACCCAGAGCTCGCCCAACCTACCTTGTCAGGGGAACTCCCGGTACCGCGTGAGTGGGTCATCCAGGGCAATAAATCAAAGAAATTAAGGGCCCTGGATAATTTGGGAAATGTACTGGACGTAAACATCAAGGCTATACCTAGTTATTATCACCAAGACTATTTTGTGTATGCTACTAAGCCAGCTTTACCCCCTGCCTCAGCTTCGAAACTATTTTCAGACTGGTCTAAGCTGGATGGGTTTAATGATATTAAGACTCTGTCAGCTCTCACTCCTGAACTTGATTTACAGACCGTCACAGACGAAGCAGCTAATCCAGTTTTGAAGGTGGGGCAGTTGGGTCCAGGACCTTGGGTAGATTGGGAGATAGAGGCTCAAAACTTTGCAACCACATTTACTTCTAAATCTTCCCACCAGATCCCTCAGGATACTCATTCATGGTTCTCCATGCCGGTAGGTTCTGCCGGCGGAGTCCCGTCAGCTTTGTTTTCTTTCCTAGCTGCCCCTAAGATTAATCTTTGTGAGCTAAAAGACCCTTTCACTACCCCTACCCCTACTCACCTAGACAGAGAATTTAGGCTAAGGGGGAAAGCTTTTCGCCTGTTCTCTCAGTACATAGTGTCTCAACAGGTGGCTAAATCTTTACTGCGGTCCACTCAGGCAATCGCAGACGCGGATGCCAGAAGATCGGTTGAATTATCCCGGCGACTGCTCCTCCAGTCGTCGATCCAATCCTTGGGTGACATACGCACCGCCTTGCTTGAGGCGGTACGAGCAAGACAAGATCTCAGAATGTCTTTAGTTCGCAAGCTACCTGATCGCATTGCGAATCAGGTGATCATGTCACCAGTGCTTACTCCCTCTTTAATGTCCCCTGAAGTGTGGCGAACGGTGTTCAATATGGCACAGGCCGTTAAGCACAGTCCCACCCCTTCTAAGAAACCTGCATTTAACTTCCCCAAACCCAGGCCAACCGCTAAAGCTCAGCCAGGGGGATCTAAACCCTTTCTTCTGCCTAAGTCCTCCCACTCCCCCAAAGGTCAGTACAGGCATAGACAGGGTAGGTTTTCAGGTCAGAGAGGACGCGGCCAGCATAAGCCAGGTCAGGGCCAGTCTTCGGCCAACACCAGCCAGCCGGCAAAGCGTCCAGCACCACCAACCCCACCATCAAAAAACTAAAGTCTCTCTCACTCCCGGTGCCAACCTTAAGGCCGGAGGACCCGAGGGTAGTACAGCCGGCGAACCCTTGTCTGCTAACTGGGTCGTTCCGAACGTGTCACCAAGCATGGCCATTAAACACTTGGGCACGGATGGTGGCACGTAAAGGCATCACTTGGCAGTGGCTCCGGCGACCTCGCTTACGTCAGCCGACAACGGCGAATTTTGTTTCTTTAGAGGTGGAGTCACTGGTCCAGGAAATGATTGCCAAGAATGTCATCATCCCGGTCCCCCCAAATTACCCTGTATTCACGTCCAAACTATTTTTGGTTCCAAAAAGGGACAGTGTTCAGATGAGGCCGGTCGTAGACCTGTCTTATCTGAACCTTCACATTCACAACGAATCTTTCAGAATGTTAACAGTACACCAAATCAGGCTAACACTTCCGCCGGGAGGTTGGATGTGTTCACTAGACCTGACAGACGCCTATTGGCACGTCTCGGTCAACAAAAGATTTCAAAGGTTTTTGGCCTTAAGGATCAGGCACCAAAATTTTGTTTTTCAAAGGATGCCGTTCGGCTTGAACCTAGCACCTCGATTATTCACGAAATTAGTCAGGCAAGCCCTGATGCCATTGTTAAAACAGGGGATCAGAGTGTTGTGGTACCTAGACGACTGGCTGGTGGTGGCAGAGACACAACAATTATGCGTCAAACATGTCAATATTATTTTAAATCATGTCAAAACTCTAGGCTTCAAGGTAAATCTGGTAGAGTCAAACCTTGTTCCCTCACGAGTAATTCAGTGTATAGGGCTGGTCTGGGACACGGCCGCTCTCACTCTGAGTCAGAGTGTGGACAATCGCAACAGGTTTCGCAGGAAACTGTTCATGTTTCTTCACAGTCTGACTACGACGCGGAGGGTCTGGGAGTCTCTGATAGGCTCTCTCAACTGGATTCAACTAACTGTCAAGTTGGGCCGGTTGAAAGTAAAACGATTAATATTGGAAGGCAACAAATATTTCCCGCTCTTACCGGCGGGAAAATTATGGCCCATCCCGAAATTAATCCACACCTTGCTAGCGGTCTGGGCAAGGAGGGAAACGTTGCACTCAATAATGTCATGGACCTCTCCTCCACCAACGGTATGGGTAGACACGGATGCGTCAGGCACAATAGGGTGGGGATTTCAGTCAAATCAGGGGCACCAGGGTCAGGGGCTTTGGTCCCACTTAGAAATCTCTCACATCAATGTCAAAGAATTACTAGTCCCCTTGTATTTCCTTCAGGCTCACGGCCCGGCGCTACGGGGCAAGTCGGTGGCCTTCAGAATGGACAATCTGAATGCAGTTCACTGTATTCATAAACAAGGATCAACGAGGTCAAGGGGGTTGCTAAACGTGTCGGAAGAGATTTTTACTCTCGCCAACAGACTAGACATTTACCTTCACGTATCTTATCTCCCAGGCGTAGCGAACGTCTGGGCAGACGCTCTGTCCCGGAGACAGAGCACGACAGTAGAATGGGAGCTCAAGCAACCCATTTTCAACCTAATGATTGCAGAGCTCTCCCATCCACAAGTGGATCTATTTGCGTCCGAGGAGACTCACAAACTCCCTCTATACCTCATCCGCCGGGCGAAAACGCCGGCAGGGGGGGCCAGACGCCCTAGTGACAGACTGGAACAGATGGAGCTCCATCTATCTGTTTCCGCCGCCAGATGCGTCACTAATGTGCCACGTAGTGAACAAACTACGAGATTATCGAGGCTTAGTCTCGCTAATCGCGCCCCTGTGGCCGGCGCAGTTGTGGTACCAGCAATTGAAAACGTGGTGCCCGGACCCGGTATTGCTCCCGGTCGGGTATTTCCACTTAGACACGATTGGCAACCTAGCGACCTCGCTGACTTTTGCATTATGGACATTCAGGAGGCCAAGTGGCTAGCACCATACGGTAGAGATGTGACCAATAAATTAATCAATCAATATACTCAGTCTACGAAACGACAGTATCACTCACATTGGCAAGCCTTTACTTCCTGGATCATCAGAACGGAACAGAATGTGCCGTCAGTGGCTTTAGTTTTCAATTATTTAAATTATCTGTTTGAGCAGAAACATTTATCTGTGGTAACATTAAAAAATCACTTAACTGCGATTAGAGTGCCCTTTTTAGACCTTACAGGTCTCTCCATACCGGTGGCGGAGGAAACAGGTTTTATGAGAGCTTGTTTTAAACTTCGCCCACCTCCCCGTCAGCTCATGCCTACTTGGTCTCTCGACTAAGCTTTGTCTTTACTTCACTCTCGTCTGTACCAAAATACTGCAGACTTTGCATTACTCTTAAAAAAGGCGGTTTTCCTTATGGCTTTGGCCACCGGGAACAGAGTGTCTGAGCTGGCGGCGATGAGCAACACACCTAATTGCCTTAGGTTTGGCAGACTTAATGAATGTATTTACATTGCACCTTCCCCAGGTTTTGTAGCCAAGAATGAGCACAGTGCACACGTGTTTTCTGAGTTCACGGTGCCGGCGTTAAAAAGGGGAAAGGTGCATCATAATCTATGTCCAGTGCAAGCTCTAACCAAATATTTGAGAGTAGCTCCTCTTAACCCCCAAGGTGCTTTATGGGTAGCAAGTACGGGTAAACGCTTACTTAAACGACGATTAGCCTCTCTTCTGGTCGAAGTCATTAAAGAGAGTAATCCCGGCGTTGTGGGTAGGGCCCATGATTTACGCAAATGGGCAGCCTCTTTACGTTTCCTGATTTTTTTTTCAGTAGAAGATATCGCGTCCACTCAGTTGTGGGCGTCTAATCATATGTTTTTGTCTAGATACTTATCAGTTGCTCTAGACAAACCTTCCTTACCATGTATAGCTTTAAGGCAGAGGGTCTAGGTGGCCCTGCAGTCACTTTTGTTTATTTTCACGAGAAAGGGGGGGGGGGGGGGGGGGTGCAGTCAGTTGACATAGGACACCCTAGACCCCGCCGGAGTATGAGAGCTGTGATATAATTCAAGGTTAATGTGATATGAAAATTTCTCAGTGAGAAATTGTGCTAGTACAATGTTAGTACAAAACAACGGAGTTGTTATAGTAGTTTTAGCTGCGAAAGCAGTCTAATATTAGAACAGTGGAGATCCTTTGCAATTTCTCTCCACGATTATTTTGGGGTTTATTATGTGCACATATAAACTTATAACTTGTTATTTTTGTCACCACTCGTTGAGTGGGGTGCCTTTGTAACTACAGATCTGTGTTCAGAATCTTCAGGGTTACCCTTTTTTGTCAGGCAGGCTTCTTTGAAGCACGCACCTGCCTGAACCCCTTTTTCTTGTATATTTTTGGTCTACGCCATATTTAAATATATTTTCAAAAGTAAGAATACTATGTGGTTGTTTTTATTATCTGCTTTTATAGAGTTATGATATGATTACGAATGTCCCCCTCCAGTCTTAGAAATCAGGCATGTTCGTCAATGATGGAGGGGCCACTAATAAATTATAGGTTTGACTCCTGTAAGGAGATAAAGAAAACCTAATATTTAGTAGTGGCCCCGTAATCATTGACGACTGGGGCCCTCCCGACCGTCCCCTTCCCATTCGTTGATGTATTAAGGATTTTGGTTTACTTGATATGTCAGTGAAGGAGGAATGACGCCTGAATCAGCGTCTGGTCAGAAATCCACACAAGTACATCCACGATATGATGGAAAGCTTATTAGATAGTTATTCTTATTTTCTTTTTGTTTTTATTTTTTACGAAGTTTTTTCGTAGTGAGAACCCAATTCATAATGACTGAAGCCATGAGTGAGGTCGCGTGCACTCATGATGAAGGCTCCTCAGTTTTAAATGCTCTGCGCGGTAGATTCAAAGTACGGCGGATTAGTGTTTGAAGAGGATGCCTTATGTAATAGGCATGTTCGTCAATGATTACGGGGCCACTACTAAATATTAGGTTTTCTTTATCTCCTTACAGGAGTCAAACCTATAGTTTAGTCTTTCCCTCCCGGCGACCTTTTTACAAAGAGGTCTGGGGCAGGTACAATTGGTTTGACATTGCATATAAAACCCGGCGGTTGTACCTTTGGGTGGTTATATTAACTGATTTGCAATTCGCGATTATTTGCCGAACAATTGATTGATACAATAGGGTATCACGGCCTTCAAGATGGCGATCTATGAGGGCTTCTGGGTGACGCCAGATTAGAGATTAAGATAGGCTTAGACTTTTTATGGGATAAAAAGATGCCGGAATCTTACTAGTGTTTCAAGTGTAAAGGGATACTTAAAAGACTTCATCTTTAATAAAGATATGCTTCATCTTTATGAGGATTCAGAGGATATGATTAAATCTTCTGGACAGGTAAAGATATGCTGACATTTTTAATATGATACTAAAGGACAACGTAAAGTAGTGGTGGAGTGCTACGGTTCGTTGACCGGCGGTTTTGAGGCACATATTTTGTACCGTTTTTTGGGTGTAACCCTATGAGCTTTAATCCCCGGAAAATTCTCTTTCCAGGGCGGATTACCGGTGTTGCACCAGGGGACCAGGTAGTTCCCGGGGGCGGGGTAGTTTTCCCCCAGTCTCTGTCGTGTCGGCACTTGAACCTCTCATGGCTGTATGTTCAACGCCGTTAAGCTCAGGTAGCCCTATCTTATTTTTATTTGTTAATGAAATAATTTAATAGCTGAATCATATATATTTTCTATGATTATATTATGATAATATTGTGTTTATTTATAGTAATTTATTTTAATACAATTAAATATAAATTAAATTAATTAGTATACATTATGATTTTGCTCACCAGCTCTGCTTTCAATGTGTTAATGAGCTATGGGAGCTTTTAATTATCATAAACCTTTACGGGACTCGGACGAGGGCTCCCCGTTCAGGGAGTATACCGAGCTCGCAAGCGAGGGACAGCCACAACCAAGGTGTATGGTGATACTCACAGTCGTACCTCACCCGCCGGACGATAACGCCGGCGGGCGGACCTGACGCTCTGATGACGGACGAGAACAGGTTGAGTTCCATTTATCTCTTTTCCGCCGCCAGACGCGTCTCTAATGTGCCACGTAGTCAACAAACTACAGGATTAGCGAGGCGTATTCTCGCTAATCGCGCCCCTGTGGCCGGCGCAGTGTGGTACCGGCATTTGAACACGTGGTGCTCGCACCCAGTGTCCCTCCTGGTCGGGTTGTTCCACTTAGAACACAATTGGCAACCTAGAAACCTCGCGGACTTGTTCATTTTGGACATTCAGGAGGCCAAGTGGCTAGCACCTTATGGTAGCGACGTGACCAAGATATTCACGAATCAATATACCCAGTCTACAAAGCGACAGTTTCAATCGCATTGGAAAGCTTTTACGTCTCGGATTCTTAGAACAAAACAAACTGTGCCCTCGGTGGCGTTGGTTGTTTATTATTTAATTTATCTGTTCATGCAGAAACATTTATCTGAAAGTGATTTATGGGGGCAGGTTTTAAACTCCGCCCACCTCCCCGTCAGCTCAGGCCTACATGGTCTCTGGGCAAAGCATCGTCGTTATTCTCGTTCCCGTATGTACCAAAGACTGCAGATTTTACAAAAGGGCAGTATTCCTTATGGCTTTGGCTACCGGGAACAGAGTATCTGAGCTGGCGGCGATGAGCAACGCACCTAATTGCCTCAGGTTTGATAGGCTTCATGAGTGTATTCACATTGCACCTTCCCCAGGATTCATAGCCGAGATTGAGCACAGTGAACACGTGTTTTCAGAGTTCACGGTGCCGGCGTTAAACAGGGGAAAGGTGCACCATCTTTTTTGCCCAGTGCAAGCTCTAACCAAATATTTAAGAGTGGCACCTCTAAATCACCAGGGTGCTTTATGGGTCGCAAGTCCGGGTGAACGATTGATGGAGCGTACACTGGCTTCTCTCTTGGTCGAGGACTTTAAAGAGAAGCATCCCGGCGTTGTGGGTGGGACCCACGATTTACGCAAGGGGACAGCCTCTTTACGTTTCCTTAATAATCTTTCGGTGAAAGTTATTACGTCCACACAGTTGTGGGCCTCTAATCAGGAGTTTTTGCCTCGATACCTTTCAGTAGCTCTGGACAACCCTTCCTTGCCATGTATAGCTTTACGGCAGAGGGTCTAGGTGGCCCTTTTAGTCACGTTTTGTTTAATTTCAAGAAAAAGGGGGGGGGGGGGGGGAGGGTGCAGTCAGTGTGACATAGGACACCCTAGACCCCTCCGGAGTATGTGTTCAGAACATACGAGCTGTGATACTGGTTGTAGGCATTGTATTATAAAATTTCTCTGTAGTATTCATTGCAGGAAATTATGCTAAAAGCCAATAGTAGTGTTACAAAAATTCTTGTTGTAAGTAGCTTTGGCTGTGAAGCAATAGATTTTTGAGAAATCTCGGTAGTGGCAACTACGACTTTTACTTTTGCAGTAATTACTTCTGCATAAGTACACGAGTTCAGTACTTCTACGAATGTACAAGAATTCATTTATGTTTGGTTATATTTTTAGGAATATATCCACTAGTTAATGGGGTTTATAATTATGTGCACATGTAAACTTATAAGTTTTTAGTTTTCACCACTTACTTTAAGTGGGGTGCCTTCTTAACTAGCAGATCTGTGCACAGAGTCTCAGTGAGACTCCAATTCATAATGACTGAAGCCATGAGTGAGGTCGCGTGCGCTCATGATGAAGGCTCCTCAGATTTTAAATGCTCTGCGCAGTAGATTCAAACTACGGCGGATTAGTGTTTGAAGAGGATGCCTTATGTAATAGGCATGTTCGTCAATGATTACGGGGCCACTACTAAATATTAGGTTTTCTTTATCTCCTTACAGGAGTCAAACCTATAATGTGGTTTTAATAAATATGTTTGACCCTGGACTTGCTTGATAATGTCAATGTGCTTATGTGGTTTTAATAAATATGTATTACCGTGGACTTGCTTGATAATGTCAATGTTCTTATGTGGTTTTAATAAATATGTTTTACCGTGGACTTGCTTGATAATGTCAATGTTCTTATGTGGTTTTAATAAATATGTTTTACCGTGGACTTGCTTGATAATGTCAATGTTCTTATGTGGTTTTAATAAATATGTTTTACCGTGGACTTGCTTGATAATGTCAATGTGCTTATGTGGTATTAATAAATATGTTTTACCGTGGACTTGCTTGATAATGTCAATGTTCTTATGTGGTTTTAATAAATATGTTTCACTGTTTTTTGTTTGTTTGTTTTGTAGATGTTTAGGTGACAATCACCACGGTCGATCTGGGGATCCGCCGCTGATGAGCTCGTCCTGGAATCTTTACGACTCTGTACAGGACTGAACATGCCATTTTTATCGGCAATAGCTCAGAGAAGAGTGTTGAGAGGGGAGAAGGGGTGTTGGAGAGAGAGGAAGGTGTTGGAGTGGCTTTGTTATGTGTGTTTTGTCTGTATACGTCGTCAGGATGTCCCCTGACTGGGTGCAAGCATGTGAAACATGCTAGGACGTACTACCGCACCCACTAAATGTCCGCCGTGGCAGGGATTCGATCCCGGGTCTTTCAGATTCACACGCGAGCGTGCTCACCACTTGACCACCACGGCCTGTGGACTGTGGACGACGCTTTTCCTTATCTCTATTCTTATTGATTACATAATTGATCAAAGTGACTCTAGTATTATTAATTATAACTGACATTTTGCCATACATGGTCAGGATCGCTTGCATGAAACACTGAGAAAGTATGAGAAAACTGTATAGAACTTCAACAGACGTACATTTTACATAAAGACTAGGAGAACTAATGGCGAATAGAATAAATGTATAATATAAATATATAATTTTAAGTTTTGGCACGTACCTTGCTCCTCCTCGTCGCACACCTGACAATGTGTGGCCTCAAAAAATGAAAGGTGTCCCGGATCCAATGCTCTCTCTCAGTGAGGGACTTGGTCTCCTGGCCGGACTTGAGGACGATGAGTTTGGAATACCTGGTCCTCATGCTCTCCAGCCACTTGTGTAGCTCGTCAACTGAAAATATAGGGAAAACAATATTAATTTTTGAATTATAGTAACCAGGGAAATAAATACAATCACCACACACTTTTCGGCAACCCTTGGCTGTGACCTGACCAGGTACCTCACCTGGTACCCCGCTCTGTGACCTTTTAAGGTACATCAAAGGTGCCGCCTAGACACCTGACACCTGGCCACGGAGTTCAGTCAGTACAGTCACTATTCATAGAACGGTTTATATCACACTATTTATTAGTGGGCCCTCCATCATTGACGAATATGCCTATTACATAAGGCATCCTCTTCAAACACTAATCCGCCGTAGTTTGAATCTACCGCGCAGAGCATTTAAAATCTGAGGAGCCTTCATCATGAGCGCACGCGACCTCACTCATGGCTTCAGTCATTATGAATTGGGTTCTCACTACGAAAAAACTTCGTAAAAAATAAAAAACAAAATGAAAATAAGAATAACTATCCAATAAGCTTTCCATCATATCGTAGATGTACTTGTGTGGATCTTTGACCAGACGCTGATTCAGGCGTCATTCTTCCTTTTCTGCTCTGCGGTCAGCCGGCCCGGACGTATTTCTCCACGCTCCGCTGGTTCCGCATTTGCTGCGTCCCTAGTGAGTTTTTTCTCATTTGTTTACTCCGGGATGTATCGAGTAAGGTTAGGATATGCATAGCAGGAGTGTCCTGGGCTGGTTGCCCGCAGTGCAGTGTATTTTGGGTCTTGTGTTTGGGGCATCTATTTCGGATGTACCCTCGTGGTCCGGTTGTGGACAGGTGAACTTTTTCACAGTTAGCTAGCTTTGTGATGCAGGCGGCTTTCATTACGCGTTATTGCTTCCTTTTATCTTTCTGATGAGGTAGCGTATTTTTGCTGACGTTCCCAGCGTATTTTTCTTCACTTAGTGAAGTTTTTTCTGGGTCCCGAGTCAGTTCTTCCCTTTGCCGGAAGTATTTGCTACAGTGGTGTGTTGGCGGTGGTTCCTGTTGTGATATAATTCAGTGCTTTTTGTTTATATTCCGACATGTTATTGTTATCCGTCTGCCTAGGCCTAGCCAGCCTCTCGTAGCTTTACCACATATACGAGTGTTATTGATTTATTTTCTAAATATTGTTACGACTGGGGTTCAAATATATCAGGGCTCTTATTCATTGGAATAGTAATGGCATAAATGTTACAACGGAAAGCGCTAGCTCCAACCTCTGATGTATATTCCCAGTGAACAAAGAACACAAATACTCTACAGAGTTCTATATGCAATAATAGGCTATCAAACTCTCAATAAATGTGCGTCTACTCTAGGCTTAATGTTATGTGAAAACAGCCTATTACTACCTATAACCGAAGGTGCTTGGTTATGGTATGCAAAGTAAGGTGGTAAGAGAAGTTACAGCTTACGTTACTTTAATCAATAACTGTCAGGCACTCCTGCATGAAAGAAAGTGCACTAAAGTCCTTCAACACTAACAAGGAATCTTCTTTAAATGTTAGATGCTATAAAGATGCTCGTATCGGAAATGGAACCCAAAAAGGCAGGCAGCGGAACAATGCTCGTGCAGGCTATGCACACAAAAAGGCAGAATATATAATGCCGTCGGAGCCAAGAATATCCTAAACACTACAACACTAATAATAATCGCCACGACAATGCAGTATTCCTATCAACAAAAAGAGCCTAAGTCGTTTGTGTCTCAATACATCAAACTAGGCTGCGAAATGCTTGTGTAATCATAAATGGGTATGCATAAAAAGAGTAATTAGGTTAATATACTTAATGTCTACTGTGACTGATAAAGTCTAGCTAGAGTCAATGATACGAGATACTGGTGCGCATGGCATGCTGCATAGCCTAGTGCAAATCTCAAGTCTGTGCGTCAAATATTACGTTATAATGAAGGGTAGCTCTCTTGAGAAACCTTAATACCGAAGTATTAAGCGTTCTCCTGGCGTACCTCAAAGACAAACAATCGAGACTAGAACAGTGCAGAATGGTATAGGCAAAAAAACCCTCATTCGTGCATGCTCTACTCTCAATGGCACACAGACTAGAATTTACTCAATCAACTCCAGTTCTCAGGTATGTCGTGCTGCTTTTAACTGAAGCCAGCACTCATAGGAAACAATACCTATAATATCAGACTCCTAGTCTAGCATTATCTAATCCAGCAGAACACTAATAACTAAAGGAAGCAGTACTAAACAATATAAATGCCAACCAATGCTTCGTGATCCACTTATCTTAACAACTAACATACATAGGCTATATCAGACCTTAACACACAATACAACTGGCCAGCATGAAGCTGATTTTGCAGAGTTAACCAGGGGGTATAATATTAATAAAAGGTGGTGAAGGATATGGAAAATGAGAGAGATAGGCAGAGGAAAAGATTCTCAGGTACGGAGCGGGGACAGATAGCAAGGGAAAAAAGATGGGTGTGTTCTAGAAACCAGATCTGAGGGAGAGAGTGGCGAGGAACTGTATATATACTCGCACTAGCTCGAGCCGCGTGGGAAAACAGCGGTTACAAGTCATCTAACCACTAGCAAAGCTTACAGCATGGTAAGGGCCTCTCTCCACCAACCCCCGCGAGGCAGCCAGCCGTGACGTCATCGAGCGGGACAAAAAACACTGCGCGCCCCCTCTCACTCTGTTCTACTCCCTCTCTCTCTCCAGATCCTATCATTACTAGTTAATGATAAAATATATACTTTACAATTAAATATATAAAGCCTTGACATGGGCGAAAACAAAGAGCCTTTCTGGACTGCCCATGACACGAGCTTTCATATGAAATAAAGCACACTCTAATACACAAACTGTAGCCCCATCCACTGCCCTGGCGATCCTAGCGAGTCACTGTAGGACAAGCCATGCGGTTCTAACGGAGTGGTTAACGTCACACCCCCCCCAAGATTTTTCTCAGAGGCCCCAAGGCTCACAAAAATCTGATGGTTAGAACCCATGCTATATCTCCACTTCCCATCACCCAGCGGCAGTAAAATATCTGGCACAGTTCTTCAACAAAACATTTTTCAAAATTATAACCCTCCCCAACACCATAGGTTAAATTATATGTAGTTATGCTCCTCAAGAGCGAGCTTCTCTAGCCCAGCATTCTGAGAGGAGTGCAACTCAGAATTACTGCTATAACATACTAAAAAAATTCAACTATCAAAGAAAGAGTTTTTATTTGATTTTTTTATGTTTATAATTTGTTTATTTCGGCTGCACTATAGGGGCAAGCCTAGTTTTTTCTTCTATACCAAACGCTCAACTCCTGCTTTACGACCCAATACGCTGGGCTACAACCGCGAGCCAACAAGCACCAAGCGCAAAATACTATTCAAACTAAAGCAGGAGGCTACCCGTGTGTCAATCTACCCAGGATCATATACCCTTGAACGACCATCTGCAACCACGTAGTCACAACCGGCAATATGGCGTATGTCCAGGTTATATACCAATAACCTTAGTGACCACCTGGTCAGCCTCATATTTATTAGTGGCCCCTCCATCATTGACGAACATGCCTATTACATAAGGCATCCTCTTCAAACACTAATCCGCCGTAGTTTGAATCTACCGCGCAGAGCATTTAAAAACTGAGGAGCCTTCATCATGAGCGCACGCGACCTCACTCATGGCTTCAGTCATTATGAATTGGGTTCTCACTACGAAAAAACTTCGTAAAAAATAAAAACAAAAAGAAAATAAGAATAACTATCCAATAAGCTTTCCATCATATCGTGGATGTACTTGTGTGGATTTCTGACCAGACGCTGATTCAGGCGTCATTCCTCCTTCTTTGCTCTGCGCACAGCCCGGACGTACCTTCCAGGCTCCGCTGGTTCCGCATTCGTTGCGTCCCTAGTGAGTTTTTCTCATTTGTTTACTCTAGGATGTATCGAGTAAGGTTAGGATAGGCGTAGCAGGAGTGTCCTGGGCTGGTTGCCCGCAGTGCAGTGTATTTTGGGTCGTGTGTATGGGGCATCTATTTCGGATGTACCCTCGTGGTCCTGTTGTGGACACGTGAACTTTTCACAGTTGTGTTAGTTGGTGATGCAGGCGGCTTTCATTACGCGTTAATTATTGCTGCCTTTTATCCTTCTGATGAGGTAAGCTGTGTGTTTGCTGACGTTCCCAGCGTATTTTTCTTCACTTAGTGAAGTTTTTTCTGGGTCCGTGTCAGGCTTCCCGGGGTGGGAAGTTATCGCTATGGTGGTGTGTTGGCGGTGGTTCCTGTTGTGATATTCCAGTGTGTTGTTATATTTCAACTATTTTCATGCCGTCTACCTAGGCCTAGCCAGCCGCTCGTAGCTTTGCCACATGTCTAGTGTTATTATTTATTTTATAAATATGCCCTACTGTGTCATGTGTATCCGGGTTTTAGTTGTGTATTGGCTAATTCCTCGGACTATAATTGTTTCCTGGTTTAGTTGTGTATTGGCTAATTCCACGGATTATGTTGTGACCTTGGTTAGTCGTGCGTGTCTCTCCTCGTGTCGTATTGTTCAGATGGTGTCTGTTCAGGGTGGGGTTTGCCTTCCGGCGGGTTTTTTCTCGGTTTCACCATGAAAAATCCTGACCGATGAGCAGTGTTGGGCCACACGTGGTTTTTAACTCTGGCTGGTTCCCCGGCGTGGGGAGGTGTCTGTGGCTCTCCAGGACTGCGTCTCTGTGGGTGCCTGGTTTCAGGCCTCCCTTAATTCCCGGCGGGATGGCTGTACCCATCCTTACATATATATATAGATATATATAAAGAAACGACGTTCTTGAGAACATTCGTTTTTATAGGTTTTTTCTACCTGGTTTACGACAACCACATGGAAAACCTAGCTGTTGTTTAGGCGTTCCTCCCCGGCGATCTTTTACAAAGAAGTGGGGTCAGGAACTTGTGGGGTTAACTTTTAGACTTCTCACCCGGCGGGTGCACCTGAGCAGGGTGGGATAAACGACTTAGGTCTCATATAGTTAACCAATCCATTTTAGTGATACTCTGTGTATCGCTGCCTTTACTCTTACGGCAATTGAAGGTTCAGTGAGGTTTAACCAAATCGATTCCCACACCCGGCGGGTGCTCCTAAGTGGAGGAACTAAGGAATTTATAAACAAATTCAATTTCGATTAACCTTAATTTGGTGATACTTTCAGTATCGCCGCCTTCTATTTTTACGACGATCGTTTGGGACAATTCGTTAAAAAATCAGATCTCGTATATTCCTGCCCTGGGCTATTCTACTAAAATATTTCAAGGGCCGGCGTCTTTATGAGGGGGGCTTTGTTACAAAATTGAATCTTGAGACAGTCACCACCTCCTAGAGACTATAAGTGCCATACTGGACCATTATATCAGAGGGTATTCTTCATGTTCTTTAGCAAAAAAGATTTGTTTAGCCTCTTTACACCCCGCCGCGTAGCGAGATGTGTTAGCTGTGTCTTTGCATCCCGTTACCCGGCGGGTTATTAACACTTGTATGCGAACACTTGGGTTAACCTTATGAGCATTAATTCCTGGAAATTTGTCTTTATTTTTCCAGAGCTGAGCTCCGGCGGACCAATACAGACCCGGCGGTAGTTTCCTCACACCAGTCTCTGTCATGGCTACTGTGGCCCCAGTTTTTGCCCTGTGCATTACCCCTACTTGCGCGGGTATCCCAATTTTTGCGCATACCCTTTGCATAAGGTGTGTTAAATGTCTAGACCGTTCAAGGGGTCTCTGGGTTACACTTAATTGTTCCTTTTGCTCCCAATTAGCCAGCCAGCCGGCGAAGCGTCCAACACCACCAAACCCACCATCAAAAAACTAAAGTCTCTTTCACTCCCAGTGCCTATCTTAAAGCCGGAGGAACCGAGGGAAGTACAGCCGGCGAACCCTTGTCTGCTAACTGGGTCGTTCCGAACGTGTCACCAAGCATGGCCGTTAAAAACCTGGGCACGGATGGTGGCACGCAAAGGCATCACTTGGCAGTGGCTCCGGCGACCTCGCTTACGTCAGCCGACAACGGCAAATTGTGTTTCATTAGAGGTGGAGTCGCTGGTCCAGGAGATGATTGCCAAGAATGTCATCATCCCGGTCCCTCCAGATTACCCTGTATTCACGTCAAAACTGTTTTTGGTTCCCAAACGGGACAGTGTTCAGATGAGGCCGGTCGTAGACCTGTCTTATCTGAATCTTCACATTTACAACGAGTCTTTCAGAATGTTAACAGTTCATCAAATCAGGCTAACACTTCCGCCGGGAGGCTGGATGTGTTCCCTAGACCTGACAGACGCCTATTGGCACGTGTCGGTCAACAAAAGATTTCAAAGGTTTCTGGCCTTGAGGATCAGGCACCAAAATTTTGTTTTTCAGAGGATGCCGTTCGGTTTGAACCTAGCACCTCGACTATTCACGAAACTAGTCCGGCAAGCCCTGATACCATTGTTAAAACAGGGAATCAGAGTGTTGTGGTATCTAGACGACTGGCTGGTGGTGGCAGAGACACAACAATTATGCATAAAACATGTCAATATCATTTTAAATCATGTCAAAACTCTAGGCTTCAAGGTAAATCTGGTAAAGTCAAACCTTGTTCCCTCAAGAGTAATTCAGTGGATAGGGCTGGTCTGGGACACCGCCGCTCTCACTCTGAGTCAGAGTGTGGACAATCGCAACAGGTTTCGCAGGAAACTGTTCAGGTTTCTTCACAGTCTGACTACGACACGAAGAGTCTGGGAGTCTCTGGTCGGCTCTCTCAACTGGATTCAGCAAACTGTCAAGTTGGGCCGGTTGAAAGTAAAACGATTAATATTGGAAGGCAACAAATATTTCCCACTCTTACCGGCGGGAAAATTATGGCCCATACCAAAATTAATCCACACCTTACTAGCGGTCTGGGCGAAGAGGGAAACATTGCACTCAATCATGTCATGGACCTCTCCTCCTCCAACGGTATGGGTAGACACGGATGCGTCAGGCACCATAGGGTGGGGATTTCAGTCAAATCAGGGGCACCAGGGTCAGGGACTTTGGTCCCACTTAGAAATCTCTCACATAAATGTCAAAGAGTTACTAGTCCCCTTGTATTTCCTTCAGGCTCACGGCCCGGCGTTACGGGGCAAGTCGGTGGCCTTCAGAATGGACAATCTGAATGCAGTTCACTGTATTCAGAAACAAGGGTCAACGAGGTCAAGGAAGTTGCTACTCGTGTCGGAAGAGATTTTTGTTCTAGCCAGCAGTCTAGATATATATCTTCACGCATCTTATCTCCCAGGCGTAGCGAACGTCTGGGCAGACGCTCTGTCCCGGAGACAGAGCACGACAGTAGAATGGGAGCTCAAGCAACCCATTTTCGACCTAATGATTGCGGAGCTCTCCCATCCACAAGTGGATCTTTTTGCGTCCGAGGAGACTCACAAGCTCCCTCTATACCTCACCCGCCGGGCGATAACGCCGGCAGGGGGGCCAGACGCCCTAGTGACAGACTGGAACAGATGGAGCTCCATCTATCTGTTTCCGCCGCCAGATGCGTCACTAATGTGCCACGTAGTGAACAAACTACGAGTTTATCGAGGCTTAGTCTCGCTAATCGCGCCCCTGTGGCCGGCGCAGGTGTGGTACCAGCAATTAATAATGTGGTGCCCGGACCCGGTATCGCTCCCGGTCGGGTACTTCCACTTAGACACGATTGGCAACCTAGCGACCTCGCTGACTTTTGCATTATGGGCATTCAGGAGGCCAAGTGGCTAGCACCATACGGTAGGGATGTGACCAATAAATTGCTCAATCAATATACTCAGTCTACTAAGCGACAATATCAATCTCATTGGAAAGCTTTTACTTCTTGGATTGTTAGAACGGAACAAACTGTACCCTCAGTGGCATTGGTTTTTAATTACTTGAACTATCTGTTTGAGCAGAAACGTTTATCTGTGGTTACTTTGAAGAATCACTTAACTGCGATTAGAGTGCCTTTTTCGACCTTACAGGTCTATCCATACCGGTGGCGGAGGAAACAGGATTTATGAGAGCGTGTTTTAAACTCCGCCCACCTCCCCGTCAGCTCATGCCTACTTGGTCTCTGGACAAAGCTTTGTCTTTACTTCATTCTCGTCTGTATCAAAATACTGCAGACTTTGCTTTAATCTTAAAGAAGGCAGTTTTCCTTTTGGCTTTGGCCACCGGAAACAGAGTGTCTGAGCTGGCGGCGATGAGCAACACACCTAATTGTCTTAGGTTTGGTAGACTTAATGATTCAATTTCCATTGCACCCTCCCCGGCGTTTGTAGCCAAGAATGAGCATAGTGCACACGTGTTTTCTGAGTTCACGGTGCCGGCGTTAAAAAGGGGAAAGGTGCATCATAATTTATGTCCAGTGCAAGCTCTAACCAAATATTTGAGAATAGCTCCTCAAGGTGCTTTATGGGTAGCGAGTACGGGTAAACGCTTACTTAAACGGCGATTAGCCTCTCTTCTGGTAGAAGTCATTAAAGAGAGTAATCCCGGCGTTGTGGGTAGGGCCCACGATTTACGCAAGTGGGCGGCCTCTTTACGTTTCCTGAAAAACTTTTCAGTTGAAGATATTGCGTCCACACAGTTGTGGGCGTCTAATCATACGTTTCTCTCTAGATACTTGTCAGTTGCTCTAGACAAACCTTCCTTACCATGTATAGCTTTAAGGCAGAGGGTCTAGGTGGCCCTGCAGTCACTTATGTTTACTTTCACGGAAGGGGGGGGGGGGTGCAGTCAGTTGACATAGGACACCCTAGACCCCACCGGAGTATGAGAGCTGTGATACAATTTAAGGTTAAAATGTGATATGAAAATTTCTCTGCGAGAATTTGTGCTAGTACAGGTTTAGTACAAAACAACGGTGTTGTTATAGTAGTTTTAGCTGCGAAAGCAATGTAATATTAGTTCAATGGAGTTCATTGGCAATTGATCTCCACATGTATTTTGGGGTTTATGATGTGCACATATAAACTTATAACTTATTATTTTTGTCACCACTCGTTGAGTGGGGTGCCTTTTGTAACTACAGATCTGTGTTCAGAATCTTCAGGGTTACCCATTTTTGTCGGGCAGGCTTCTTTGAAGCACGCACCTGCCTGAACCCCTTTTTCTTGTATATTTCCGGCCTACGCCGTATTAAATACATTTTTCAAAAGTAAGAATACTATGTGGTTGTTTGATTATCTGCTTTTCTAGAGTTATGATATGATTACGAATGTCCCCCTCCAGTCTTAGATATCAGGCATGTTCGTCAATGATGGAGGGGCCACTAATAAATTATAGGTTTGACTCCTGTAAGGAGATAAAGAAAACTTATTATTAGGTAGTGCCCCCGTAATCATTGACGACTGGGCCCTCCCGACCGTCCCCTTCCCATTCGTTGATGTATTAAGGATTTTGGTTTACTTGATATGTCAGTGAAGGAGGAATGACGCCTGAATCAGCGTCTGGTCAGAAATCCACACAAGTACATCCACGATATGATGGAAAGCTTATTGGATAGTTTCTTATTTTCGTTTTCTTTTTATTTTTTACGAAGTTTTTTCGTAGTGAGAACCCAATTCATAATGACTGAAGCCATGAGTGAGGTCGCGTGCGCTCATGATGAAGGCTCCTCAGTTTTTAAATGCTCTGCGCGGTAGATTCAAACTACGGCGGATTAGTGTTTGAAGAGGATGCCTTATGTAATAGGCATGTTCGTCAATGATTACGGGGCCACTACTAAATATTAGGTTTTCTTTATCTCCTTACAGGAGTCAAACCTATAATTCCGATTGTGAAACTGGTCCAAGAACTTGAGAGGGTGATGATCTGGGTAAACTACAACGACCGGACCATAGGCTGGAACATAGACCTCGAAATGCCCCAGCGCAAGCACAACCGCCAGCAGCTCCTCCTCGACAACAGAGCAGCTCCCCTGGGCCGAATTGTACTTCTCCGAGTAGAAACTAACAGGATGCTCCAGCCCATCATCGTCCTTTTCCACAAGGACGGCACCAGCCCCCACACCACTAGCCTCCGTTGCTAGTTGGAAAGGTAGGCTAAAGTCAGGGGCCCTGAGGATCGGGTGAGTGCACAACAGGTGTTTTACTTCTCTAAACACCTTCTCACACTCAGGCGCCCATTTGAACTTCTTATCCTTCCAGTTATCCTCCACCTGAGCTTGACTGTCCCGTTCTCCTTCTCCACCTTGACTGCTAAACGTCATCACAGGCACAGTGAGAGGCTCAGGGGGGTGCCTCCCATACTCCTTCACGGGATTATCATGACATAACTGATTGCGCTTCCGTCTGTCTGGAGTTGCTATCAAGTAAACCAGGTCCGATAGCTCCTCCACCACCCTATAAGGACCAGCGTACTTCGCGGATAAGGGGTGAACTACAAGGGGCAGTAGAATCAACACCTGACCCACATGAAACTCCCTGAGTTCAACCTTGAGGTCGTACCCGTCCTTCCTGAGGGCCTGAGAGCTAGTCAAATTACGGCCAGCCAACTCCAGACTGCGCAACATCCGTTCTCGACTGTTGAGGACACACTTGAGCATAGAACAAGGTTTTTCTGCGCCCTCCCATACTTCTTCAACCATATGGAGAGGCCCTCTGACACGGTGGCCAAAGACGAGCTCATTAGGGCTGAATCCCAAACTCTCCCCAGGTACCTCCCACACAGCAAACAAAACACATGGCAGGCCAAGATCCCAATCCCTCCCACTCTCAAAGCAACAACAACGAAGCACAGATTTCAAGGCTGAGTGCCATCGCTCTAACACACCCTGGCTCTCCGGATGATATGCAGATGACACAACCCCAACAATCCCATGCTGCGGCATTGCTTGTACAAAGAGGCTAGAAGTGAAGTTGAGTCCCCGGACTGACTGAAGCCCCTGCGGGTAACCATACCGGGAAAAATACACTAGCAAGCTTCGGACCACCGTCTTCGCCGACCCATTTCTCATAGGGTACGCGTCAGGGTACCTTGTTGCTACATCTCCCGACTGTGCATCACTGTCCTCCTTCAACTCTTTCGTCTTTTTAAGCCCATCCCCTGTCCCTTCAGGAACAGTTACTGGGTCTTCTCCAGACTCGAAATGTGGTCCTAATAATGAGTCCCTGAGAAGGTCCGTTGACACTAAACTCTCAGCCGCATCAACTTCCAACCCCTTCTCGGTACCCTTCCTCCGCTGATCTAAAGATTGTTGACCAGAATGTGACTCCCTGGATGCAGAATCTCCGGTGACAACACACGCCATAGGCTGCCCCGGACACTTCTCAACCCACTCCTGCTCCTCCCTACTCACGTCGGCCGGCTTCTCGACAACGACTAAGGGTGGAGCCTCAGAGTAAGGCCCCGCAAAGTCGTTGCCAAGAAGGAGGTCGACGCCCCCAACAGGTAACTTCTCCACAATTCCTACATCCAGGTCACGAGTCACACCATCAACTTCCACCTTCATTCTTACAAGCGGGTATGACCTTGTCGCATTAACTCCCTGAACCACAACCACCCGCGCCGTATTGACAGGTTTACCAGTGAAATTTCTCAACAGTGTTTGCGATGCCCCAGTGTCACGCAAAATTCTCACCTCATGTCTTCTACACCCCCACTCCACACAACCGAGTCCCCTGTGGTCACTAAAGGCATCACGGACAGGGAATAAGCCTTCCGGATCCTTCTGCACTGGCAGTGTATTTACCTCGGAAGAAATGCCTCTAACAAACTCCGATGTCCTCTTGAACACTCCAATGCCATGAGCAAAAGACACGGCTGCCGGAGGAGGTCGACTAGGGCACTCATTTGCCTTATGACCCTCCTGGTGGCACCTAAAACACATAAATTTCGGTTTCGGCTTATACTGTGATGTAAAAGGCCCCTGACTTTTCACATACGGTGTGGTGGTAGGTTTGGCTTCAGTTTTAGTTTCATTGCTCTTTGGTTTAAATGTGTCATTGCTACGGGGAGGGGGAGGATAACGGTCCCTAGCACTTGCATCGTACTTCTGTGAGGACCCGCAACCCCGAATCAACGACAGCCGTAGATCAGCCATTTCTGCTGCTTCTACTAGAGTTCTTGGGTTTTTCTCCTTTAAGTTCAAAGTTAGATCACCGCCCGTGCTCTTAAAGAACTGCTCCAACATCATTAACTGCTTAACTCCATCAAACGTTGTTACCTTCTCAGATCGGAGCCAGTTCCCCATAGCATCGGACAAGTCCCGGGCGTGTTCCAAAAAGGTGCTATCTCTTCCCTTAGTTACACCCCGGAACTTCAAACGGTACGTTTCTGGTTGCAGTTCGTAAGCCCTCAGGACAGCCTCCTTGAGATCCTCGTACACAATACATAACTCCAAAGGTAACGCATCGTAGGCTTTAAGACCCTTGCCTATTAATCTAGAGGATACAAGTGCTGCCCATTTATTCTCTGGCCACTGGTGTTCCTGGCACTTCTTCTCAAAGCGTGTGAAAAATTCTGTTACACCACTCTCATCAAACACCGGAACCAGTTTCAATAAGTGCGAGAGAGACTGCTCATGAACACGGTTACCAGCCCCAAGTCGCTGTCCCGCTGTCTCTACTCGCGACTTCTCTACATCCATGTCGGCAAAGTACCTAGTCGACTCTAAATCCGCTTGGATTTTTGCTAGCTCTGTTTGCTGCTGAAGCTCACATGCCCTTTGTTGCTGTTGAATCTCAGATGCCCTGATAGCCTTTCTCTCTTCGATCTTAGCTGATTCTATATGCTGCTGGATCTTAGCTAATTCGAGCTGAAGCAATAATTCTGGAGTTAACCCTTGAGGAGGTGAAGGTGCTACAATGTTTGAAATTACCGGTGGTCCCCCCAGGGGCAACCCACCCTGCCAGTCACCACCCACCTGTGGAAGCGTACCCGGGGTCGGCAAACTACTGGGATGGCTGGGAGTCGAGTGTAGGGGAAGCATGGCCGAAGGGCTCTGAGCACTCAACCCATCTCGCTCACCAGTCACCCTGCCCAGTACACACGTTATCAAGTTATCCCTGGTCATGCTGCTAGTAACCGCATGACCGATAGCTGTGGCCAGGCATTGAAGACCGTACCGATTCACACCCTCCAACCGCTCGGCAGTAACAGGCCATTGCAAAAATATCCTAGCATCCTCCTCACAGTTCACCCGATTAACCCCCTCATCACGCTGCTGTTCCTCAGTCTCGACACTACGCACCGTGTCTCCACTCTCCTCTGACCCGGTACAAGACACGATGCTCACAAAAATTTCTCACCACAACATTCAGAAAAGAAGGACCCCAAACTCTTATACCTCAATATACACACAAAAATTATCGGAAATGCTCAAGGGCTATACTATGTTGCAAAAAAAAATTATTCTTGCCGATCCCCGCAAAATATTCTCCAAAACAACAAATGTTCCCTGCTAATAAATGTAGGTTCACCAAATCCTAGGTAAGGTCGCCATTTGTTACGACTGGGGTTCAAATATATCAGGGCTCTTATTCATTGGACTAGTAATGGCATAAATGTTACAACGGAAAGCGCTAGCTCCAACCTCTGATGTATATTCCCAGTGAACAAAGAACACAAATACTCTACAGAGTTCTATATGCAATAATAGGCTATCAAACTCTCAATAAATGTGCGTCTACTCTAGGCTTAATGTTATGTGAAAACAGCCTATTACTACCTATAACCGAAGGTGCTTGGTTATGGTATGCAAAGTAAGGTGGTAAGAGAAGTTACAGCTTACGTTACTTTAATCAATAACTGTCAGGCACTCCTGCATGAAAGAAAGTGCACTAAAGTCCTTCAACACTAACAAGGAATCTTCTTTAAATGTTAGATGCTATAAAGATGCTCGTATCGGAAATGGAACCCAAAAAGGCAGGCAGCGGAACAATGCTCGTGCAGGCTATGCACACAAAAAGGCAGAATATATAATGCCGTCGGAGCCAAGAATATCCTAAACACTACAACACTAATAATAATCGCCACGACAATGCAGTATTCCTATCAACAAAAAGAGCCTAAGTCGTTTGTGTCTCAATACATCAAACTAGGCTGCGAAATGCTTGTGTAATCATAAATGGGTATGCATAAAAAGAGTAATTAGGTTAATATACTTAATGTCTACTGTGACTGATAAAGTCTAGCTAGAGTCAATGATACGAGATACTGGTGCGCATGGCATGCTGCATAGCCTAGTGCAAATCTCAAGTCTGTGCGTCAAATATTACGTTATAATGAAGGGTAGCTCTCTTGAGAAACCTTAATACCGAAGTATTAAGCGTTCTCCTGGCGTACCTCAAAGACAAACAATCGAGACTAGAACAGTGCAGAATGGTATAGGCAAAAAAACCCTCATTCGTGCATGCTCTACTCTCAATGGCACACAGACTAGAATTTACTCAATCAACTCCAGTTCTCAGGTATGTCGTGCCGCTTTTAACTGAAGCCAGCACTCATAGGAAACAATACCTATAATATCAGACTCCTAGTCTAGCATTATCTAATCCAGCAGAACACTAATAACTAAAGGAAGCAGTACTAAACAATATAAATGCCAACCAATGCTTCGTGATCCACTTATCTTAACAACTAACATACATAGGCTATATCAGACCTTAACACACAATACAACTGGCCAGCATGAAGCTGATTTTGCAGAGTTAACCAGAGGGGGTATAATATTAATAAAAGGTGGTGAAGGATATGGAAAATGAGAGAGATAGGCAGAGGAAAAGATTCTCAGGTACGGAGCAGGGACAGATAGCAAGGGAAAAAAGATGGGTGTGTTCTAGAAACCAGATCTGAGGGAGAGAGTGGCGAGGAACTGTATATATACTCGCACTAGCTCGAGCCGTGTGGGAAAACAGCGGTTACAAGTCATCTAACCACTAGCAAAGCTTACAGCATGGTAAGGGCCTCTCTCCACCAACCCCCGCGAGGCAGCCAGCCGTGACGTCATCGAGCGGGACAAAAAACACTGCGCGCCCCCTCTCACTCTGTTCTACTCCCTCTCTCTCTCCCAGATCCTATCATTACTAGTTAATGATAAAATATATACTTTACAATTAAATATATAAAGCCTTGACATGGGCGAAAACAAAGAGCCTTTCTGGACTGCCCATGACACGAGCTTTCATATGAAATAAAGCACACTCTAATACACAAACTGTAGCCCCATCCACTGCCCTGGCGATCCTAGCGAGTCACTGTAGGACAAGCCATGCGGTTCTAACGGAGTGGTTAACGTCACAATATGTACTACTGTGTGATGTGTGTCCTGGTTTAGTTGTGTATTGGCTAATTCCACGGACTATGTTGGGCCCGGCGTTAGTTGTGTTTTGGCTACGCCTCGGTCCTGTGTTGCGTTCAGATGGTATCTGGACGGGGTGGGTTATTTCCGGCGGGTTTTTCTCGATTACACCATAAAAATACCCGGCTGGTTGCCGAGTTTTGGCCACGCGTGGTTTAAAAACAGGCTTGTTTCCCCGGTGAGTGGGTGTCTGTGGCTCCCCAGGACGGCGTCTCTGGGGTGCCTGTTTCAGGCTCCTTCTGATTCCCGGCGGGTTGGCTGTACCCATCTAACAGTGTTCATACGGACACGTGTTGTTTGTAGTTTTTTCGGTTTCGCAAAGCCAATATAAAACTATGCTGTTGTTGTATTTCCTCCCTGGCGATCTTTTACAAAGATGTGGGGTTCGGAAGAATTGGGGTTAACTTTTAAACTTTAAATCACCCGGCGGGTGCATCCTGGTAGGGTGGGATGACCGAATTTGCTAAATTCAGTTTAGTTGACCAGACAATTGAAGGATGCATTGTGTATCGCCTCCTTCAACATACGGCAATGTATGGCACAATTGGGTTTAACGTTTTTTAAACTAATATTCACACCCGGCGGGTGCTCCCTGGAAGGGTGGAAATAACGAATTTACAATTCAGTTAGTTAACCAGACAATTGAGGGATACGTTTTGTATCGCCGCCTTCAACATACGGCGATCTAAAAAGATACTTCGGGAGAAGTTAGATCTCATATATTTGTCAGGCTTCCCAGTTTTTGATCTACGAGATAATTCGGGGGCCGGCGTCTTTTTTATTTTTTTTTTTCCAAAATTGAATCTTGAAACAAACACCACCGGAAAGACTTAATCAGTTATAAACGCCAGGCTGGTCTTTATATATTATGTCAGAGGGTATTCATAAATATTTTGGACAATTTAAGATATTCAAAATCTTTTACTTAGGAAACCCCACCGCGTAGCGAGCTGTAGTCGTTGAGTATTACGTCTCGTTACCCGGCGGGTTATTTAACACTTGTGTGCGAACATGTTGGGGTTAACCTTATGAGCATTAATTCCTGGAAATTTTATTTTTTTCCAGAGCTGGGTCCCGGCGGGTCTATGCAGAACCTGGAGTAAGTATCCCACCAGTCTCTGTCATGGCTACCTTTGCCCCGGTTTTTGCTTTATGCATTACGCCCTCCTGTTCAGGTATCCCTATTTTTGCGCACACCCTTTGTATAAAATGTGTTAAACTGTCTCGTTTGGTGTGGGTTACCTTTCCGGCGTTTTTTCTCGTTGCTCCGAGAACACCGTTTTTGTTTACCGAGTTTTAGTCAGGATGGCTCAAAATAGGTCAGTTACCCCGACGAGTTTGGTCGCTTGAGGGCTCATAAGAAACTGCGTTTTCTGTGGTCGAGCCTGGGATCAGGCTTCCTGTGTTATTCATTGCTTTATGCATTACGCCCTCCTGTAATGTATAGTTTAGTGTGGGTTACCTTTCCGGCGTTTTTCTCATTGCTCCGAGAACACCGTTTTTGTTTACCGAGTTTTAGTCAGGATGACTAAAATAGGTAAGTTACCCCGACGAGTTTGGTCGCTTGAGGGCTCATCAGAAACTGCGTTTTCTAGGGTCGAGCCTGGGATCAGGCTTCCTGGTTTATTCCCGTCGAGGGGGGCTCCACACAGTTTTCTAGGTGATCAGGCTGACACCTGTTGGACTTGGTTTTCTCTGCTTTTCAAAGCCATTGAAACAATGCTGTCTGTTTGTTTGGTCTTTACCTCCCGGCGACCTTGTTACAAAGAGGTCTGGGGCAGGTATAATTGGTTTGACATTAATAATAATAATATTAATAATAATAATATTAATATTTATTCAGTTAGCAATTTACGGAGTTGGTACCACATATTATGTTATGAATATGACATGTACCAGCCTTGCATAATTCCATCTAAGGATAGCCCAATAAGGCCATTAGGCGTATTTCCATTGGGGTCCTTGTATATAAAACCCGGCGGTTGTATCTTCGGGTGGTTATATTAACGGATTTGCGATTCGAGATAATTTGCCAAACAATTGATTGATACAATAGGGTATCACGGCCTTCAAGACGGCGATCTATGAGGGCTTCTGGGAGAAGCCGGATTAGAGATTAAGATAGGCTTAGACTTTTCATGGGATAAAAAGATGCCTGAATCTTACTAGTGTTTCAAGTGTAAAGGGTGACTTGAAAGACTTCATCTTTAATAAAGATATGCTTCATCTTTATGAGGATTAAGAAGTTATGCTTAATTCTTTTGGGCAGATAAAAGATATGCTGAAATCTTTAATAAGCCATTGAAACAATGCCGTTTGTTTGTTTAGTCTTTCCCACCCGGCGACGTTTTTACAAAGAGGTCTGGGGCAGGTACAATTGGTTTGACATTGCATATAAAACCCGGCGGTTGTACCTTTGGGTGGTTATATTAACTGATTTGCAATTCGCGATAATTTGCCAAACAATTGATTGATACAATAGGGTATCACGGCCTTCAAGACGGCGATCTATGAGGGCTTCTGGGTGACGCCAGATTAGAGATTAAGATAGGCTTAGACTTTTTATGGGATAAAAAGATGCCGGAATCTTACTAGTGTTTCAAGTGTAAAGGGATACTTGAAAGACTTCATCTTTAATAAAGATATGCTTCATCTTTATGAGGATTCAGAAGATATGCTTAAATCTTCTGGACAGGTAAAAATATGCTGAAATCTTTAATATGATACTAATGGACAACGAAAAGTAGTGGTGGAGTGCTACGGTTCGTTGACCGGCGGTTTTGAGGCACATATTTTGTACCGTTTTTTGGTGTAACCCTATGAGCTTTAATTCCCGGAAAATTCTCTTTCCAGGGCGGATTACTGGTGTTGCACCAGGTGACCAGGTAGTTCCCGGGGGCGGGGTAGTTTTCCCCCAGTCTCTGTCGTGTCGGCACTTGAACCTCTCATGGCTGTATGTTCAACGCCGTTAAGCTCAGGTAGCCCTATCTTATTTTTATTTGTTAATGAAATAATTTAATAGCTGAATCATAATAAACATATATATTTTCTTTGATTATATTATGATAATATTTTGTTTATTTATAGTAATTTATTTTAATACAATTAAATATAAATTAAATTAATTAGTATACTTTATGATTTTGCTCACCAGCTCTGCTTTCAATGTGTTAATGAGCTATGGGAGCTTTTAATTATCATAAACCTTTACGGGACTCGGACGAGGGCTCCCCGTTCAGGGAGTATACCGAGCTCGCAAGCGAGGGACAGCCACAACCAAGGTGTATGGCGATACTCACAGTCGTACCTCACCCGCCGGACGATAACGCCGGCGGGCGGACCTGACGCTCTGATGACGGACGAGAACAGGTTGAGTTCCATTTATCTCTTTTCCGCCGCCAGACGCGTCTCTAATGTGCCACGTAGTCAACAAACTACAGGATTAGCGAGGTGTAGTCTCGCTAATCGCGCCCCTGTGGCCGGCGCAGTGTGGTACCGGCATTTGAACACGTGGTGCCTGCACCCAGTGTCCCTCCTGGTCGGGTTGTTCCACTTAGAACACAATTGGCAACCTAGAAACCTCGCGGACTTGTTCATTTTGGACATTCAGGAGGCCAAGTGGCTAGCACCTTATGGTAGCGACGTGACCAAGATATTCACGAATCAATATACCCAGTCTACAAAGCGACAGTTTCAATCGCATTGGAAAGCTTTTACGTCTCGGATTCTTAGAACAACACAAACTGTGCCCTCGGTGGCGTTGGTTGTTTATTATTTAATTTATCTGTTCATGCAGAAACATTTATCTGAAAGTGATTTATGTGGGCAGGTTTTAAACTCCGCCCACCTCCCCGTCAGCTCAGGCCTACATGGTCTCTGGACAAAGCATCGTCGTTATTCTCGTTCCCGTATGTACCAAAGACTGCAGATTTTACAAAAGGGCAGTATTCCTTATGGCTTTGGCTACCGGGAACAGAGTATCTGAGCTGGCGGCGATGAGCAACGCACCTAATTGCCTCAGGTTTGATAGGCTTCATGAGTGTATTCACATTGCACCTTCCCCAGGATTCATAGCCGAGATTGAGCACAGTGAACACGTGTTTTCAGAGTTCACGGTGCCGGCGTTAAACAGGGGAAAGGTGCACCATCTTTTTTGCCCAGTGCAAGCTCTAACCAAATATTTAAGAGTGGCACCTCTAAATCACCAGGGTGCTTTATGGGTCGCAAGTCCGGGTGAACGATTGATGGAGCGTACACTGGCTTCTCTCTTGGTCGAGGACTTTGGAGAGAAGCATCCCGGCGTTGTGGGTGGGACCCACGATTTGCGCAGGGGGACAGCCTCTTTGCGTTTCCTTAATAATCTTTCGGTGAGAGTTATTACGTCCACACAGTTGTGGGCCTCTAATCAGGAGTTTTTGCCTCGATACCTTTCAGTAGCTCTGGACAACCCTTCCTTGCCATGTGTTGCTTTACGGCAGAGGGTCTGGGTGGCCCTTTTAGTCACGTTTTGTTTAATTTCAGGAATGGGGGGGGGGGGGGGAGGGTGCAGTCAGTGTGACATAGGACACCCTAGACCCCTCCGGAGTATGTGTTCGGAACATACGAGCTGTGATACTGGTTGTAGGCATTGTATTATAAAATTCCTCTGTAGTATTCATTGCAGGAAATTGTGCTAAAAGCCAATAGTAGTGTTACGGCAATTCTTGTTGTAAGTAGCTTTGGCTGTGAATCAATAGATTTTTGAGAAATCTCGGTAGTGGCAACTACGACTTTTACTTTTGCAGTAATTACTTCTGCATAAGTACACGAGTTCAGTACTTCTACGAATGTACAAGAATTCATTTATGTTTGGTTATATTTTTAGGAATATATCCACTAGTTAATGGGGTTTATATGTGCACATGTAAACTTATAAGTTTTTAGTTTTCACCACTTACTTTAAGTGGGGTGCCTTCTTAACTAGCAGATCTGTGCACAGAGTCTCAGAGTTAACCCTTTTTCAAGCAGGCTTCTTTGAAGCACGCTCCTGCTTGTACCCCTTTTTGAAGATTTAGGCTGTATAAAGTTTATGCACCCGAATATATCTTTTTTACAAAAGTAAGAATACTATGTGGTTGTTTGATTATCTGTTTTTCTAGAGTTATGATATGATTACGAATGTCCCCCTCCAGTCTTAGAAATCAGGCATGTTCGTCAATGATGGAGGGGCCACTAATAAATTATAGGTTTGACTCCTGTAAGGAGATAAAGAAAACCTAATATTTAGTAGTGGCCCCGTAATCATTGACGACTGGGGTCCTCCCGACCATCCCCTTCCCATTCGTTGATGTATTAACCCGGTGAGACCCAGCGTCGCACGTGTTGCGTCGGCAGTCTTTGATCACCAACTCCCAGCGACGCATCACGTGCGTCCGACATATAAAAAACACTTACGTGGCTCGTAAGGTAGGAAATGGCGGGAGAATAGGAGGGGGAGGTACCGTAGTGTGTGTGGGAGCCGGGCCAGTAGGTGTGAGCGGGCCGAGACAGCCGCGCGGCTGGTGGTGGTGGGCTTAGTGGGGATAGTTTACACCCCTAGTTCACCGCCACTTTGAACCTTCATTACTCCGGTCGTATGGGAGCTAGAGGCTTGAGATTTATGTGAGATACTCCTTAGGATGTATGTCGTACAATGCCATACTCAGTTTTTACCCTAGTGCTCCCAGGCGGGTGGTCATGCGGGGGAGACGAACTATTGAAACCCCCCCCCCCCGCCCCCCAAATGACCGAAATGATTTTTTTTTTATTTTTGTCTTCATTTCTCACCATTCTCTTCCATTTTGGCTCAATAAATTTTGTTGAGGCTCCCCCCCCCCCAACCCCCCACCGGCCCCCCCCCCCAAAAAAAAAATGTCAGAGGTGATTTTTTTTTTTTTTTTCATTTCTCATCCTTGTCTTCCATATTAGCAAACAAAAAAAAATAAGTGAAAATGGCTTGGGACTGGGATGAACAAAATATTATAACTAGCCGGGGCTCAACGGGTTAAGGATTTTGGTTTACTTGATATGTCAGTGAAGGAAGAATGACGCCTGAATCAGCGTCTGGTCAAAGATCCACACAAGTACATCTACGATATGATGGAAAGCTTATTGGATAGTTATTCTTATTTTCTTTTTGTTTTTTATTTTTTACAAAGTTTTTTTCGTAGTGAGAACCCAATTCATAATGACTGAAGCCATGAGTGAGGTCGCGTGCGCTCATGATGAAGGCTCCTCAGATTTTAAATGCTCTGCGCGGTAGATTCAAACTACGGCGGATTAGTGTTTGAAGAGGATGCCTTATGTAATAGGCATGTTCGTCAATGATTACGGGGCCACTACTAATTATTAGGTTTTCTTTATCTCCTTACAGGAGTCAAACCTATAATATATAATATATATATATATACAGTCTATAATAAAATATATAATATATAATATATAATACAAATAAAATAAAATATAGAATTAATATATAATTATAATTGAGATGCGGTCTAGGAACGGTGTTACCGCATCTCCAGCTTGTCACAGCCATGCGACAGAGCCAACTAAGCCTTCGGACAGCCTTCCCCCTGCCATCCAGACCCACGACAACCCTGCCCCTGCCCGTATCGCCAAGATAACAGTGGAACGAGTGGGACACATCCGTCCCGAGTGGACCACACCAGTCACCCACGGCAAGTCATTTTCTGTAACCACCAGAGCCAAAGAAAATGACCATCGCAGGGGTAACCATTACAAACCCCCATCAGCCAGCCCAGTAACTCCTCAACCTAGCTACACAACCACAGGTGGTACCAGGTGGTTTCCTAAATTACCTTTCATATCCCCTATCAAAGAACCAAAAACTCTCTTCCCCAGATTGCCTTTCATATCCCCTATCAAGGAACCTAAAGCTCTTGCATCCATTCAATCTAAACCATTGTCCCGGGTTAAAGTCACTCATAAACCAAAACTTGCCTATCCTTCCAGCCAACAATAAGTCTTAACCCCCAGAATAAGTCATCATCCATTGTAAGAAACTCATCCGCTTCCTCTCCCACCAGGAAGCCATCACCCAATAATGTGTACAGATCTGCCCTGAGGAATCTTCCTCCAGCTACATCTACAAGGGCCAGCCAAAAGTCCAGGAGCACCACTCCCAGGACTACAAGGACCTAACCACCACGCGCAGACACCACCCCAGCGCCTTTGATCCTCTCAAGCCTTAAGTCGCCTTAAGTCTGGGCAAGAATATTCACAAGTACTCAGCCAGTCTGGACATCAGTAACTAAGCTTGCCTTTGGTATCTCTTTATCTGGGTAAAAGCAGCCAGAATAGCTGGTGTTCACACTTGAAGCTGTGTGCAGTGATCGGAGACGACCAGGTCGGGTTCCCCCCTTCAGGAAAAGGTCGACTAGCTTGTGCAACCCACTTTGGGCCCCACCTTCCTGGCCTTCGATGCTGTGCCCAGGCCAAGTGAATAAGGATTCCTGTCTTGTTCTTTTCAAGGGATTACAAGGATAGTGCAGTACTTAGAGACGACCAGGTCGGGTTCCCCCCTTCAGGAAGAGGACTAGATTGTGCAACCCACTTTGGGCCCCACCTTCACTGGCCTCTATTTACTGTATTAGTCTTGTGGTTCCAGAGACAAAAGCAGCCAGAATAGCTGGTGTTCACACTTGAAGCTGTGTGCAGTGATCGGAGACGACCAGGTCGGGTTCCCCCCTTCAGGAAGAGGACTAGCTTGTGCAACCCACTTTGGGCCCCACCTTCCTGGCCTTCGATGCTGTGCCCAGACCAAGTAAATAAGGATTCCTGTCTTGTTCCTTTCAAGGGATTATAAGGATAGTGCAGTACTTAGAGACGACCAGGTCGGGTTCCCCCCTTCAGGAAGAGGACTAGATTGTGCAACCCACTTTGGGCCCCACCTTCACTGGCCTCTATTTACTGTATTAGTCTTGTGGTTCCAGAGGAGTTGCAAGGGAGTAATTTAATTGTCCCAAACCTTAGACTAACCATAGTGTCACTGGATAGACTGCTTGCAACTCTATACAGACCATTATGCTAGTCGCCGTAACCCCCCACCAAACCCTGTAGCAGAACTCCGGCATACCCTTAGTAAGTCCCTGCTCACGCGGAGTGCAAGAGGAACCCGGGTGCCTCCCATGGTAGGCGCAGAGAAGCAAGGAGCTGTAAGGACATAGGAGTACAGACTAATGCCGGACCAACATCCGGAAGTGCCACGCCCCAGCCGCCCTCCTGGACCACTGGATTCTCCCTCGATCTACGGCACCTTTTCACTCCAGCTCTCCTTTAAGTGCCTTATTACGGTTTATGGGTATAGAGTTGTCTCAGGGTAGTGGTTGAAGTTTTCTTCAGGGGTTCTCACTAAATAACGTCTTGCGAGAGGGTTTTCCTCTCTCTACGTAAATTGACGTTAATCTGCCCACTTGCCGGGACACATTAGACATAACTATCAGGGGATCCTTATATCCGCACATTCCCGGGTTATTGGTCTCCCATAGCCCGTCAGAGGGGACGCGCCTATATAAGACCCACAGCATATGACATGCACACCTATTTACACGTAACCTTGTTCCCTTGTATAACTTCTAGCCTCATTCACTTAACATTCTGTCAGGTTCATAACTCGAATAGATCTCACTCTATCTCAGCTCCCGACGATTGTTGTATCAGCCTTCCGCATCTTGCTATAGTTGCCCACACAAGTAGTTTTAGAATAAATAATCTTGCCAGGTGAGATCTAGCACACCTGTAGAATTCAGTTCATTTGTGAGCCTTTCAGAGCCCACCTTATTGTTGATGACCACTTGGTCATTGTTGCTTTAGAGTCAGTTAACGTCACGATTGCCGGGGACATCATAGTATGATCCAGACGACATCTGCCATTACTGCACTCTTGTTACCTTGCGGAGATCTTGCTTGAGATCTAGTTGAGTGGGAGGTAAGCCTCCACTATTTTGGATAATAATAATAATAATAATAATACTTTATTTCAGACTCACACAGTACGGAGGGGACCATACTGGGGTCCATATATACCTTACAGTAACATAAATATATATAAATATATATAAGCTACTGTACATAGGCTACATAAAATAAAAAGAAATTAAATAATACCCAGCTTGCTATCATGTAGTTCACAGCACTGCCTCAACCAAAAACAGTGGTCATCAAACTACTGTGTTACCAAAACCACTGTCCTAATTGTGTACAGTACCATGCCTCACATCATTTAGCTTCCGGTACAGTATGTTGCTACAGTACAGTATAGGAATATCGGTACTGTACTGCACTATGAGGATCAGTACCGGTATGCTAATTCTGTAGAGTAGCAGACCTGAAATCATTACTTAAGGTTAAATATAGAGCAACTTCCTCCAGTGTGCCTGGATCCTGGAGGTGTACACTATGCTTGGAGTTTGTAGCATTTTAATGATCCTGTTCTCAGAAGTGTTAAGGCGCTGAATGAATTTATATGTTAGCTTTCTAATGAGTGATTTGTAACAGTGTAAGTTCATATAGGCACATAGCGTACTTGTACTCTCATATTTTGAGAGCCCCAGAAACATTTTCATGATATTGTGATATGAGATACTTAGTCTATTCACTGTAATTTTCTTATAGTTCCACCATAGTTGTGCTGTATACATTGGTGAGCAGTAGGAGTTGAACAATGTTATTTTTGTATCCCATGTGCACATATGAAATTTTCTTAATATTGAATTTCCCTGCATGTAAAGTTGCCTTCGCTGACGACCCATATCCTCATCATCTGAGCGATCACATGAAATATAGTGTCCTAGATACTTTACTTTACTTACTTCTTCTATAATTTCTTCATACAAATGGAATTTAGGTAGCTTTGATTTCAATAGAAGGTTAGATTTAAATATTATGATATTGCTCTTTATAGGATTAAATTTGACTGCATGTTCGATTCCAAATTTTTCACATACTCTTAATAATTTATCCAGTCCTGCTCCAGAGGGCGCGATTAAGGCTAGGTCATCAGCATACATGAGATGATTTACAATGGTGCTGCCAATACAGCACCCAGTGCGAGTCTTGTTCAGCTCCAGACTAAGATCATCCATGTAGACGTTGAAAAGATACGGAGACAATATCCCCCCCTGCCTAACACCATTGGTTACGGCGAAAGAGCCTGACAGGATGTTGCCCCATCTTACACACATTTTTTGATTAGCATACCAGAAAATAAGTATCCTAACAATATAGCTAGGCACTCCCCTGTTAACTAATTTTTCAAATAAGGTTTTGTGACACACCCTATCAAAAGCCTTGCTTGCATCAAGAAAACAAGAGAAAATTGAGCTATTTAGTTTGTTGTATGTATCAATCACTTCTTTCAGCACATATATGCATTGGTCTGTGCCGTGATTTTTCTTAAAGCCAAACTGATTGCTGCTGGTGACAATATATGCAGACATTCTTTCTAGCATTATCATTTCAACTACCTTACTCACCACACTAGCAAGTGCTACTGGGCGGTAGTTGTCTTTTGCTGTAATTTTACCTGATTTATCTTTAATGACAGGAACAAGTATTACGGATATCATAGACTCCGGCAGGACACCATGCGTAAATAGACTGGTGATGCAAGAACTAAGTTTATCTATTAACAACTTATCTGCATATTTAAGATGTTCTGCATATATACCATCCAGCCCACAAGCTTTATTTAGGTTAAGTTTTCTTATGGCATTCTCAAGATCACTTTCAGTCACTTTAATGTCTTCATAATTACTATCTTTCACATATTGAATTGCACCATTAGTAGACCTTTGGTTTACACTGTTAAGTAGTTCCTTAAAATGAGTTTTCCATAAGTCAGCAATGTTCTCTTCACCCGTAATCCCCTCAACACTGACAGGTAATGGTGTTACAATTTTGCATGGATCTGATGTCCTTCCAAAAACAGTTAGTATCCTTTTCTGCCAGACTCTTTGCAAGGGCTTCCTTCCTTAATTGGTTTTCATTTTGCTTAATAAATCTAATGGCATATTTGGTCCTAGCCTTTGCTCTTTTGTGAAGTAAAAATATAGGCCCCTGTCTAGGCTGACCTACTTCAAGCCAATGAGACCTAGCATCTCTGGAGGCCTGATACAGGTCAGCCACATAGTCTTGCCAACCTGGCTTATTGAATGAGGACCTATATTTACGGCTATTAAAAATACTTTCCCCCGCTTTTGATAAAGAATCTATTATACTATTGTAAAATTTAATAATGTCCTTTCTGTGTTGTGCATCACTACATTTTGGATCCCTGCATTGTGCTACACCATTACCATCATATTGCACCCTATTTAATAAGTCCTTGGTTTTATCACAGTACATTTGGCACTCTTCATTTGAGATTACATTCCATGGAACTTTTGCCTTGATGCTATTGCTAGTTTCTGTTATTTCCGGTGCTTTATTAATTTGGATTGTTAATTCTATAGGTATGTGGTCGTCATCCGTAATGTCGTATCTTATGGCCATTTCTGAGATAGAGTCATGAAAGTCAGAGCTAGAGATTGCATGATCAAGCCACGACCTGGTCTCCCATGCTTCACTAACATATGTATAGCTATTTTCTGGAAGCAGGTTTTTGGAGGACAAAATTAAACCTTGCTCCTCACAAAACCTTAACATATGTTTAGCAAACATGGAACCACCCAACTCGTGAGGGGTAGCATTCCAATCACCTACCACTGAGTAACACGTTATCTCTAATTCAGAAATTAGGCCACCAAGCTCCCCTAACTTTTCCAAATAAAGTTCTTCATTTTCTGCACACTGATACGGTAAGTAAACACAAAATATTGCAAATTTTCTGTGTCCCACTTCCAGCTGTATTCCCGCACACCAGCTTAAATTTGTCTCAATGGTTTTAATTACACTATCTAGGCACGATTTCCACATTATTGCAACTCCCCCTGGGGGGTGACCTGCCACAATACCATCACGTGTGTCCGTAGTGGAGACCCCGTACCCATGGAAATCTTTATCTAATATGTTCAAATTACCTAAGTCCTGTTTTGTGTACCAGGTTTCCTGAAGGCAGACTATGTCACTGGTCCTTAATGTAGATACGATGTCAGGTCGCAACAGGAGATTCCTCTTTGTTTTGGGGAGTCCTCTGCAATTGTATGAAGTTACTTTTATAATTGCTGCTGTTGTTGGTATCCCCTCCATTACTGCGAGTTGGATAGTGGTGTGCGATGCCTCCAAGTCCCAGAAGCCTCTGCACTGTCCTCATTGGGATATTGTCTTGGTTCTCTGTACCAGTTGACATATGCATCTTCTGGCCACAGGTCAGGATTCATGAAAACATCTGGATCTGGACATTCGCTAGTTATACAAAAGGAGGCACAGGTAGTGGACCTGGATAGGGTGGTCAGCTGTCTTACCTCTATATTTATATGTAGATTATCAGCCAAGTATGTCTTGAGATTCTCAGCAGTAACACTAGGGTTAAATCCTGTGGCAAACACCCTAGCTAGTCGGGGCCTTTTGATGGTATTGAGGCCAGTATCCTTGACCCTACCTTTAATTCCTGGCTGGTTTCTCGGTCTAGGGTGAACCTGCTCGCCTTCCCTAGAGTAGCGAGGCTTGCCATTCACCCATTTGACCATAGTCCATGGGTTTTCCCTTGCATTGGCTCCTTCATTTGGTTCAGTTTGTGTAGGTAAATTTGAGGATGGTGTAGCTGGCACTGTATTATCTTCTCTCGTTGCCGACGATAAAGATTGCTGTTGTGTTCGGTGTTGTTGCTGTTGTGGTCGCTGCTGCTGCCACACCTGGTGTTGCCTTTGATATGAATGCTGCTGCTGGGTTAGTTTGGATTGTTGTAGTTGTCGCTGGTGTTGTTGTTTTTGTTGATGCTGTTGCTGCTGCTGTTGTTGCTGCTGCACCTGCTGCTGTTGTTGCTGCTGCACCTGCTGTTGTTGCTGCTGCATCTGCTGTTGTTGCTGTTGCACCTGCTGGTGCTGCTGCTGTTGTGGTTGTTGCTGCTGTTGTGGTTGTTGCTGCTGTTGTTGTTGTTGCTGTTGTTGTATGGGTCGCTGTTGTTGCTGTTGTAGTTCAGCCTGCTGTTGCTGGTGGTGGTGTTGTAGGCCTATGGGTGGTTGTTGTTGTTGATGCTGTTGTTCTAGATGCTGCTGCTGTTGTTGTGTCACTTGTGCCTGTGGTTGAGGTGGAGCGTTAGTAGAGTTATTTTCTAACTTATTCACTCTGTCAGCTACATTTGAAACCACACTGCTTATGTCCACTATGGTTTCTTTTTGACCTGTGGTACACTCTCTCAGTAATTTAACTTCCATTTGGGTGTTCTTGATTTCACTAAGTAGCACTGACACATCTATCCTATCAAATTGTATAGGTGGTAGGTCCTTTAGGTCCATGGCCACGAAAGTGGGTAAGCCCACAGCCTTACTCTCTTGTAGCAATTTAATAATGTCTTTAATGTTCTCAGCACTTTTATTTGCACCAACTCGTTTAATATTTCGATAATTGTTATCTTCACTAGTACCAATAAGATCGAACACTCTGTTCTTGGCTGCCACAATTTTATCTTCATCATAAAAGGGCACACACAGCTGCACAATACTGTCTGTAGGTAGACTATCTATTTTATTTGATATAAAGCATAACAGTTCGTTGATTTCAAGGCCATCAATATTTCGTCCCTGGGTTGAGATTGGATACTCTATCATTGTATCCGAGGAGTTATTGTTAACTTGAGTTCGGACCCATTGTTCGACTCTTGCCTTATAATTGCTAATCATATTATTATTTGTATGCTCTATTTACCATTGTTGCCATTTTGATGATCTCAGTGTTCCAGAATTAAATATATTGCTCCTCCATGAACCAGGTGTAAAGTGAATAAAACCCATGTTAACTTGTCGCCTGTGTAATTATTCTCCTGCCGTGTTGTCTCTTTATTAAAGTTAAAGGTATACTTCTCCAGTTAGAGAGTTATTCATTGCACTCAGAATATCTCGCGTTCCAATTTGGACCGGGTATAACACTGGTGGCAGCGGTGTCTCTTTCTCGAGGGTAGCCTTTCAGGTTTTTTCCTGCTTTAATATTTCTGAGAGTAGCACGACAGGGATAAGTAGTCAGGATGACGGGGAGAGCACTGGATATTATTCCTTTCAAACCGGAGGAAAATGACATAGCCACCTATTTAGAGGTCGTCAAGCCAGTTCTTGACATCATATTTAAAGATGAAGTGGCCCCTAAAATTCATACAGTAGTAATGAAGCTAGGGCGACACATGGCCCTAGTTTCCAGTTATGTGAAAGAGAACCCGGGGATGACCTGGGAACAGGTTGAGACCTATACTAAAGCTGCCATTAACCCCGTCTTAGGTACCGTAATAGCTGACCAGCAGTTCCACGTATCACATACGACGGGGACCTCAACGCCACCATCAGCAAGCTCAACAGGCTGGCTTCCACCGCTTTTACGACGGCTACAGCTGCGGAGAAGAAAGAAAACGTCCGACGTACCCTCATGAGGATCCTCCCTATTGCAGTCCGGGACCACTTCGCCATTACAAAACCGACCGGATATGACGCGGATCTCCCTGTCATACGCCGCCTTCTGTCCCTGCAGAAGTCCCGGGAGCAAGGGAAAATCGCCAGCATCAACAGAGCTCCGACTAAACCCCAAGGAGCTCCTTCCGGACCAATTTTCCACCCCGACCGCAGCCCGGATAAACCAGAAGAGTGGGCCAGGATCAAGCCTGGAGATTGGAAGCCCTGCGGATCCCAGTGCCCTATCAACGGGCTGATACGTTCCTTCTCCGAATTGTTGGCCAAGCGCTCAAGGATTCCTTTATTCTGGGGACAGATTCCCTGGTTGAAACCATCCAGACGAGTTGCCACAATCCTGGAGGACGGCACTGCAGGAGCTGATGACCACGGCGAGGAAGCTGCAGAGGTTGGTGACCCGGACGACCACAGCACAGTCGAGCCGGAAGTCATCCGACCGGGTTTTTAGACCGCCCCCGCCCACCAACTTGGAGACTGGCGGGGGCTCGAGATAAGGATAGCTCTACTATGATGAAACCTCCCATTTACACCCACTTCACCATCCAAGGAGTCAAATCTTGACTACTCGTCGACACCGGAGCCTCAAGATCATGTATTTTTTCCTCATATCACCAGAGACATCACAACACTTTTGGACCTCTTCAACGCTCTTCCACCACCCTTATTGATGCCAACGACAACCTCATTTCCAGTACTGGCATCACTGCACAACTATATGTGGCCACCCCTCAACCCAACCACGGCCATCACCACGCTTTCATGGTATTTCCCTCCCAAGAGACCACTTACGACGGATACCTGGGATTCGATCTTCTCACTGTCCTTCGCACTACCATCCAGTGTGTGGAACGAAGATTGCTATTTTCCACCGACCACCCAGGACTCACCACTCCGAAGACTACAACACCGTTCCACAACCCCCCTCAACCTTTGAAAGCCATCCGTGTTGCATCGGCCATCACCACTCAACCCATCACTTTGCTGCCACATCATGAACATTGGGTATCCATCCATCCAACCCTGACAGGAGAACTCATTCACACTCCTTCTCTTCAAAGCCCTTTTAACAGGGATTGCCTCACTGCACCTGCCATCTTAAAACAAAACGCAGTACGTATAGCCAACATCTCCGACCACCCTATCACCTTACCCAGGGGTCTCACCATTGGAGAACTGGAGACATACTATGACCAGCCCTCACCTACCACCACCACCATTCCTTCATCAACTCCATCACTCCCGGAAATTCCTGCTCACCTCACCCCTCAGCAAAAGGACGATCTATGTCAGTTAATGACAGAATACCAGGACATCTTCGCCACCAACTCCCAAGATGTAGGCCACACCCATGTACTAGAACATCACATACATACTGTCGGACCCCCAGTGAGACAAGCTATACGAAGAAAGAACCCCCTTCAGCGCCAAGAAGAACAGAAACAAGTTGCAGAAATGCTAGAAGCAGGCATCGTCAACTCCTCAACTAGCCCTTGGTCCTCCCCAGTGGTAGGCTACTGGTCAAGAAGAAGGATGGGTTTTCTCGTTTCTGCATCGACTATCGACAACTCAACGATGTCACCATTAAGGATGCCACCCCTCTGCCCCGCATCGACGACTCCCTAGATTCCCTACTAGGGGCCAGATGGTTCTCCACTCTGGACCTGCAATCAGGGTATTGGCAAGTCCCCATGGCCCCCGCAGACCAAGAAAAGACGGCTTTTTCCACCAGTCAAGGAAAGTTATATGAGTTCTCTGTACTACCGTTCGGATTGTGTAACGGTCCCGCCACCTTCTCCAGGCTGATGGAATCCGTACTTCAGGGATTAACTTGGGAAACATGTTTGGCCTACTTAGACGACATCATCGTGTTTGGCCGCACCTGGGCAGAACACCTCCAGCGCCTCCGCCAAGTTTTCCAGAGGATCCGGCAAGCCAGATTGAAACTGAAACCCACCAAATGTACCATGGCTCGACATCAGGTACAATTCCTAGGACATCTGGTATCCGAAGAAGGACTCGCCCCCGACCCAAAGAAACTATAAGCCATCCAAGAGATCCAACCCCCCAAGTCAGTGAAAGGAGTGAGGGCTTTTCTGGGGTTAGCATCTTACTATCGGAGATTCGTGAAGAATTTTGCTACAATTGCCAGACCCCTGCACGACTTAACCCGGAAAGAAGAACCTTTTGTGTGGACCCCCGACCGCATCCAAGCCTTCAACTCCCTCAAGGACCTGCTCGTGTCTGCCCCCGTCGTCTCTTTTCCGGACTACCAACTTCCATTCCGACTCTACACCGACGTGTCCCTCCTCGGCGTCGGTGCAATCCTCTCCCAAAATCGAGAAGGACGCGAGCACATCATTGCTTGTGCCAGCCGGACCTTAACCCCTGCAGAGACCAACTACCCCGTAACCAAGAGAGAATGCTTAGGCATCGTTTGGGCCCTCCAACACTTCCGGGCCTACCTAGCGGGCGTCAAAATCACCATCATCACGGACCACCAAGCCCTACAATGGCTCAGAAGATCAGACACTAAAAACGCCCTGACAGTCCGTTGGTGAGAGTCACTGGAGGAATTCGACTTTAAAATCTCCTATCGGCCGGGAAAACTCCACACCAATTAATGCAGACGCCCTATCCCGGCTACCTCTGGCACCAGAACAACTCAAAGCCATTCAAGACCCACGACCCCCACCTACCACCACTCCCCCTCTCCTACAGGCGTACCTCCGGAACGAAAAACCTAATTGGATCTCCACCCGACTATTTGGCCTCTTGCAAAGAAAGGGAGACGCACTCTTCACACCCGAAGGTCAGATTGTACTAGGCCCCGAAGATGCAGAGCAAATTATGTCTTCCCTGCACACCAACAACGGGATCCACCTAGGACAGAAGAAATTGGTGAACACCTTCAAGGACACCTACTGGATTCCTCACCCATACACCACTGCCAAACAGATCACCGAAGCCTGCCGCACCTGCGCCCTGGGAAAAGATCAAACACGCACTCCAGGACCCTCCGGCAAACTCATCGCTTCTAAACCTTGGCAACTTCTGGCAGTTGACGTCATGGGGCCTCTGCAAAATGACAGGGGATACCGCTACATCATCACCTTTGTGGATACGTACTCCAAATACGTCATCGCTTGCCCTGCCCGAGAACAAACAGCTATGGCCGTAACAGAGGCATTATTACAACATGTGTTTCCATATTTTGGATTGCCTCAGGCAATCCACTCCGACAATGCCCCTGAATTTACCGGACAAATTTGGACACAGATCTCAGAAATATTCGGGTTCCACATTAGCCACTCTTCACCTTACTGGCCAAAAGGGAACTCCATATGCGAGCGTTCCCATCGAACCATCGCCAATCAAATCCGGACCCGCCTGCAACAGATGAACTCCTCGGACTGGACCAGCCAAGTTCGCATCATACAATGGGGAATAAACACCTGCCCCAGAGACAACGGGATCACCCCTCACGAGATGGTTTTTGGAAGCCCACCTCTCCTAATACCTCTACGTCACCTAGCTGCCCCTACTGAGCCCTCGCCAGGTCTAAACACCAACCTCGTCCATCTTAGAAACCGCCTACGTCAGCTCCAATTCACGCAAGATCTCCAGCCTGATGAAGTCCCCAAAAACAACCCTCACCGAGTAGGCGACCTGGTAATGGTAGCCATCTTGCCTGTACCCTCCAAACTGAAGCCACAGTACAAGGGTCCATTTGAGGTCCTCAAAATTCCTAACTGTTTCCAGGTCATAATTAACTATCACAGGGAATCTCGCACTTATAGGAATAGATTTGTCAGAAGGTTCCAACCTCTTAACAAAAATGTAACTTTAGTCGCTGAACCAGACCAGGATGTTAAATGTACTACCCCTGTTTCAAATCTTCACCCTCAAACCTCCCTTCTTCCCAGACCTGACCCCCTCACCCATTCCGTACCTCCTCCTCAGCCTCCTTTCACACCCCCCCTCATTTCTCCGTTGCCTGCCTTTAACTCTCCTGTTCCTCAGTCTCCTGTCGCCCTCCCCACTCGCCTCACCCAGTTCACCCCTTCTCACCTCCCTAAACACCAACCTCCTCCTATCCTCTCTACCCAAACTCAAACCTCCCCCTCTTCTCCTTTACCTCCTGTCAGCCACCCCCCTCTTCTACCCCATTTCACCCCGTCCCGCATCCCTAAGCTCAAACCTCCGTTCACTTCACCTCAGCAACCCCTTTCTGACCAGTCACCATTAACCAGCCATACCTCCTCTAGCCTTCCCCCATCTCCACCAAAACTCACCAACATACCCCCCGCTTTACCTATCACCCCCAGTCTTCGCCCTAAAACCCCTTTCTGTAATCCCTCACCTGTCCCTCCTGACTCTAAAAACCTATTTTCCTCTCCTAAATCTATTTCCCCTCCATCGCATAAAACCATACATAAATTTCGCCCAATGACACCATTAACCCCCTCTCTCCCCTTCCCCAGACTGCCTTCTCATACCCGCTGTGGGAGACCAGTCAAGCCACCCACCAAATGGGAACCAGCCCTTTCCCAGCCAAGAACAAGAAAAGGGCAAAACTCAGCTGCCCGGAGCCACGTCACCAAGCCGGTTCCAAGCTCCTCCCCCCAGCCTGGTACTTCGGCGTCCGCACCACCGAATGACAAGGGCCCAGCCAGGATCTCTGCCCTCACTCACCACCCACCTCCCACCACGATGACACCCTCGCTGACCTCTCTCACCAATATGAGAATTGACCAGATAACCCTAGTGCGGAAGGACTCCACCATCCTGATCAGATCACCTCACCAACTTCTCGACCAGTTGAGATACTACGACTCCTCTTCTCTCCTCACCCTCACCGAAGACCAGAGGGCCACACCGAACAACAGGGGGATTATCTACCACCACCTCCTCCAACACCTGACCCCCGTCTTCCAGGATGCTACCTCTAGACACTACCACCTTGAGTCCCGGGGTCGGGACTTTTCTCTGCCCGACGGTAGTGAGATGCGGTCTAGGAACGGTGTTACCGCATCTCCAGCTTGTCACAGCCATGCGACAGAGCCAACTAAGCCTTCGGATAGCCTTCCCCCTGCCATCCAGACCCACGACAACCCTGCCCCTGCCCGTATCGCCAAGATAACGGTGGAACGAGTGGGACACATCCGTCCCGAGTAGACCACACCAGTCACCCACGGCAAGTCATTTTCTGTAACCACCAGAGCCAAAGAAAATGACCATCGCAGGGGTAACCATTACAAACCCCCATCAGCCAGCCCAGTAACTCCTCAACCTAGCTACACAACCACAGGTGGTACCAGGTGGTTTCCTAAATTACCTTTCATATCCCCTATCAAAGAACCTAAAGCTCTTTCAGAACCAAAACCTCTCTTCCCCAGATTGCCTTTCATATCCCCTATCAAGGAACCTAAAGCTCTTGTATCCATTCAATCTAAACCATTGTCCCGGGTTAAAGTCACTCATAAACCAAAACTTGCCTATCCTTCCAGCCAACAATAAGTCTTAACCCCCAGAATAAGTCATCATCCATTGTAAGAAACTCATCCGCTTCCTCTCCCACCAGGAAGCCATCACCCCATAATGTGTACAGATCTGCCCTGAGGAATCTTCCTCCAGCTACATCTACAAGGGCCAGCCAAAAGTCCAGGCGCACCACTCCCAGGACTACAAGGACCTAACCATCACGCGCAGACACCACCCCAGCGCCTTTGATCTTCTCAAGCCGGGCACCTTAAGTCTGGGCAAGAATATTCACAAGTACTCAGCCATCATCAGTAACTAAGCTTGCCTTTGGTATCTCTTTATCTGGGTAAAAGCAGCCAGAATAGCTGGTGTTCACACTTGAAGCTGTGTGCAGTGATCGGAGATGACCAGGTCAGGTTCCCCCCTTCAGGAAGAGGACTAGCTTGTGCAACCCACTTTGGGCCCCACCTTCCTGGCCTTCGATGCTGTGCCCAGACCAAGTGAATAAGGATTTCTGTCTTGTTCCTTTCAAGGGATTACAAGGATAGTGCAGTACTTAGAGACGACCAGGTCGGGTTCCCCCCTTCAGGAAGAGGACTAGATTGTGCAACCCACTTTGGGCCCCACCTTCACTGGCCTCTATTTACTGTATTAGTCTTGTGGTTCCAGAGACAAAAGCAGCCAGAATAGCTGGTGTTCACACTTGAAGCTGTGTGCAGTGATCGGAGACGACCAGGTCGGGTTCCCCCCTTCAGGAAGAGGATTAGCTTGTGCAACCCACTTTGGGCCCCACCTTCCTGGCCTTCGATGCTGTGCCCAGACCAAGTAAATAAGGATTCCTGTCTTATTCCTTTCAAGGGATTATAAGGATAGTGCAGTACTTAGAGACGACCAGGTCGGGTTCCCCCTTCAGGAAGAGGACTAGATTGTGCAACCCACTTTGGGCCCCACCTTCACTGGCCTCTATTTACTGTATTAGTCTTGTGGTTCCAGAGGAGTTGCAAGGGAGTAATTTAATTGTCCCAAACCTTAGACTAACCATAGTGTCACTGGATAGACTGCTTGCAACTCTATACAGACCATTATGCTAGTCGCCGTAACCCCCCACCAAACCCTGTAGCAGAACTCTGGCATACTCTTAGTAAGTCCCTGCTCACGCGGAGTGCAAGAGGAACCCGGGTGCCTCCCGTGGTAGGCGCAGAGAAGCAAGGAGCTGTAAGGACATAGGAGTACAGCCTAATCCCGGACCAACATCCGGAAGTGCCACGCCCCAGCCGCCCTCCTGGACCACTGGATTCTCCCTCGATCTACGTCACCTTTTCACTCCAGCTCTCCTTTAAGTGCCTTATTATGGTTTATGGGTATAGAGTTGTCTCAGGGTAGTGGTTGAAGTTATCTTCAGGGGTTCTCACTAAATAACGTCTTGCGAGAGGGCTTTCCTCTCTCTACGTAAATTGATGTTAATCTGCCCACTTGCCGGGACACATTAGACATAACTATCAGGGGATCCTTATATCCGCACATTCCCGGGTTATTGGTCTCCCATAGCCCGTCAGAGGGGATGCGCCTATATAAGACCCACAGCATATGACATACACACCTATTTACACGTAACCTTGTTCCCTTGTATAACTTCTAGCCTCATTCACTTAACATTCTGTCAGGTTCATAACTCGAATAGATCTCACTCTATCTCAGCTCCCGACGATTGTTGTATCAGCCTTCCGCATCTTGCTAGTTGCCCACACAAGTAGTTTTAGAATAAATAATCTTGCCAGGTGAGATCTAGCACACCTGTAGAATTCAGTTCATTTGTGAGCCTTTCAGAGCCCACCTTATTGTTGATGACCACTTGGTCATTGTTACTTTAGAGTCAGTTAACGTCACGATTGCCGGGGACATCATAGTATGATCCAGACGACATCTGCTATTACTGCACTCTTGATACCTTGCGGAGATCTTGCTTGAGATCTAGTTGAGTGGGAGGTAAGCCTCCACTATTTTGGATACTCTATCATTGTATCCGAGGAGTTATTGTTAACTTGAGTTCGGACCCATTGTTCGACTCTTGCCTTATAATTGTTAATCATATTATTATTTGTATGCTCTATTTACCATTGTTGCCATTTTGATGATCTCAGTGTTCCAGAATTAAATATATTGCTCCTCCATGAACCAGGTGTAACGTGAATAAAAGCCATGTTAACTTGTCGCCTGTGTAATTATTCTCCTGCCGTGTTGTCTCTTTATTAAAGTTAAAGGCATACTTCTCCAGTTAGAGAGTTAATCATTGCACTCAGAATATCTCGCGTTCCAATTTGGACCGGGCATAACAATAATAATAATAATAAATATATAAATAATTAATAATAAAACACTACTATATATATATATATATATAATATATAATATAGTATATATACATATATATATATATATATATTTATATGTATATATATTTACATGTATATATATTATATATTTATATTTAATATATATATATATATAATATATATATATATATATATATATATATATATATATATATATATATATATATATATATATATATATATATATATATATATATATATATATAATATAATATAATATAATATATAATTAATATATAATAATAAGAATAGTTAAAACCTATAACAATAAAACACTTTAACTCACCTGTTATGCCCAGGTCTTCAGATTTTTCACGGTACGCCCTGTCCTTCCTCTCTCTGTCCCGGAATGCCCTCATCTTCTTGTTGTAAAGGAACTCTTGCTCCCTATACCACTCTGCAACTCCAGCCTCCTTGTCATCCGGTATGACGTAATAGGTTCGCTTCCTCTTTTTTGGCTTCTTGGATGGTGCGTGGGCGTCAGCTTCTTGCGATGGGCGGCTGGGCTGTGATTGGGAAGAGGCATCTGTGGATCCCTCCTCGTCGCTGCCCTGTTGCGTGTCCACTACAGGATGCGCGATGCGTGTTGGCAGGATAGATGGGCTGATTGTGGCGGGGCGTGTGGTGCTGCGTCGTTGTGCAGCGGATGAAGACTCCTCGACAATTTCAATGGTCTAGGGTGTAAATCGTTGCCCACTGATCTGCGTATCACTGTTGTCATCCGAGTCAACATCGTCATCAAGGGCATCATCATTGACACCAACATCCACCTCATCAAGGGCCTCTGATGCAAAGAGGTCTTCCGATTGCTGGGGCTTGGCAGGCTTCTTTAGCAGCTTGCGTCCCTTGGGCATGGTGGTGGTGGTGGTGGTGGTGGTGGTGGTGGTGGTGGTGGGTGGGTGATGTCTGGTGTGTGGTCCGTGCGGGGGTGCTGGAGATACTGGTGGTGGAAGCTCGGTCGGCAGTCTTTTGTAGGCTGGGCCTGTAGCGCTGCCACACCGTACGATTGGCCAGACTGTTGGTCGTGGTTGACGTACGCGTGACCAGCTAATCGAATGCTTGTCGGGATAACGAACGTGTACATGACGTGTCTGACCTGTGGCTGACGTCCTGTTAGCCTCTTGCAGCATGTCCAGACAGGATTGTACTGACGCGATACACGTGTGAGCATGAACATTTGGTCGCATTTATCTGTTCGCTGGCGTGTGAGTCAACCTGATGTCGGCTGCTTGACGTGTTGTGGACGTGATTCCAAACATCTTGTGGACGTATGGCATAATGGGTTGTCTGTTTTTAGTCGGGCGTTTGTCATGTCATGGTCGTGTCGAGCTTACTATAATCTTGTTCGAATATTTTGCCCGATTATTTCCCGACTATTGTACGTCAAAAACGATTGCTGCACGTCCGAAAACCGATCGACACACGTCAGCAACACGTCCAAAATTTAACGTTTTTTTTCCCCGACCATCAAAAACAGTCGGCTGAAAAATAGTGTATACACTAATTATTGGCCGACTTCACGGACCTGTCGGCGGGCACCCCGTCCAGTTCCAGATCAACTCGAGTAGAGCCGATTGATTTACACGATTTTACTCGATCACAGACGATTTATCAAAAATTCAAATATTTTGAAAAGATCGGCTCTTGTCGGGTCTTTACGTACTGTATGGGACGCCCGCTTTAGGGTTGATCACTACGTCTAGTTTTCATGTACGAGGATCACTCGTGGGTGTTAAGAATAGTGGTTTTGTGAAAATGCAAGTCAGGGGGAAATTAAATTTTTTAAGGGGGGACGAGAGGGGGTCGTCCTAGCCTCGCGCCAGCTATTGTTCTGGTTCAGGTTGTGAGTGGGGCTAGGGAGTTAGAGGATAGTTAAGGGGGGTACAAGGATAGGTCCTTACCTTCCATTTGTTGAGGTTAGTGAACGAACTGAGTCGGCATGTTATAACGTTCTTATGGCGTCTTTACAGGGGGAGGGTTGTGAATTGTAAAGGGGGTGGTTTGAGGCTAGGCGCCGCGCCGCTCGTGTCCTAGGGTAGTGACCCTTAATGCGCTGGACATAGGGGTGGCATTTCCCTACGATCGAACAGGTAGGGTGGTGTGTGCAACGGGGCGTGAAAGGACAGGATGACCCAATTACCACTGAGCTTGGGGTCACGAAGAAAAACAGAGTAATGTGGATTGTGGATAAGGGGGAGGTGATTGGAAGACGTATAACAATTGTGGAAAAGTAAATGGAAGAGAGGAACACAATGGCGGATAAAAGATAATTAACCTAAGGATTGAATACATGCATAAATGACGACATTATAGCCGTCGTCCTAATAAGATGATGAAACCGGGTTGGTATGCACATGGCACAATACGACACTAGGACAGTGTCGTATCAATATCGGTGGGCATACTCCGGTTAATATTATATATATACTTAGTTACTAGAAGAACAAGACAAGGGGCAACTGAGCACGGGGGTACATATCTATATACTTAGTTACTACAAAAGAAAGGAACAGCTGAGCATGGGGTTGGTATGTGGGTGTTGTAACTGAGCAGGGGGCTGCATATATCTATTCTCGTAATGGAGAGAGATACTAGGTAGCTTTCCTGCATTCCTCTTGAGATGATCGTATGCAGATTGATCATAATTAAACATGTATAAATAAACATATATGAATCAATACAATAACTGGCAGAGGGTTAGTATTGCGGGTTAGAGGTTAGGTCAGAGGACGGAGGGGGGTCATAATTAATTATAGGGCTGACATAATCATGATCGGATTCGTTGTGGACTGGAAAACGAAGGAAGCTCTAGCTCTAGCTCTAGCTAACTAGCTAACTAGCTAGCTCTAGCAAACACATCGACAATGAAGTAACAGCAACGAACAAGAAAGACAACAAGAGAAACCCCCCACCCCCCACAACATGATGCCGCTGCACAACAAATCAACCAAACCTACTACAACACAACCCAACGCTATCGGCGACCCAGGTAGCTCAACATGCAACCAGAACAGCTAAAAAAGAAGGGATCAGTCGCAACAACATCAACAATAAAGCAGCAACAACGGCCTAGAACAAGGACATCAAACAACAAATACAGGTAGGGGTGGGAGGGGGGCAAGGGGGAGCCACAACCTGTCCCCATCTCACGCGCTCACACACCAGCAGCCGCTCACGGCGCACAGCTGATCACCACACCGCCAGACGTAATGAACAGTAACAGGAAAATATGTATAGTGTGCGATATTGGATTCAACAAAAGGAGTACAACGTCACAATGTAGTAGATGTAATGAAACAGTACACGATCGATGTACTTACGTTACTAGCAGAAAAGAAGTGGAATGCGATAAATGTAGGGAAGTAGCTATTAAAGGTCCTAAAATAATTTGTGAAATATGTGAATCACTCATAACAAGAAAACAAAGGATCCTAAACTGTGTTAAGTGTAAAACTGTAGCTCACATGAAGTGCATCTCTAAGAAGACCAACAGTGAAGAACGGGAATTCCTATGCAACATATGTGCCTTGCATTCATTACCGAATATTAATGTAAATGAACCAATTAGTATTAACAACTCAGAATCCAGCCAGGACACATTCAAAATCAAAGATGAATATAGAGTGTTCACCAACAAAGGGCTCCATCTTATCCACATTAACGCCAGGTCAATGTACCATAAATTGTCAGAAATAAACTTGTTAGCTAATAAGGCCAAAGCTTCAATAATTGCAATCACAGAAACCTGGCTGGATTCAAGTATAAACGATGGTGAAATACACATTCAAGGTTTCAATATGGTTAGGAATGATCGCAATAGGCATGGGGGAGGAGTATGTCTGTATGTAAAAAACAACCTCATACACACAACTAGGACCGACCTCCATGTAGAAAATCACTAAGCTCTGTGGATCGATCTACACCTGCCGAGGACAAGACCCATCACAATTGGGGTATGCTATAGGCCACCAGACGACACACAATTGTTGACCAAATTTGAACGAACTTTGTCATCGCTAGACCCTCGGAATGAATCCATCATACTAGGGGATTTTAACCTGTGTTACAAACAATGAAATGATAGGCTTGTACGAGAATATAGGCATATACTGACAATGCACAATCACAAACAACTCATCACAACCCCCACACGTATCTCTGAGAACACTGCCACAATAATAGACCACATAAACTGTAACAGAGAGGACAAAATATCCCAATCAGGGGTTATACAGACTGGGATAAGTGATCACTTCGTCACATATTGCACACGAAAAACCACAAAAATTACCCTAGAGAATCACAAGGTTATCAAAACAAGGTCACTCAGAAACTACAATAAAGAAACATTTCTGGACATTTTATGGAATACAGACTGGTCTCCAGTGTTTGGAAGTACAAACGTTAATGACGCATGGGTTGGCTTCAGAACCATCATCACAAACATCCTAGACGAAATAGCTCCTCTGAAAGACATACGAATTAAAGCAAGGTCAGACCCATGGATCAACAATGACATACTACACCATCTGGAACACAGAGACAATCTGTTAAAAAGGCTAGCGAAACATAGACAGGATCAAGGTCTGAAACATGAGTTCAACAGGGCCAGGAATAAACTAAGTAGGAAAATAAAATCAGCGAAAACTAATTATTTTCACAATAAGGCAGATGAATATCAGAATAACCCAAAGAAACTATGGAGGCACCTAAAAACAACAGGCTACAGCAACAAGACAAGGGATTCGTCTAACACTAATATTGCTCTCACCATTAATGATCAGGCTTGCCACGATAAACGACAAATTTCAACCTACTTCAACTCCTTCTTCACCTCCATAGCAAACACACTTGCACAGAACCTACCTCAACCTCTCAATAAATACACGACAACAACGGCCACCTTTCGAAATTTCTACAGAGATAAAGACATACACCCGAACACATTTGGATTGCAAAATGTTACACCAAAATACACTTTTGACGAGCTGTCTAACCTAAATGTACATAAAAGCACAGGACCAGACAAAATTCCTGCCAAATTTCTACGAGATGGAGCCATTGGTATAGCAGGCCCCCTAACCCACATTATAGGTTTGACTCCTGTAAGGAGATAAAGAAAACCTAATATTTAGTAGTGGCCCCGTAATCATTGACGAACATGCCTATTACATAAGGCATCCTCTTCAAACACTAATCCGCCGTAGTTTTGAATCTACCGCGCAGAGCATTTAAAAACTGAGGAGCCTTCATCATGAGCGCACGCGACCTCACTCATGGCTTCAGTCATTATGAATTGGGTTCTCACTACGAAAAAACTTCGTAAAAAATAAAAAGAAAAGAAAATAAGAATAACTATCCAATAAGCTTTCCATCATATCGTGGATGTACTTGTGTGGATTTCTGACCAGACGCTGATTCAGGCGTCATTCTTCCTTCACTGACATATCAAGTAAACCAAAATCCTTAATACATCAACGAATGGGAAGGGGACGGTCGGGAGGGCCCCAGTCGTCAATGATTACGGGGCCACTACTAAATATTAGGTTTTCTTTATCTCCTTACAGGAGTCAAACCTATAATTTATTAGTGGCCCCTCCATCATTGACGAACATGCCTGATTTCTAAGACTGGAGGGGGACATTCGTAATCATATCATAACTCTAGAAAAGCAGATAATAAAAACAACCACATAGTATTCTTACTTTGAAAATATATTTAAATAACGGCGTAGCCGAACAAATACAAGAGAAAGGGGGTTCAGGCAGGTGCGTGCTTCAAAGAAGCCTGCCTGACAAAAAATGGGTAACCCTGAAGATTCTGAACACAGATCTGTAGTTACAAAGGCACCCCACTCAACGAGTGGTGACAAAAAATAACAAGTTATAAGTTTACATGTGCACATAATAAACCCCAACATAAACTTGGAGATAAATTGCAAAGGAACTCCAATAATCTAAAACTAAATTGCTTTCGCAGCTAAACTACTCTAACAACACCGTTGTTTTGTACTTAACATTGTACTAGCACAATTTCTCACTGAGAAATTTTCATAACACATTTTAACCTTAAATTGTATCACAGCTCTCATACTCCGGCGGGGTCTAGGGTGTCCTGTGTCAACTGACTGCACCCCCCCCCCCCTTTCCCATGAAAGTAAACAAAAGTGACTGCAGGGCCACCTAGACCCTCTGCCTTAAAGCTATACATGGTAAGGAAGGTTTGTCTAGAGCAACTGACAAGTATCTAGACAGAAACGTATGATTAGACGCCCACAACTGCGTGGACGCTATGTCTTCAACTGAAATTTTTTTCAGGAAACGTAAAGAGGCTGCCCATTTGCGTAAATCGTGGGCCCGACCCACAACGCCGGGATTACTTTCTTTAATGACTTCTACCAGAAGAGAGGCTAATCGCCGTTTAAGTAAGCGTTTACCCGTACTTGCTACCCATAAAGCACCTTGGGGGTTGTGAGGAGCTACTCTCAAATAATTGGTTAGAGCTTGTACTGGACATAAATTATGATGCACCTTTCCCCTTTTTAACGCCGGCACCGTGAACTCAGAAAACACGTGTGCACTATGCTCATTCTTGGCTACAAAACCTGGGGAGGGTGCAATGGAAATACATTCATTAAGTCTACCAAACCTAAGACAATTAGGTGTGTTGCTCATCGCCGCCAGCTCAGACACTCTGTTTCCGGTGGCTAAAGCCAAAAGGAAAACCGCCTTTTTTAAGAGTAATGCAAAGTCTGCAGTATTTTGGTACAGACGAGAGTGAAGCAAAGACAAAGCTTTGTCCAGAGACCAAGTAGGCATGAGCTGACGGGGAGGTGGGCGGAGTTTAAAACATGCTCTCATAAAACCTGTTTCCTCCGCTACCGGTATGGAGAGACCTGTAAGGTCTAAAAAGGGCACTCTAATCGCAGTTAAGTGATTTTTTAATGTTACCACAGATAAACGTTTCTGCTCAAACAGATAATTTAAATAATTAAAAACTAATGCCACTGAGGGTACAGTTTGTTCTGTCCTAACGATCCAAGAAGTAAAGGCTTGCCAATGTGATTGATACTGTCGTTTTGTAGACTGAGTATATTGATTAAGTAATTTATTTGTCACATCTCTACCGTATGGTGCTAACCACTTGGCCTCCTGAATGTCCATAATGCAAAAGTCAGCGAGGTCGCGAGGTTGCCAATCGCGTCTAAGTGGAAATACCCGACCGGGAGCGATACCGGGTCCGGGCACCACATTTTCAATTGCTGGTACCACAACTGCGCCGGCCACAGTGGCGCGATTAGCGAGACTAAGCCTCGATAATCTCGTAGTTTGTTCACTACGTGGCACATTAGTGACGCATCTGGCGGCGGAAACAGATAGATGGAGCTCCATCTGTTCCAGTCTGTCACTAGGGCGTCTGGCCCCCCTGCCGGCGTTTTCGCCCGGCGGGTGAGGTATAGATGGAGTTTGTGAGTCTCCTCGGACACAAAAAGATCCACTTGTGGATGGGAGAGCTCTGCAATCATTAGGTTGAAAATGGGTTGCTTGAGCTCCCATTCTACTGTCGTGCTTTGTCGCCGGGATAGAGCGTCTGCCCAGACGTTCGCTACGCCTGGGAGATAAGAAGCGTGCAGATAAATATCTAGACTGTTGGCTAGAGCAAAAATCTCTTCTGACACGTTTAGCAACTTCCTTGACCTCGTTGACCCTTGTTTCTGAATACAGTGGACTGCATTCAGATTGTCCATTCTGAAGGCCACCGACTTGTCCCGTAGCGCCGGGCCGTGAGCCTGAAGGAAATAAGGGGACTAGTAATTCTTTGACATTGATGTGCGAGATTTCTAAGTGGGACCAAAGCCCCTGACCCTGGTGCCCCTGATTTGACTGAAATCCCCAACCTATTGTGCCTGACGCATCCGTGTCTACCCATACCGTTGGTGGAGGAGAGGTCCATGACATTATTGAGTGCAATGTTTCCCTCTTCGCCCAGACCGCTAGCTAGGTGTGGATTAATTTCGGGATGGGCCATAATTTTCCCGCCGGTAAGAGCGGGAAATATTTGTTGCCTTCCAATATTAATCGTTTTACTTTCAACCGGCCCAACTTGACAGTTAGTTGAATCCAGTTGAGAGAGCCGACCAGAGACTCCCAGACCCTTCGTGTCATAGTCAGAATGTGAAGAAACCTGAACAGTTTCCTGCGAAACCTGTTGCGATTGTCCACACTCTGACTCAGAGTGAGAGCGGCGGTGTCCCAGACCAGCCCTATCCACTGAATTACTCGTGAGGGAACAAGGTTTGACTTTACCAGATTTACCTTGAAGCCTAGAGTTTTGACATGATATAAAATGATATTGACATGTTTTATGCATAATTGTTGTGTCTCTGCCACCACCAGCCAGTCGTCCAGATACCACAACACTCTGATCCCTTGTTTTAACAATGGCATCAGGGCTTGCCGGACTAGTTTTGTGAATAATCGAGGTGCTAGGTTCAAACCGAACGGCATCCTCTGAAAAACAAAATTTTGGTGCCTGATCCGTAAGGCCAAAAACCTTTGAAATCTTTTGTTGACCGATACGTGCCAATAGGCGTCTGTCAGGTCTAGTGAACACATCCAACCTCCCGGCGGAAGTGTTAGCCTGATTTGGTGTACTGTTAACATTCTGAAAGATTCGTTGTGAATGTGAAGATTCAGATAAGACAGGTCTACGACCGGCCTCATCTGAACACTGTCCCTTTTGGGAACCAAAAATAGTTTGGACGTGAATACAGGGTAATTTGGGGGGACCGGGATGATGACATTCTTGGCAATCATTTCCTGGGCTAGTGACTCCACCTCTAAAGAAACAAAATTCGCCGTTGTCGGCTGACGTAATCGAGGTCGCCGGAGCCACTGCCAAGTGATGCCTTTGCGTGCCACCATCCGTGCCCAAGTGTTTAACGGCCATGCTTGGTGACACGTTCGGAACGACCCAGTTAGCAGACAAGGGTTCGCCGGCTGTACTACCCTCGGTTCCTCCGGCCTTAAGGTAGGCGCCGGGAGTGAGAGAGACTTTAGTTTTTTGATGGTGGGGTTGGTGCTGGCCGCTTCGCCGGCTGGCTGGTGTTGGCCGAAGACTGGCCCTGACCTGGTTTATTTTGGCCGCGTCCTCTCTGACCTGAAAACCTATTCTGTCTATGCCTGTACTGACCCTGGGGGGAGTGGGAGGACTTAGGCGGAAGAAAAGGTTTAGATCCCCCTGGCTGGGCTTTAGTAGTAGGCCTGGGTTTGGGGAAGGTAAATGCAGGTTTCTTAGAAGGGGTGGGGCTGTGCTTAACGGCCTGTGCCATATTGAACACCGTTCGCCATACTTCAGGGGACATTAAAGATGGGGTAAGTACTGGCGACATCACCACCTGATTAGCAATGCGCTCAGGTAGCTTGCGAACTAACGACATCCTAAGATCTTGTCGTGCTCGCACCGCCTCAAGCAAGGCGGTGCGTATGTCACCTAAGGATTGGATTGACGACTGAAGAATCAGTCGCCGGGATAACTCAACCGATCTTCGAGCATCCGCGTCTGCGATTGCCTGAGTAGACCGTAGTAAAGACTTAGCCACCTGCTGAGATACTATGTACTGTGAAAACAGGCGAAAAGCTTTTCCTCGTAGCCTAAATTCTCTGTCTAGGTGAGTAGGGATAGGGGTAGTGAACGGGTCCTTCAGTTCACAAAGATTAATCTTAGGGGCAGCTAGGAATGCAAACAAAGCCGCCGGGACTCCGCCGGCAGAACCCACCGGCATGGAAAACCATGAATGTGTGTCCTGAGGGATCTGGTGGGAAGATTTAGAAGTGAAAGTGGTTGCAAAGTTTTGAGCCTCTACCTCCCAATCCACCCAAGGTCCTGGACCCAACTGTCCCACCTTCAAAACTGGATTAGCTGCGTCGTCTGTGACGGTCCGTAAATCTAGTTCAGGAGTAAGAGCTGACAGAGTCTTAATATCATTAAACCCATCCAGCTTAGACCAGTCTGAAAATAGTTTTAAAGCTGAGGCAGGGGGTAAAGCAGGCTTAGAAGCATACACAAAATAATCCTGGTGATAATAACTAGGTATAGCCTTAATGTTTACGTCCAGAACATTACCCAAGGCATCCATGGCCCTTAATTTCTTTGACTTGTTGCCCTGGATAAATCACTCACGCGGTACCGGGAGTTCCCCTGACAAGGTAGGTTGGGCAAGCTCTGGTTTAGAGGGGTTCAAAAGAACCCATGACTCGTCTGGCCCATAAAGCAGGGGCATAGCTACCTTTCTAAGAGGTGCTTTGTCTAGAGGGGGTGGATTAACATCCGTTATGACCCTGACATTTGAAGTTGTCAATGCCGCCGTGGCAGGCTTAGTGCTCCTTGCAGGTGACAGAGTAGGAGGGTTAGGAATCTTAGATAAATCAATTGACGTCATCAGAGGCCGTACCGTAGAGCTTGTCGAGGGAGCCCCCAAGTCCATTGTGGGGTTTTCTTGTTGTTGACCAAAAAATTTAGATAAAGCATGAGTAAGCAACCCATCAATTTCTTGTGCTGCAACAAACTGGTTAGATGAAGAACTTATAGGAGAATCATTATTATCTCGTGCGGCGTCCAAGCCTGAGCCTGACCCTTGTCCTTCCATATCCGAAATTATTGAAACTTCGTCTTTTTCCTCCCGATCCTCCTGAGAAGACCCCGCCGAGGCAGGGGTACCTTGTTTCCAAGATAAGTCTGGGATAGAGGATGGGATCGCCGCGTCCCTGTGGACGTCGGCTACTGTGTGACTCGTATGAGTCGGACGTGGGTGGTCAGACCGTGGTTGGGCAAACCGCCAAACACCGAGGCCCTGGCCTACGCTCTCTTGAGAGTCTGAAACATTCTCAATTATTGACCCTCCTGAACTTTCCATTTCCAGGGTTAAAATATTAATTGGCAACTCCTCTTTAGGGACAGGCGCTGCACTGGACTCAGAGGCCCTAACACAAACTCTGTCAGGTGTAGAGGTACGATGAGATGCACTAGACTTAGGGGAATGTCGAGAGGACTTCCGATGTGAATCCTTTTTTGAGGATTTATGGCTGCGGTGTGACCGCGAACTAGTCTTAGATCTGGAAGAATCTCCGCCGTGACCACTGGTGGAATGTTCCGTCTTACTCTTCTTACTCTCCGGCGAAGAGGCCCGACTAGAAGACTGTTGTCTGAGAGGTGACCTTGACCTAGATCTCGCCCGCGACGAGGAGGCGGATGCCGGGGGTGTAGGCTCTCTCGGGCGTTTAGTTGTAGTCGCAGACGATACAGGACCCTGACTAGTCTCCGTCGGCTTAACACTCGTGACTCTAGAGGAACGTTTAGGGGGAGGGTGTTCTGACAGCAATCTATCCCAAAGTGGGACGTTGTCACATTGAAGTGACTTATGCGCGACAATGGTAGTGTAGGCCGACATCTGTTGTCGAACCTCTCTCAACGCTACCGCCGCGGTCTTATCATTATCACAAAGGACTTTAACAGCTAATTGAGAGCAAAAGGAACAATTATGCATCACCCAGAGACCCCTTGAACGGTCTAGACATTTAACACACCTTATGCAAAGGGTGTGTGCAAAAATAGGGATACCAGCACAAGTAGGGGTAATGCACAGGGCAAAAACTGGGGCCACGGTAGCCATGACAGAGACTGGTGGGTGAAAACTACCGCCGGGTCTGTATTGGTCCGCCGGAGCTCAGCTCTGGGAAAAAAAAATTTCCAGGAATTAATGCTCATAAGGGTAATCCAACATGATCGCACACCAGTGTTAATAACCCGCCGGGTAACGAGATGCAAAGACAACTAACACATCTCGCTACGCGGCGGGGTGTAAAGTCTAAACAAATCTTTTGCTAAAGAAAGTGAAGAATACCCTCTGATATAATGGTCCAGCATGGCACTTATAGTCTCTCGGAGGAGGTGACTGTCTCAAGATTCAATTTTGTAACAAAGCAACCCCCCAAAAAGACGCCGGCCCTTGAATTATTTTAGTAGAATAGCCCAGGGCAGGATGATACGAGATCTAATGTTTAACGAATTGTCCCAAAAGATCGCCGTAAGATAGAAGGCGGCGATACCTGATAGTATCACTAAATTAAATAGGTTAAAATGAATTTTGTAAATTCCTTAGTTCCTCCACCTAGGAGCACCCGCCGGGTGTGAGAATCGATATTTAACCTAATTGAACCTTCAATCGCCGTAAATAGTAAAGGCAGCGATACACAGAGTATCACTATAATGGATCGGTTAACTAACTGGAAGACCTAAGTTGTTCATCTCACCCTACCCAAGTGCACCCGCCGGGTGAGAAGTTTTAAAAGTTAACCCCATAAGTTCCTGTCCCCGCTTCTTTGTAAAAGATCGCCGGGGAGGAAAGCCTAAACAACAGCTAGGTTTTTCATGTGGTTGTCGTAAAACCAGGTAGAAAAAACTCCTAAAACGTATGTCCACAAGGACGCCGTTTTATATGGATGGGTACAGCCATCCCGCCGGGAATCAAAGGAGGCCTGAAACCAGGCACCCACAGAGACGCAGTCCTGGAGAGCCACAGACACCCCCCCCGCCGGGGATACAAGCCAGTGTTAACAACCACGTGTGGCCCAACACTGCTCTCGGCCAGGATTTTATCACGGTGAAACCGAGAAAAAACCCGCCGGAAGGAAACCCACCCTGAACAGACACCATCTGAACAACACACGACACGAGGATAGCCACGCACGGCTAACCCAAGGTCACACCATAATCCGTGGAATTAGCCAATACACAACTAAACCAGGAAACAATTATAGTCCGAGGAATTAGCCAATACACAACTAAAACCCGGATACACATGACACAGTAGGGCATATTAATAAATAATAACACTAGTACATGTGGCAAAGCTACGAGCGGCTGGCTAGGCCTAGGCAGACGGCATAATAACAGTTGAAATATACACACACACTGGAAATATCACAACAGGAACCACCGCCAACACACCACCGTAGCAACAACTTCCAACCCAGGGAAGACTGACTCGGGACCCAGAAAAAACTTCACTAAGTGAAGAAAAATACGCTGGGAACGTCAGAAAACACAGCTTACCTCATCAGAAAGATAAAAGGCAGCAATAATTAACGCGTAGTGAAAGCCGCCTGCATCACAAACTAACTCAACTGTGAAAAAGTTCACATGTCCACAACGTGACCACGAGGGTACATCCGAAATAGATGCCCCATACACTCGACCCAAAATACACTGCACTGCGGGCAACCAGCCCAGGACACTCCTGCTACGCCTATCCTAACCTTACTCGATACATCCTGGAGTAAACAAATGAGAAAAAACTCACTAGGGACGCAACGAATGCGGAACCAGCGGAGCGTGGGGAGGCACGTCCGGGCGGGCTGAGCGCAGAGCAGAGAAGGAAGAATGACGCCTGAATCAGCGTCTGGTCAGAAATCCACACAAGTACATCCACGATATGATGGAAAGCTTATTGGATAGTTATTCTTATTTTCTTTTTGTTTTTAATTTTTTACGAAGTTTTTTCGTAGTGAGAACCCAATTCATAATGACTGAAGCCATGAGTGAGGTCGCGTGCGCTCATGATGAAGGCTCCTCAGTTTTTAAATGCTCTGCGTGGTAGATTCAAAACTACGGCGGATTAGTGTTTGAAGAGGATGCCTTATGTAATAGGCATGTTCGTCAATGATGGAGGGGCCACTAATAAATCATCAACTTGTCAATTAACACCAACACTGTACCTGCTGAACTGAAGGAAGCTATTGTAACCCCTCTATTCAAGAAAGGAAATAAACTAGAAGTTGGTAACTATAGACCAGTTAGCATATTATGTATTGTATCTAAAATCCTTGAAAGAGCGGTATACACCCAAATTGAACACTACCTCAAACAAAATGATCTATTCTATAAGTTTCAATCAGGTTTCAGATGCATGTACTCGACAGACTCCTGTCTCATCCACTTAATGGATCACATTCGTAAAGAAATGTCTAAAGGTAACTACACCCGTATGTGTCTTGATCTACAAAAAGCGTTTGACACAGTAGACCATGATATCCTATGTAATAAACTACAAGCAATGGGCATAGGGTCTGTGAACTGGTTTAAATCTTATCTTAGTGGTAGAACCCAAAGAGTCAAAATTGATGATAATATATCTGATCCTATGCCAATTAACTGTGGGGTCACGCAGGGAAGCATCCTTGGTCCCTTACTCTTTGTCTGTTATGTGAACGACATGGAACTGAGCGTCTCATGTAAATTATTACTGTATGCAGACGACAGCGTGCTTCTGGTTTCAGGAAAAGACCCAATAAGTATTGCCGCTTCACTTTCCAAAGAACTAGAATCATGTAGTGAATGGCTAGTGGACAATAGACTATCTCTTCACCTGGGCAAGAAGAAAGCCATCTTATGTGGAACAAAACGCAAACTGAAAGACATTGTGGGCTTCTCGGTCAACTGTAATGATATTCCTATAACAACAGTGTCACAAGTTAAATATCTCGGATTAAAACTGGACGCGAGTTTGTCAGGTGAAACAATTTTGGAATCTATCCTGAGTAAGTGTAGAGCACGTATAAAATACCTGTATAGACAGGTGGGATGCTTGCCCGCGGCGACCAAAAAGACCCTCTGCCAAGCGCTTGTTCAATGTCATTTTGACTATTCTGTGTCATCCTGGTACTCTGCATCATCTAAATCAGCACAGCACAAACTTCAGGTCACTCAAAATAAAATGGTTAGGTTCATGCTGAACCTAGGACCCAGATCACATGTTGGCCAGGAACAACTTCAGTCACTAGGTATGCTCAATGTCTCTGACAGGGCCAAACAAATCAGGCTCACTAATGCCTTCAAAATTTTCTATGACAGAGCTCCAGAGTATCTAAAGAATGATTTTGTTAAAGCAAATGAGAGGAGTGGACATAATACAAGAAACAGGATGTTTAATTTTAAGGTCCCGAGAATCCAAGGACAGGGTAAGCAAACATTCTTCTTCACTGCCATCAAAGACTGGAACGACCTACGCCAGTCAGTCCGTGAAAAGATAACACTGTATTCATTCAGACGTAGCCTGAAGGAACACCTGAACCGGACAGCTGCGAGAAGGGAGCACCAAGCTTATGTCTACTACTAAATGCGACATAAGAGATAGACAAACCAAACTGAAATGATTACTGATTACGGATTACTGATATTTACTATAGGATGTAAGGTATCTTAAAATAACCCCCTAGAAATACTTTCTCTAAAGTATCTATTTCTTTATCCTCCCCATTTTCCCCAGCTAACCTAATCCCACAAGGACCCCAATGGAAATACACCTAACGGCCTTATTGGGCTATCCTTAGTTGGAATTATGCAAGGCTGGTACATGTCATATTTGTAACATACTATGTGGTACCAACTCTGTAAATTGCTAACTGAATAAATATTATTATTATTATTATTATTATTATGTCCTGAGATCACCTTCGCACCTACACAAAATGAAAATACTATAACTCACAAGGTGGTTATCTAATTAACCCGGGAACTGCTGGGAGACTCTTAAGAGTTCCCCCGGCGGACTGCGGGAAGACTCTTAAGAGTAAGGGAAAAAAAAAATCCATTTAAAAAAAAAAAAAAAAAAAAAAAATTAAAAATTTTTTTTTTTGCCCCTGGGCCATGCCAAATATCACTCCTCCACCTCCCCTCCTTCCCCACTTTCCTCCCCTCCTTCAGTTATCACCTATTTTCCCTGTTATTCCCTTATTCTGTGGTTTATTTTCGTGCTAACATTAGCGAGATGGTAGCAGGGCGTTGTCATCACTGTTACCAAGCGTGGGAAAGAGCGAGAGAGAGACTATTGCGGAACAGTGTCTCTCCAGACAAGGGGAGGGGTGGAGGGCAGGGAGGTTGCCCCAGCCATACATTATGTAACTCCCGGCCTGTATTGCCGATTTTGACCATCCAAACACTGTTTCCACTTGTTTTATTGTTGTAACAGGTTAATACCTTTATAATCAACCTATAATAGGTGCATATGGATAAGTATTAATGCTATTTATGGTAAAATAACGATGTTAGTGATGGGAACGGCTCAAACACGTCAGCACAGGAGTGTGGTGTCTCATACCCCCCATGCACACTTCTTAGGTTAAATACATACTTAGTTGGTAGGCTACATCAAGAATGTCCAGGAGGAAAGTCATGTGGTTTGTATTAAAGAAGACTGGGTTTGTTTAAGAGGCATGTAACATGCGGAGTTAAGTGGAAAAGAGAAAACATCGTGGATAACAGATAGTTACCCTAAGGAGTGAATACATGCATAAACCACGGTATTATAGACGTCGTCCTAATAAGATGATGAAAACTGGTTTGGTATGCACGTGGCACAATACGACACAAGGACAGTGCCGCTATGTCGTATCAATACCAGTGGCATACTCCGGTTAATATTATATATACACTTAGTTACTAGAAGAACAAGGCAAGGGGGCAACTGAGCACGGGGGTACATATATCTATACTCGTCATGGAGAGAGAGATACGAGGTAGCTTTCCTGCATCTCTCCTGATAATCGTCTGCAGATTGGTCATAGTGAGTTTATCCGAATTAACAGGCCTAAATCAATACAATAACTGGCATAGGGTTATCGGGTGTATAGAGTCGTAGTTATAGGTTGTTACATAACTCGTAATTAACTTATCTAAATCAACAGGCATAAATAAATACAAGAACTGGCAAGGGACACAAATTGCCAGACGAACAATGCAACGTGAGGTTATGTATAGCTAACTGCTAAAAATGGGGGAACGAAGATAGGTGTCTTCCCTTTTTACAAGTCCCCTAAATTATGTTAACATTAGGGAGTTGGTACATCAATAAAATAGCAATGTGGATCGCAGTGAGTTATGGGGCTGTGTAGTGTAATTTCATAATTAATCTCGGAATTACTCCTAGGTATTTTGTCTAGTGAAATGGAGGTGGTATTAGGAAGGTTGGGAATATATATAGTTAGCGGATAAAACAACGGGAGGTTAGAGACATAGAATTGCTAGAATTGGGGGGGGGGACTATGATTGTTATATAACTAAATACAGGGCTGACGTAATCACGATCTGATTTGGTGTGAAATGGAAGCTATAAGGTGTCTTTTAGATCGCCTCGAACCTACACAATGAAAGTATTATAGCCTGTATGGTGGTTACATAATTAAATACATACTTAGGTGGTAGGCTACATCAAGAATATCAGTGAGTAAAGTATTGTGGTTTGTATATTAGAAGACTGTGATTGAGAGACGTATAATATGTGGAATGAATTGGGAGAGAGAGACCAAATCGGGGATGGAAAAGGGACCGGTGATCTCGTTGGGGGTGGGGGTTTCGCTCTCAGGATTTTCGTTCCTGTGGCTCATTAGGGGTGGGGGTTTCACTCTCAGGATTTCGTTCCTGTGGTATTTTACATACAACTATGTTTGCATATCTGAATATTCTTACTAAATATTTTAAGTACATACACGATAAATTAGGTGAAACTGAGAGGTCAGGAGTTTATTTAAAAGTTATCTTACCGTACGAAAGTATAAGAGACGAAGCGAAACATGGTGAACAAACTGACGAGTGATAAATGTGCCACTTTATCTAGAGCCGTATTTTCCTTTACCATCACTATCTCCGATAGACTGGAAATGGTGTCGTATTTCACACCCAAATGCCATAAAAGGGTGTCCAATATCAAGCCAACTCAACCCTGCTCCTCCACAGGCTTGAGGAAGTGAACAACTGGGTTAAAGTCAAGCCGATTCAGGCTTTAAGTATATATCTGTAAGCAAGTCATCATATTTCATTGGCGAGTGTTAAAAAATTCTATCTATCTAAATGATCTATCTTAAATTAGCCCAAACATACGCCAAAGTAAAGATATTCACGATCATTCGAAATTGGGCTTTTGTGTATTAGGCTAAGTGTTTATACTTATAAGAGTGTGCAAAATATAAATATGTTCTAATGTATAACTAGGAACCCCAAAAGGTTCACCAAACCCAAATATACGAAGCGTTTGTTGACGTTCTTAAAGCAAAAAAAAAAGAACAACAGCTTGCGTTCGCTTATACGATGCCAGGAGAGGAATGCTTCTTTATTAAACCCTCTAAGTAGCATATTATGTGGATGTTTCTTAACTGTCTTCGTGGTGCGATGCATAAGGTGTTGATTTTCGGTGTGAGCATCCTGGGTTCGAATCCACAGACTGCTACATGTGTTTGTAAATTTCATTAATCGATTTTAGGAGTATAGTTGTTTTTTTTTTTTTAAAGACCTCCGTCTACGTATTGTGAAAAAACTGTTATCCTCCGGCAAATTGTGGGGTTGAATGAGTGAAGGGGGGGACAGTGAATGAAGGAGGATACATGTTTTTCATAATACGTGTTGCTAGCCCCAAACGCGCGAGCAACTGTGGCTTTCAACCATCCGACACATCCCCTTTTATTTATGTGCATCACACATGTTACATACAAATAAAGTTTATGTTTTGTTTTACCCTACTGTGGAAAGACTACGGATACACCACTCCTGCCCGGGCCTCACACAGTGGCATGACCCAGTCCTGTCGAACTGAGCTCATGACGCTGGTGGCATTGCCCCGGAGGATAGCCATCCCTAGTCTTTGCTTGAGCCAGAGGGTTTCCCGGGGTTCTCCTGAAACTTCTCTGATTTTACGGCCTATTTCATTCACCATCTCAAGGGTGGTAGGGCCGAAGACTCCTGAAGTTTCGAATGCCAGGGGCTCGAACTGATGATTTCTGGCGATGGCTTGATATTTTTCTCGCTTTTTATTTTCTGCTATCCGGGCGGCTTCACCTGCTTCGTCGGCGTTTCTGGCGATGTTGGTTGTGGAGAAAGTGTCAACACATGTGGCATCCCACACGAGGCACCGGCCATTCTTGTAAGGGAAAGTGGTCATCCCATCTGGCCGTTTGCCGTCTTCTCTGTGAAGTCCATGTGGTTCGAGGATTAATGCACGGTTAGCACTCTGCAGGGCCCGTTTTATGACATCATTTAGTGCAAGTTATTAGTTTAGAGTATAGTTGGTTGTTGGAAGGAACATAATAATTAATGGAACTGAAATTGTGTACATCGACTTCCAAACCGATCTGATGATCTCTGAACTTTGAAATAATTGTAATAGTTTCGAAATCTGACCTTGATCATTATAACGGAATGAAGGGTCTTGGTACGATGTTGCCAATGTAGCTGCTATCGCTAGATCCAGCGAATCACTTCCATCACTTCCATCTAGCGACATCAAGATGTGATGAATTCTAGCGATATTCAAGTTAGTTTCCCTATTTTAAGGAATTGGAGAGATGTTTCGATTGTTAAAGATTATTCTAGATACTTCAACATATGTTTTCTAGTGACATGCAAGTTTTTAGTGTCTGGTGACTATCTAGCGATTTGTCAATGCTATTCTAGCATACATTTGTGATTTAGTATATCTTGCATTTTTTTCTAAATTTGCCCTATTTCTCCAGAAGACTTCCTACATAGTATAGTGTATTGTTCTTAAAATGCCCCAGAACGAGAAGCCCACCACAGAAGCCACGAACGAACACCACACAGAAACACCCAAAGGAAAGGTCCACAGAATGAAAGGACCAGCTGACCGAGCCAGCCAATTCAGACAGGCCCAAGCCCGCAGGGCTAAGCAGCTCCAGGCCGCACCTATATACCCCTTCTAAACTGACAATTTTTCCACACCTCACGTACACTACCCCCTCGTGTCCTACACTCCTAACTACAAAGATGATGAACAGGAATATACATTCATATTAAAAACACCCATGCCCTGTCCCGACGTTGAGCCAATGCCAACACATCAGACAGCCATAATTATATCTATGTATGTTCTTACATCCGAGAAGTAGATTTTATATATCTTAGAAGTTAAAACACCCACACCTGTCCCTAGACCTTGTATATCATTTCCCATGACGAGCATAGATATATGTAACCCGTGCTCAGTCGCCCCCTTGCATTGTTCCTCTAGTAACTAAGTGTCTCTATAATATTAACTGCCACCAGTATTGATACGACATAGCGGCACTGTCCTTGTGTCGTATTGTGCCAAGTACAGATCAACCAGGTTTCATCACCTTATTAGGACGACGACTATAATGTCGTCGTTCATCGATGTATGCAATCCTTAGTTTAAGTAATAATATTAACATTCCCTAACATCTTGTCTTGCCAGACTAAGCTTTCTGAAGACCCATCGCCCCATAAATCTATGTATTCAATCCTTAGGTTAAGTATCTTTATCCGCCATTGTGTTCACCTTTTTCCATTTACTTTTCCACAATTGTCATATGTCTTCAGCTTACCTCCTTCGTATCCACAGTCCACACTACGCCATATTACTTTGTGTCCTACACCCCATACCCGCCCGATTCTACCTATATGATGATGAACAAGAATATACATTCATATTAAAAACACCCATGCCCTGTTCCTACGTTGAGCCAATGCCAACACATCAGACAGCCATAATTATATCTATGTATGTTCTTACATCCGAGAAGTAGATGTTATATACCTTAGAAGTTAATAAACCCATGCTGTAACGTAATCCTTACCCCCAACCAGAGATTGTATAGATAACCTTTGTTACCAGTATCTATCATAGTACCTCGAAACAATAACGTAGTACCCCTACGAACTGCCGCTTTCCTTGGGTCTATATTTCATAGAAAACGCAGTTCCCAGGGACACATAGACGTACACAAAAAGCGTGTCAAATAATAGGTCCATAACCCCTCGTATGTACGAGAAATAATACACCATGTCTTTCCTTACTTTATCCACAAGTCTCGCACACACCTACAGTTAACCTCCTTCTCCCCCACCGCCCCACAGTCCACATGATTCTATCTTTTCCAGACTCATATACCACCCCGTATTTGCATCCCCCGGTAGCATTTGACTAACGTACTTTCACTGTCTTTTCAAACTCCAATATCAATTGTAGCCTAATGCCACCCCCACGCCCAGGGACCTTAGGGGCAAATTTCCCTGTAGCCCCTGAACTTCCCCCCCTCTCATTAAGACACCCACGCTTCTCGACTCTTGTCCGACCTAGCCTCTCCCTCATACCTCTTGAAGATCCTTGAATTTTCCGTTGCTCACGCTCTCCAACCTTTTATATATATACTCCTATCCAGCCTACCTTCACTTAGTAGGCCAGAACAACATTAGAACTTTACTAACCCCTTGCATGCCATCTATTCTCTTACAACCCATTCACAACCCTACACCCCCTGGTCGTCGGTGCGAGGCTCGCCGCCTCGCCATTAACTAATTTCTATTGCCATACTTCCAGATAAATGTGGCAGAGTTAACAACCAGTCTCCACCACATCCAGCAAGCCATGCAATTAACAACCAACCGAGTACACCCAGCTAGCCAAGGCACCTTCGGTTTTTATATTAAGAACACCCACATCTGTCTCATAAACAGAGGGTTATTACAAACACTGGTGATATGGCAAGTCCCTAGCCACAGCCGCCGGACGACCATCCCAGAGAGAGAGCGCCCGGCTACCCCTTTTTACCCACCCGAGGAGGGAGACCCCCACCCCCGCGGAGGTATACCTGGCCCCTGTTTTGACTTCTGAGTCATTGCCAGGTAGCACAGGAATTCTTCCTATCAATGAACTAACCATGCATGACTAACACCTTTACTAACCTCTATTAACTCACAATAAACCATTTACCTTTCTTGCATACTCTGATCACTAAATTAGCACCTCAGCTATACCATAGAATGAAGATTGAACAATCTAAGAGAGACGCTCCTATCACAGCTGTCCCCATCCTCCTCGCAAAGTAGATCCAGTCTCTCTCCCCTAAATACTTCCAGTATAGCCAAAATAGTACCTCTTACTAAGGCTCAGTTATATTAAAATATGAAGGCTTCCTATAGCCAAGTGCCACAACACTAATCACCATCTTACCTATTCCCCATATCGATTGAGAGCTCAAATAAGTCCATAAGACTCGAGATCCCTACTGTCTACAGGGTCCAGAACCGAGCCTATAAACCTAGCTCCCGCCCCCAGTCAAATCAGTTGAAAGCTAGACACCAACCAGTGGTCACTACCCTGAAGTTAACCTCTAGCTCTGCCCTTGTGTTGTTCCGGAGTTGAGAGATTCCAGAGCCGGCAGACTCCGTGGCAGAGAAGACTAATAGAAGCATCTGTCCATGTACAAGCCCTAACGTGCACCTTATAACCTTCACACAAATTCGTGGGTATATAAGTGTGTAACCAGCACCGATCGTCAAGAGATGACTTGAGAACTTCCTACATTTTGGACCACCTGGACGGCCGAGGAACCAGTCGTTAGTCCCCAACATCACCGGAAGCAAGATAACCAGGACCAGACCTACAAATACTATTCAAGATTCAAGTTACTAGTACTAAGTGTTATAGTACCAGTTTGACACTCACTTATTAACTTTCTATGAAGTGGCTATAACCTTGCCCAGTGTAACTCATATTTAACCATTCCATTTGGGACGTGCTAAGCATCAGTGTTCATTAATTAACAGGCGACATTGACTCTCGTAATTACCTTATTCAGATATTAAAACTATAGTGATATCTAACGTTCGCCCACTGATTTGTGTTCTACGTATTTCTGCCATAAGAATATAAACCTTAGATCAGTACCCCCATGAGGTTACTAGAGATTCCGTGTTCTATAATATACGCGTGTCTAATCCTAACTGTGAGCTGCTACTTGCCACGCGACCAGCCAGTAAGAGATCAAATCAGTGAAATTGAATTACATGAATATATTGAGGTCTTCCAGTAAAATAAAACTTGCTAATTAAACCCGTGATCAGAAAAGTATACCTGAACGTTGGAAGTGGGAGACTAGGCTGCATCCAGATCCACTAATGCTAGCAGTTCCCTTCTATTAATTGTTTTGTACGAGAATTACTATCTTTCCATGCTCTTTATTTACTTACTTCAATAAACGTGAACTTATGTCGTGTTACCGTGTGTTTATTTTGTGTTCTCTATTCCTCATACCTTGTATTGTGCATGCAGCCTTATATACCCAGTCATTTAGAACTCACATTACCCAAGTTAAACCTGTAGAAAAACAGGGCATAACAGTTCTAGTGATAATTAAATAGTATATAGGGCTATTTTAAGTTGGCTGATGAATATGAAGCAGTAATATGCTGGACGATGAGAACACTGTATGTAAACATGTCTCGGATATCACTGATAATTTTTGGCATATTCTGCCAAAAGCCCAATGGCTTATCAGTACTGGTAACACAAAATGCAGCTTAATATGTTTCCCAAGAATGCTAGACTACTCGCCCCGCGGGACAACTCGGCCAGGACAGCTCGGCCCACAGCGAGACAGCTCGGCCCAGTAAAAACGAGACAGCTTGGCTCCGTGTTAATTACGAGACAACTCGTAATTAACCTAACCTAACTTAACCTACACATTATGAATCGAGAGAACTAGCCTATGACATAATTATAGGCCTACAATAAACGAAAATTTCGCCCACATTACACACACGCCATAAACGGGAGACCATGTAAAATACCACAGGAACGAAAATCCTGAGAGCGAAACTGTTATGCCCTGTTTTTCTACAGGTTTAACTTGGGTAATGTGAGTTCTAACTGACTGGGTATATAAGGCTGCATGCACAATACAAGGTATGAGGAATAGAGAACACAAAAGAAACACATGGTAACAAGACACACGATCACGTTTATTAATATACCACTTCTGAAATACTCGTGCAAGACAAATGATAGAATTGAACAACACTAGCATAAGTGGATCTGGATGGAGCCTAGTCTCCCACTTCCAACGTTCAGGTATTAATCTTCTGATCACTGGCTTATTTAACAGGTTTATATACCGAAGACCATCAATGTTACTTATAGATTCATATTCACTGTTAGATTTATTACTGGAGCTCTGGTGCACAAGTAGTAGTTCACAGACTAGATTAGACACACGTATTTTAGAGCACGGGAATTCTAGTAACCTCAGGGGGTACTGATCTAAGTTTTATATTCTTGTCTCAAAAATACATAGAACGCAAATCAGTGGCCGAACATTCAGATATCCCTAGGGTGTCACTTCTATGAAATAATATCTGGGTATATGGTTACTTACGAGAGTTAGTATCGCCTGTTAATTAATGAACACTGATATGCTTAGCACTTCCTAATGGAATGGTTATATATGAATTATACTGGGGCAAAGATATAGCCACTTCGTAGAAATATTAATAAGTGAGTCTCTAAATAGTACTGTAACACTGTAGTACTGATTGTTATGCCCTGTTTTTCTACAGGTTTAACTTGGGTAATGTGAGTTCTAAATTGACTGGGTATATAAGGCTGCATGCACAATACAAGATATGAGGAATAGAGAACACAAAGAAACACATGGTAGCAAGTTACATGATCACGTTTATTGATATACCACTGCAGAATACTTGTGTAAGACAATACAATAGAATTGAACAACACTAGCATAAGTGGATCTGGATGGAGCCTAGTCTCCCACTTCCAACATTCAGGTATTAATCTTCTGATCACTGGCTTCGATTCCACAGGTTTATATTTATTAGTGGCCCCTCCATCATTGACGAACATGCCTATTACATAAGGCATCCTCTTCAAACACTAATCCGCCGTAGTTTTGAATCTACCGCGCAGAGCATTTAAAAACTGAGGAGCCTTCATCATGAGCGCACGCGACCTCACTCATGGCTTCAGTCATTATGAATTGGGTTCTCACTACGAAAAAACTTCGTAAAAAATAAAAAATAAAAGAAAATAAGAATAACTATCTAATAAGCTTTCCATCATATCGTGGATGTACTTGTGTGGATCTCTGACCAGACGCTGATTCAGGCGTCATTCCTCCTTCTCTGCTCTGCGTTCAGCCTGCCCGGACGTGCCTCCCCACGCTCCGCTAGTTCCGCATTCGTTGCGTCCCTAGTGAGTTTTTTCTCATTTGTTTACTCCAGGATGTATCGAGTAAGGTTAGGATAGGCGTAGCAGGAGTGTCCTGGGCTGGTTGCCCGCAGTGCAGTGTATTTTGGGTCGAGTGTATGGGGCATCTATTTCGGATGTACCCTCGTGGTCCCGTTGTGGACATGTGAACTTTTTCACAGTTGAGTTAGTTTGTGATGCAGGCGGCTTTCACTACGCGTTATTTAGTGCTGCCTTTTATCTTTCTGATGAGGTAAGCTTTGTTTTCTGACGTTCCCAGCGTATTTTTCTTCACTTGGTGAAGTTTTTCTGGGTCCCGAGTCAGTCTTTCCCTTGGCCGGACGTATTTGCTACGGTGGTGTGTTGGCGGTGGTTCCTGTTGTGATATTTCCAGTGTTGTGTATATTTCAACTTTTATTATGCCGTCTACCTAGGCCTAGCCAGCCGCTCGTAGCTTTGCCACATGTACTAGTGTTATTGTTTATTATTGATAAATATGCCCTACTGTGTCATGTGTATCCGGGTTTTAGTTGTGTATTGGCTAATTCCTCGGACTATAATTGTTTCCTGGTTTAGTTGTGTATTGGCTAATTCCACGGATTATTGAGTGACCTTGGGTTTGTCGTGCGTGGCTCTCCTCGTGTCTCTTGTTTGTTCAGATGGTGTCTGTTCAGGGTGGGTTGCCTTCCGGCGGGGTTTTCTCGGTTTCACCATGAAAATCCCGGCCGCGAGCCGTGTTGGGCCACACGTGGTTGTTAACACTGGCTTGTTTCCCCGGCGTTGGGGTGTCTGTGGCTCTCCAGGACTGCGTCTCTGTGGGTGCCTGGTTTCAGGCCTCCTTTGATTCCCGGCGGGATGGCTGTTCCCATCTATAAAACGTTGTTCATGCGGACATACGTTATGTAGTTTTTCTACCCGGTTTTACAAAAACCACATGAAAAACCTAGCTGTTGTTTTAGGCTTTCCTCCCCGGCGATCTTTTACAAAGAAGTGGGGACAGGAACTTATGGGGTTAACGTTTGGAAATCTTACCCGGCGGGTGTACCGGGGTAGGGTGGGATGAACGACTTATGTCTTTCAGTTAGTTAACCAATCCATTTTAAGTGATACTATGTGTATCGCAGCCTTTACTCTTACGGCGATTGAAGGTTCAATTAGGTTATATATCGATTCTTCTCACCCGGCGGGTGCTCCTAGGTGGAGGAACTAAGGAATTTACAAAATTCGATTTCGATTTAACCACTTAATTTAGTGATACAATTAGGTATCGCCGCCTTCAAACTTACGGCGATCTTTTGTGACAATTCGTTAGACATCAGATCTCGTATCATCCTGCCCTGTGCTATTCTACTAAAATATTTCAAGGGCCGGCGTCTTTATGGGGGGTTGCTTTGTTACAAAATTGAATCTTGAGACAGTCACCACCACCAAGATGGACCGTTATATTATATCAGAGGGTATTCTTCACTTTCTTTAACAAAAGATTTGTTTAGATTTTCTGAACCCCGCCGCGTAGCGAGCTGTGTTCTTTGTGTCATTACATCTCGTTACCCGGCGGATTATTAACACTTGTGTGCGAACATGTTGGGTTAACCTTATGAGCATTAATTCCTGGAAATTTTATTTTTTTCCAGAGCTGAGCTCCGGCGGACCAATACAGACCCGGCGGTAGTTTTCTCCCACCAGTCTCTGTCATGGCTACCGTGGCCCCAGTTTTTGCTTTGTGCACTACCCCTGCTTGTGCTGGTATCCCTATTTTTGCGCATACCCGTTGCATAAGGTGTGTTAAATGTCTAGACCGTTCAAGGGGTCTCTGGGTTATGCGTAATTATAGGTTTGACTCCTGTAAGGAGATTAGGAAAACCTAATATTTAGTAGTGGCCCCGTAATCATTGACGAACATGCCTATTACATAAGGCATCCTCTTCAAACACTAATCCGCCGTAGTTTGAATCTACCGCGCAGAGCATTTAAAAACTGAGGAGCCTTCATCATGAGCGCACGCGACCTCACTCATGGCTTCAGTCATTATGAATTGGGTTCTCACTACGAAAAAACTTCGTAAAAAATAAAAACAAAAAGAAAATAAGAATAACTATCCAATAAGCTTTCCATCATATCGTGGATGTACTTGTGTGGATTTCTGACCAGACGCTGATTCAGGCGTCATTCCTCCTTCACTGACATATCAAGTAAACCAAAATCCTTAATACATCAACGAATGGGAAGGGGACGGTCGGGAGGGCCCCAGTCGTCAATGATTACGGGGCCACTACTAAATATTAGGTTTTCCTAATCTCCTTACAGGAGTCAAACCTATAATTTATTAGTGGCCCCTCCATCATTGACGAACATGCCTGATATCTAAGACTGGAGGGGGACATTCGTAATCATATCATAACTCTAGAAAAGCAGATAATAAAAACAACCACATAGTATTCTTACTTTTGAAAAATGTATTTAATACGGCGTAGGCCGGAAATATACAAGAAAAAGGGGGTTCAGGCAGGTGCGTGCTTCAAAGAAGCCTGCCTGACAAAAATAGGTAACCCTGAAGATTCTGAACACAGATCTGTAGTTACAAAAGGCACCCCACTCAACGAGTGGTGACAAATAATAAGTTATAAGTTTATATGTGCACATCATAAACCCCAAAATACATGTGGAGATCAATTGCTAATGAACTCCATTGAACTAATGTTACATTGCTTTCGCAGCTAAAACTACTATAACAACACCGTTGTTTTGTACTAAACTTTGTACTAGCACAAATTCTCTCAGAGAAATTTTCATATCACATTTCAACCTTAAATTGTATCACAGTTCTCATACTCCGGCGGGGTCTAGGGTGTCCTATGTCAACTGACTGCACCCCCCCCCCTTTCCTTGAAAATAAACATAAGTGACTGCAGGGCCACCTAGACCCTCTGCCTTAAAGCTATACATGGTAAGGAAGGTTTGTCTAGAGCAACTGACAAGTATCTAGAGAGAAACGTATGATTAGACGCCCACAACTGTGTGGACGCAATATCTTCAACTGAAAAGTTTTTCAGGAAACGTAAAGAGGCCGCCCACTTGCGTAAATCGTGGGCCCTACCCACAACGCCGGGATTACTCTCTTTAATGACTTCTACTAGAAGAGAGGCTAATCGCCGTTTAAGTAAGCGTTTACCCGTACTCGCTACCCATAAAGCACCTTGGGGGGTTATGAGGAGCTATTCTAAAATTTTTGTTTAGAGCTTGCACTGGACATAAATTATGATGCACCTTTCCCCTTTTTAACGCCGGCACCGTGAATTCAGAAAACACGTGTGCACTATGCTCATTCTTGGCTACAAACGCCGGGGAGGGTGCAATGGAAATTGAATCATTAAGTCTACCAAACCTAAGACAATTAGGTGTGTTGCTCATCGCCGCCAGCTCAGACACTCTGTTTCCGGTGGCCAAAGCCAAAAGGAAAACTGCCTTCTTTAAGATTAAAGCAAAGTCTGCAGTATTTTGATACAGACGAGAATGAAGTAAAGACAAAGCTTTGTCCAGAGACCAAGTAGGCATGAGCTGACGGGGAGGTGGGCGGAGTTTAAAACACGCTCTCATAAATCCTGTTTCCTCCGCCACCGGTATGGATAGACCTGTAAGGTCGAAAAAGGGCACTCTAATCGCAGTTAAGTGATTCTTCAGAGTAACCACAGATAAACGTTTCTGCTCAAACAGATAGTTCAAGTAATTAAAAACCAATGCCACTGAGGGTACAGTTTGTTCCGTTCTAACAATCCAAGAAGTAAAAGCTTTCCAATGAGATTGATATTGTCGCTTAGTAGACTGAGTATATTGATTGAGCAATTTATTGGTCACATCCCTACCGTATGGTGCTAGCCACTTGGCCTCCTGAATGTCCATAATGCAAAAGTCAGCGAGGTCTCTAGGTTGCCAATCGTGTCTAAGTGGAAGTACCTGACCGGGAGCGATACCGGGTCCGGGCACCACATTATTAACTGCTGGCACCACACCTGCGCCGGCCACAGGGGCGCGATTAGCGAGACTAAGCCTCGATAAACTCGTAGTTTGTTCACTACGTGGCACATTAGTGACGCATCTGGCGGTGGAAACAGATAGATGGAGCTCCATCTGTTCCAGTCTGTCACTAGGGCGTCTGGCCCCCCTGCCGGCGTTATCGTCCGGCGGGTGAGGTATAGAGGGAGCTTGTGAGTCTCCTCGGACGCAAAAAGATCCACTTGTGGATGGGAGAGCTCCGCAATCATTAGGTCGAAAATGGGTTGCTTGAGCTCCCATTCTACTGTCGTGCTCTGTCTCCGGGACAGAGCGTCTGCCCAGACGTTCGCTACGCCTGGGAGATAAGATGCGTGAAGATAAATATCTAGACTGGTGGCTAGAACAAAAATCTCTTCCGACACGAGTAGCAACTTCCTTGACCTCGTTGACCCTTGTTTCTGAATACAGTGAACTGCATTCAGATTGTCCATTCTGAAGGCCACTGACTTGCCCCGTAACGCCGGGCCGTGAGCCTGAAGGAAATACAATGGGACTAGTAACTCTTTGACATTTATGTGAGCGATTTCTAAGTGGGACCAAAGTCCCTGACCCTGGTGCCCCTGATTTGACTGAAATCCCCACCCTATGGTGCCTGACGCATCCGTGTCTACCCATACCGTTGGAGGAGGAGAGGTCCATGACATGATTGAGTGCAATGTTTCCCTCTTCGCCCAGACCGCTAGTAAGGTGTGGATTAATTTTGGTATGGGCCATAATTTTCCCGCCGGTAAGAGTGGGAAATATTTGTTGCCCTCCAATATTAATCGTTTTACTTTCAACCGGCCCAACTTGACAGTTAGCTGAATCCAGTTGAGAGAGCCGACCAGAGACTCCCAGACTCTTCGTGTCGTAGTCAGACTGTGAAGAAACCTGAACAGTTTCCTGCGAAACCTGTTGCGATTGTCCACACTCTGACTCAGAGTGAGAGCGGCGGTGTCCCAGACCAGCCCTATCCACTGAATTACTCTTGAGGGAACAAGGTTTGACTTTACCAGATTTACCTTGAAGCCTAGAGTTTTGACATGATTTAAAATGATATTGACATGTTTTATGCATAATTGTTGTGTCTCTGCCACCACCAGCCAGTCGTCTAGATACCACAACACTCTGATTCCCTGTTTTAACAATGGCATCAGGGCTTGCCTGACTAGTTTTGTGAATAATCGAGGTGCTAGGTTCAAACCGAACGGCATCCTCTGAAAAACAAAATTTTGGTGCCTGATCCTCAAGGCCAGAAACCTTTGAAATCTTTTGTTGACCGACACGTGCCAATAGGCGTCTGTCAGGTCTAGGGAACACATCCAGCCACCCGGCGGAAGTGTTAGCCTGATTTGATGAACTGTTTACATTCTGAAAGACTCGTTGTAAATGTGAAGATTCAGATACGACAGGTCTACGACCGGCCTCATCTGAACACTGTCCCGTTTGGGAACCAAAACAGTTTTGACGTGAATACAGGGTAATCTGGGGGTACCGGGATGATGACATTCTTGGCAATCATCTCCTGGACCAGCAGCTCCACCTCTAATGAAACACAATTTGCCGTTGTCGGCTGACGTAAGCGAGGTCGCCGGAGCCACTGCCAAGTGATGCCTTTGCGTGCCACCATCCGTGCCCAGGTTTTTAACGGCCATGCTTGGTGACACGTTCGGAACGACCCAGTTAGCAGACAAGGGTTCGCCGGCTGTACTTCCCTCGGTTCCTCCGGCTCTAAGGTAGGCACTGGGAGTGAGAAAGACTTTAGTTTTTTGATGGTGGTTTTGGTGGTGTTGGCCGCTTCGCGGCTGGCTGGTGTGGGCCGAAGACTGGCCCTGACCCGGCTTATACTGGCCGCGTCCCCTCTGTCCTGAAAACCCTCTCTGTCTATGCCTGAACTGACCCAGGGGGGATTGGGAGGACTTAGGCGGAAGAAACGGCTTAGAACCCCCTGGCTGAGCTTTAGTAGGAGGCTTAGGTTTGGGGAAGTTAAATGCGGGTTTCTTAGCCTGTGCGGGACTGTGCTTCACGGCCTGTGCCATGTTAAACACTGTTCGCCATACATCAGGGGACATTAAAGAAGGTGTAAGTACTGGGGACATAACCACCTGGTTAGCAATGCGATCAGGCAGCTTGCGAACTAATGACATTCTAAGATCCTGTCGTGCTCGCACCGCCTCAAGTAAGGCTGTGCGTATGTCACCTAAGGATTGAATTGACGGCT